>NC_069408.1:49401307-49436307 GCF_026875155.1 Cherax quadricarinatus | reverse complement strand
CACCAACACACACACACACAAGCACACACACACACACACATACCACACACACAAAACAACACACACATACATACACACATCCACACACACACACACACACATACACACAAGCACACGCACACATACAAGCACACACACACACACATACACACACATACACAGACAAGCACACACACAAAAAGCCCCACACACACACACACACACACACACACACAGACACACACACACACACACAAGCACACACGGACATACACACACACACACAGTAACCACTAAGTGCAGGGAGGCAGAGGAAAGGTTCATACCAAAGGGCAACAGAAAAAATGGTAAGACCAGAGTGAGCCCATGGTTTAACTGGAGGTGTAAAGAGGCCAAAGCCAAGTGTGCTAGAGCATGGAAAAGGTATAGAAGGCAAAGGACTCAAGAAAACAAGGAGCTGAGCAGAAGAACCAGACACGAATATGCAAGGATAAGGAGAGAGGCCCAGAGGCAATACGAGAACGACATAGCATCAAAAGCCAGATCTGAACCAAAGTTGTTATACAGTCACATTAGGAGAAAAACAACAGTCAAGGACCAGGTAATCAGACTGAGGAAAGAAGGAGGGGAGCTGACGACGAGTGACCAAGAAGTATGTGATGAACTAAACAAAAGATTTAGAGAAGTATTCACAATAGAGTCAGGAATGCTTCCAGCAAACTGTGGAGGTAGGGTGCACCAACAGGCGCTGGACACAATACACATAACAAAGGTAGAGGTGAAGAAACTGCTAGACGAACTCGATACCTCAAAGGCGGTGGGCCCAGATAACATATCTCCATGGATACTGAGAGAGGGAGCAGAGGAACTGTGTGTGCCATTAGCAGCAATCTTCAGCAAATCTATCGAAACGGGCGGGTTGCCTGAGACGTGGAAGACGACATGTAGTTCCAATTTTTAAGAAAGGAGACAGACAGGCAGCATAAAATTTAAAACAGGACCAGTGTTTACTTGATTTGTATAGTATGTAAAGCATGGAAAAAGTTTCAGGGGAAAAGTGTTAAATCCATTGAAAAGATTGGGTCATACTGCAGTCAGCACGGTTCAGAGTGGAATATTGTGTCACAAATTTACTTGAGTTCTACGATAAGGCAACAGAAGGAAAAACAGGAGAGAGAGGGTTTGGGTAGATTGCATCTTTTTAGATGCAAGAAGGCTTTTGACACAGTACCACACAAAGATTTAGTGCAAAAATTAGGGAGCAGGCAGGATTAACGGGGAAAGTACTGCAATGGATCAGGAATACCTGAAGGAGGAAACAACGTGTGTTGGTACGTGCTGAAGTGTCGGAGTGGGCAAAATGTGTCGAGTGGGGTTCCAAAAGGGTTTTCAGTCCTAGGCCGGTGCTGTTTCTTGTATACGTGAATAAACATGGTGGAAGGAATAGATTCAGAAGTGCACTGTTCGCTGATGATGTGAAACTGATGAGGAGAATACAAGTGGGCGAGGATCAGTTAAATTACAGGGGGATCTGGACAAACTATAAGTATGGTCCGACAAATGGCTCCTGGAGTTTAACCCAGTAAAATGTAAGGTATGAAGATTGTGGAAGGGCACAGAAAACCTCAGACGGAAATACAGGTTAGGAAACCAACAGCTGCAAACGTTAGTTAAAAAAGGATCTTGGGGTAAGCATTATAACGAACATGTCCCCTGAGGCACACATCAATCAAATAACTGCTGCAGCATATGGGAGAAATTTGGGAAACCTGAGATTGACGTTTAGTCATTGAGTAAAGGGGTCATTCACGACATTGTACACAGTGTACGTAAGGCCTTATATAATGTGCAGCGCCCGTATGGACCCTCACTTAGTACAAACACGTCACGAAATTGGGAGAAAGTGCAAAATTTGCAACACGATTTTGTCCCGGAACTGAGGGGGATGTCTTATGAGGAGAGGTTAAGGGAACTCAACCTGATGACACTAGAGGATAGAAGGGATAGAGGGGACATGATAACAACGTATAAAATACTAAGAGGCATTGACAAGGTGGACAAGGATCGAATGTTTAGAGATGGGATACAGAAACAAGGGGAACAAAATTTGGGAAAATGAAAACACCCGATGAGTCATAGGTATGTTAGGAAGTATTTCTTTTGTTTAGAGTTGTCAGGAACTGGAATAATCTGGAGAGTGAAGTAGTGGAAGCAAGTTCCATAAATAGCTTAAGAAGAGGTATGACAATATCATGGAGAAGGACAGAGTGATTAATGTGACCAGTGAAAAGGCGGGGCTAGGAGCTATGAATCGACCCCCGCAAGCACATATAGGTGAGTACACAACGACACGGCCCACACCAAAACAACAAACGACACAAGTACACACACACACACACACACACACCACACACCAACACACACACAACACACAAAACACACACCACACCACACTACATCAGAAGCTGATTACGGAAAAAGAAAAAAGCCAAGAGTTTCAAGGAATCGAAAATTACTCTGGATTTTTACACAAAGGAGGAAAGAGAATGATGATATTTGATATCGGGAAGTAGAGAGCTTGATGGCTGGGCTGGACACAACTTCTATATGGCTGCATTGTGTACGAGAAATATGTAGGTTAGTGCTCGTGTAGGCAAGGAATGATAAGAAGGAAAAAGTAGATTTGAGAATTGGTGAGAGTGACACGTAGAGATGTAAGTGGGAGTAAGAATACATGAAAAACAGATAGGGAAATAGAGCGAGGTATTCAATAAACGAGGTCAAGTGAAAATTGTGTGATCTGAGAAATCCCAGCATTCACTAAGTCAAACTCACCTTAAATTCAGTGACATGCCAGTGGCTCTGTTGACAGCGCACTCAGCTAACGTGGCCCGTGGTTCGGTACCCGGCATGGGTACAAAGACTGGGCATGTTTCCTTACACCTGCTGCCCCTGTTCACCTAGGAGTAAATACCTGGGTGTTAGATGACAGTCGTTGGTGGCATCCCGGGGGAGAGAAGTATACCTCGGATAGGGGTGAGCTTTGAAATAAGCTGAGGTAGAATAACAGCTCTTAGGTTGTTAGGTAAGACACATATGCAACAGTTAGGTATCTTTATTTCAAAACGTTTCGCCTACACAGTAGGCTTCTTCAGTCGAGTACAGAAATAAAGATAACTAACTGTTGCATATGTGTCTTACCTAACAACCTGTCGCTATTTTATACCATTTTAATGTTCAGCTCTTAGGCTGCAAAATTAATTTGTAATAAAAAATAATGAAGGATGGAGATCAAATTTTAATGCAGGAAAAAACAGCAATATGTATGCGTGTGCATACATATATATATTATTATTGTGTCCACTAAACGAGTGGTATTGATCAATAACACTCACTAGCCAAGGAGTCGAACCCATGCTGTTTTGGCCCCCCTTATGGTGAGAGAAAACACATAACGCTTTAGACCACTAGACCACACAATCCTTAACAATGGCACATCCACCCATTAGTTTCGTGGCTACAATAATATAATATACTGCTTGTTGAGCTAGTACACAAACAGGGAGTAGAAACAAATTAGCTCAGAGGCGTCCACACCACCGTGTGTCCGTCGATGGCGGGTACAACATCTAGCTTGGCTGGATGCGCCATTGTTAAGGATTGTGTGGTCTAGTGGTCTAAAGCGTCATGTGCTTTCGCTCGTCATGAGAAGGGCCAAAATAGCATGGGCTCGACTCGTTGGCTAATGCAGTGTTGTTATTGATACATATATATGTGTGTGTGTGTTACATCACGGACAGTTTAAGTTGCACAATGATAAACAGGTTTTGCAAAGGTCACAGTTTTATTTTGTGCAAGTTGTTAGAAAATTTTGGGGGCTATTATTATTATTATTATTATTATTATTATTATTATTATTATTATTATTATTATTGTTATTATTATTATTATTATTATTATTATTATTATTATTATTATTATTATTATTTATTGTTATTATTATTATTATTATTATTATTATTATTATTATTATTATTATTATTGTTATTATTATTATTATTATTATTATTATTATACTTTATTAAAGAGAAGCCATATTTAGGGGGGGGGGTGTTAGTTTGAGTTACATCAACCTAACTTAACCTAACATGATCTAATATTAAAAACCATAATAACTTTCTTTGGACTATACACGAAATAAATAAAAAAGGAAAAGATCTTCTGACTGGCTAATTTGACACAAATTTCAGACATCAACATTTTGGAACTATTTATATAATAATTTCAATTTAGTAAAAAAAACTGACAGTGATAAAGTCCACTTTTTTCACTTTCATACATCAAAATCTTAAAAAAAAAAAAATTATTGGATAATAGAGGAACAGAGTCCACTACATTAACATATCTTCTACGTAAGACACACTAATGATAAAGGTTTGAAGCCAACCAGACGAAGCATTCTCCAGTTAATATATAGAATGGAACAGTTCAGAGTTGTTCAGGTATATAAGAACACTGGAACATTTGCACTTACATAGGTTATCATTCGTATAATTCTATGTATCATTGTTAATCATTCAAAGTTAATTAGAAGATACATCCTTTAATTACTGAAGGGACATCAGTATTACAATTTGCTTAATAAGTTTGGCAAATTGGGATTTATAGAGCTAATAGCGAAGAGTTGTTTAGCTGGAGCACACAGTGAGCGAGTGGTCTACACACCAAGCACGCAGTGAGCGAGTGGTCTACACACCAAGCACGCAGTGAGCGAGTGGTCTACACACCGAGCACGCAGTGAGCGAGTGGTCTACACACCGAGCACACAGTGAGCGAGTGGTCTACACACCGAGCACACAGTGAGCGAGTGGTCTACACACCAAGCACACAGTGAGCGAGTGGTCTACACACCGAGCACACAGTGAGCGAGTGGTCTACACACCGAGCACGCAGTGAGCGAGTGGTCTACACACCAAGCACGCAGTGAGCGAGTGGTCTACACACCAAGCACACAGTGAGCGAGTGGTCTACACACCGAGCACGCAGTGAGCGAGTGGTCTACACACCGAGCACACAGTGAGCGAGTGGTCTACACACCGAGCACACAGTGAGCGAGTGGTCTACACACCGAGCACGCAGTGAGCGAGGTGGGTCTACACACCGAGCACGCAGTGAGCGAGTGGTCTACACACCAAGCACACAGTGAGCGAGTGGTCTACAACCGAGCACACAGTGAGCGAGTGGTCTACACACCAAGCACACAGTGAGCGAGTGGTCTACACACCGAGCACACAGTGAGCGAGTGGTCTACACACCGAGCACGCAGTGAGCGAGTGGTCTACACACTGAGCACGCAGTGAGCGAGTGGTCTACACACTGAGCACGCAGTGAGCGAGTGGTCTACACACCGAGCACGCAGTGAGCGAGTGATCTACACACCGAGCACGCAGTGAGCGAGTGGTCTACACACCGAGCACACAGTGAGCGAGTGGTCTACACACCGAGCACACAGTGAGCGAGTGGTCTACACACCGAGCACACAGTGAGCGAGTGGTCTACACAACACCAAGCACAACAGTGAGCGAGTGGTCTACACACCGAGCACACAGTGAGCGAGTGGTCTACACACCGAGCACACAGTGAGCGAGTGGTCTACACACTGAGCACACAGTGAGCGAGTGGTCTACACACCGAGCACACAGTGAGCGAGTGGTCTACATCACCGAGCACACAGTGAGCGAGTGTGTCTACACACCAAGCACACAGTGAGCGAGTGGTCTACACACCGAGCACACAGTGAGCGAGTGGTCTACACACCGAGCACACAGTGAGCGAGTGGTCTACACACTGAGCACACAGTGAGCGAGTGGTCTACACACCGAGCACACAGTGAGCGAGTGGTCTACACACCGAGCCAACAGTGAGCGAGTGGTCTACACACTGAGCACACAGTGAGCGAGTGGTCTACACACCGAGCACAACAGTGAGCGAGTGGTCTACACACCGAGCACACAGTGAGCGAGTGGTCTACACACCAAGCACACAGTGAGCGAGTGGTCTACACACCGAGCACACAGTGAGCGAGTGGTCTACACTACCGAGCACACAGTGAGCGAGTGGTCTAACACACTGAGCACACAGTGAGCGAGTGGTCTACACCACCGAGCACGCAGTGAGCGAGTGGTCTAACACACCGAGCACACAGTGAGCGAGTGGTCTACACACCGAGCACACAGTGAGCGAGTGGTTCTACACACCAAGCACACAGTGAGCGAGTGGTCTCACACCGAGCACACAGTGAGCGAGTGGTCTACACACCGAGCACACAGTGAGCGAGTGGTCTACACAACCGAGCACACAGTGAGCGAGTGGTCTACACACCGAGCACACAGTGAGCGAGTGGTCTACACACCGAGCACACAGTGAGCGAGTGGTCTACACACCGAGCACACAGTGAGCGAGTGGTCTACACACCGAGCACACAGTGAGCGAGTGGTCTACACACCGAGCACACAGTGAGCGAGTGGTCTAACACACCGAGCACACAGTGAGCGAGTGGTCTACACACCAAGCACACAGTGAGCGAGTGGTCTACACACCGGAGCACACAGTGAGCGAGTGGTCTACACAACACGAGCACACAGTGAGCGAGTGGTCTACACACTGAGCACACAGTGAGCGAGTGGTCTACACACCGAGCACACAGTGAGCGAGTGGTCTACACACCGAGCACACAGTGAGCGAGTGGTCTAACACACCAACACACAGTGAGCGAGTGGTCTACACACCGAGCACAACAGTGAGCGAGTGGTCTACACAACCGAGCACACAGTAGCGAGTGTGTCTACACACTGAGCACACAGTGAGCGAGTGGTCTACACACCGAGCACGCAGTGAGCGAGTGGTCTACACACCCGAGCACACAGTGAGCGAGTGGTCTACACACCGAGCACTACATGTGAGCAGTGGTCCACACTACCGAGCACGCAGTGAGCGAGTGGTCATACACACCTGAGCACACAGTGAGCGAGTGGTCTACACACTGAGCACACAGTGAGCGAGTGGTCTACACACCGAGCACACAGTGAGCGAGTGGTCTACACAACCGAGCACACAGTGAGCGAGTGGTCTACCCACCAAGCACAGTGAGCGAGTGGTCTACACACCGAGCACGCAAGTGAGCGAGTGATCTACACTACCGAGCACGCAGTGAGCGAGTGGTCTACACACCGAGCACACAGTGACGAGTGGTCTACACACCGAGCACACAGTGAGCGAGTGGTCTACACACTGAGCACTACAGTGAGCGAGTGGTCTACAACACACCGAGCAGCAGTGAACGAGTGGTCTACAAAACACCGAGCACACAGTGAGCGAGTGGTCTACAAAAAACCGAGCACACAGTGAGCAGTGGTCTACACAACCGAGCACACGTGAGCGAGTGGTCTACACACCGAGCACACAGTGAGCGAGTGGTCTACACACCCGACAACACAGTGAGCGAGTGGTCATACACAACCGAGACACACAGTGAGCGATGGTCTAACACACTGAGCACACAGTGAGCTAGTGGTCTACACACCGAGCAACGCAGTGAGCGAGTGGTCTACACACCAAGCTCGCAGTGAGCGAGTGGTCTACACACCAAGCACACAGTGAGCGAGTGGTCTACACACCGAGCACGCAGTGAGCGAGTGGTCTACACCAAAGCACGCAGTGAGCGAGTGGTCCTACACACCAAGCACGCAGTGAGCGAGTGGTCTAACACACCGAGCACACAGTGAGCGAGTGTCTACACACCGAGCACGCAGTGAGCGAGTGTCTAACCACTGGCCACGCAGTGAGCGAGTGTCTACACACTGAGCACGCAGTGAGCGAGTGGTCCTACACACCGAGCACCGCAGTGAGCGAGTGATCTACACACCGAGCACGCAGTGAGCGAGTGGTCTACACACCGAGCACACAGTGAGCGAGTGGTCTACACACCGAGCACACAGTGAGCGAGTGGTCTACACACCGAGCACACAGTGAGCGAGTGGTCTACACACCGAGCACACAGTGAGCGAGTGGTCTACACACCGAGCACACAGTGAGCGAGTGGTCTACCAACACCGAGCACACAGTGAGCGAGTGGTCTACACTACCGAGCACACAGTGAGCGAGTGGTGGTCTACACACCGAGCACACAGTGAGCGAGTGGTCTACACACCAAGCACACAGTGAGCGAGTTGTCTACACACTGAGCACACAGTGAGCGAGTGGTCTACACACCGAGCACGCAGTGAGCGAGTGGTCTACACACCGAGCACACAGTGAGCGAGTGGTCTACAAACCGAGCACGCAGTGAGCGAGTGGTCTACACACCGAGCACACAGTGAGCGAGTGGTCTACACACCGAGCACACAGTGAGCGAGTGGTCTACACACCGAGCACGCAGTGAGCGAGTGGTCTACACACCGAGCACGCAGTGAGCGAGTGGTCTACACACCGAGCACACAGTGAGCGAGTGGTCTACACACCGAGCACACAGTGAGCGAGTGGTCTACACACCGAGCACGCAGTGAGCTAGTGGTCTCTACACACCGAGCACGCAGTGAGCGAGTGGTCTACACACCGAGCACGCAGTGAGCTAGTGGTCTACACACACCGAGCACGCAGTGAGCGAGTGGTCTACACACCGAGCACGCAGTGAGCGAGTGGTCTACACACCAAGCACGCAGTGAGCTAGTGGTCTACACACCAAGCACGCAGTGAGCGAGTGGTCTACACACCAAGCACGCAGTGAGCGAGTGGTCTACACACAAAGCACGCAGTGAGCGAGTGGTCTACACACCAAGCACGCAGTGAGCGAGTGGTCTACACACAAAGCACGCAGTGAGCGAGTGGTCTACACACCGAGCACGCAGTGAGCGAGTGGTCTACACACCGAGCACGCAGTGAGCTAGTGGTCTACACACCGAGCACGCAGTGAGCGAGTGGTCTACACACCGAGCACGCAGTGAGCTAGTGGTCTACACACCGAGCACGCAGTGAGCGAGTGGTCTACACACCGAGCACGCAGTGAGCGAGTGGTCTACACACCGAGCACGCAGTGAGCGAGTGGTCTACACACCGAGCACGCAGTGAGCGAGTGGTCTACACACCAAGCACGCAGTGAGCTAGTGGTCTACACACCAAGCACGCAGTGAGCGAGTGGTCTACACACCAAGCACGCAGTGAGCTAGTGGTCTACACACCAAGCACGCAGTGAGCTAGTGGTCTACACACCAAGCACGCAGTGAGCGAGTGGTCTACACACCAAGCACGCAGTGAGCGAGTGGTCTACACACAAAGCACGCAGTGAGCGAGTGGTCTACACACCGAGCACGCAGTGAGCGAGTGGTCTACACACCGAGCACACAGTGAGCGAGTGGTCTACACACCGAGCACGCAGTGAGCGAGTGGTCTACACACCAAGCACGCAGTGAATGAGTGGTCTACACACCGAGCACGCAGTGAGCGAGTGGTCTACACACCGAGCACACAGTGAGCGAGTGGTCTACACACCTAGCACGCAGTGAGCTAGTGGTCTACACACCAAGCACGCAGTGAGCGAGTGGTCTACACACTGAGCACACAGTGAGCGAGTGGTCTACACACTGAGCACACAGTGAGCGAGTGGTCTACACACCAAGCACGCAGTGAGCGAGTGGTCTACACACCAAGCACGCAGTGAGCGAGTGGTCTACACACCAAGCACGCAGTGAGCGAGTGGTCTACACACCAAGCACGCAGTGCGCGAGTGGTCTACACACCAAGCACGCAGTGAGCGAGTGGTCTACACACCAAGCACGCAGTGAGCGAGTGGTCTACACACCAAGCACGCAGTGAGCTAGTGGTCTACACACCTAGCACGCAGTGAGCGAGTGGTCTACACACCAAGCACGCAGTGAGCGAGTGGTCTACACACCAAGCACGCAGTGAGCGAGTGGTCCTACACACCAAGCACGCAGTGAGCGAGTGGTCTACACACCAAGCACGCAGTGAGCTAGTGGTCTACACACCTAGCACGCAGTGAGCGAGTGGTCTACACACCAAGCACGCAGTGAGCGAGTGGTCTAAACACCAAGCACGCAGTGAGCGAGTGGTCTACACACCAAGCACGCAGTAAGCGAGTCGTCTACACACCGACCACGCAGTGAGCGAGTGGTCTACACACAGAGCACGCAGTGAGCGAGTGGTCTACACACCGAGCACGCGGCGAGCGAGTGGTCTACACACCGAGCACGCAGTGAGCGAGCAGTCTACACACCGAGCACGCAGTGAGCGAGCAGTCTACACACCGAGCACGCAGTGAGCGAGCAGTCTACACACCAAGCACGCAGTTAGTGAGCGAGTGGTCTACACACCAAGCACACAGTGAGCGAGTGGTCTACACACCAAGCACGCAGTGAGCGAGTGGTCTACACACCAAGCACGCAGTTAGTGAGCGAGTGGTCTACACACCAACCACGCAGTTAGTGAGCGAGTGGTCTACACACCGAGCACGCGAGTGAGCGAGTGGTCTACACACCAAGCACGCAGTGAGCGAGTGGTCTACACACCAAGCACGCAGTTAGTGAGCGAGTGGTCTACACACCAACCACGCAGTTAGTGAGCAAGTGGTCTACACACCGAGCACGCGGTGAGCGAGTGGTCTAAACACCAAGCACGCAGTGAGTGAGCGGTCTACACACCCAGCACGCAGTGAGCGAGTGGTCTACACACCGAGCACGCAGTGAGCGAGTGGTCTACACACCAAGCACGCAGTGAGCGAGTGGTCTACACATCGAGCACGCAGTGAGCGAGTGGTCGACACACCAAGCACGCAGTGAGCGAGTGGTCTACACACCAAGCACGCAGTTAGTGAGCGAGTGGTCTACACACCGAGCACGCAGTGAGCGAGTTGTCTACACACCAAGCACGCAGTGTGCGAGTGGTCTACACACCAAGCAGGCAGTGAGCGAGTGGTCTACACACCAAGCAGGCAGTGAGCGAGTGGTCGACACACCAAGCACGCAGTGAGCGAGTGGTCTACACACCAAGCACGCAGTTAGTGAGCGAGTGGTCTACACACCGAGCACGCAGTGAGCGAGTTGTCTACACACCAAGCACGCAGTGTGCGAGTGGTCTACACACCAAGCAGGCAGTGAGCGAGTGGTCTACACACCAAGCACGCAGTGAGCGAGTGGTCGACACACCAAGCACGCAGTGTGCGAGTGGTCTACACACCAAGCACGCAGTTAGTGAGCGAGTGGTCAACACACCAAGCACGCAGTTAGTGAGCGAGTGGTCAACACACCAAGCACGCAGTTAGTGAGGGAGTGGTCAACACACCAAGCACGCAGTTAGTGAGCGAGTGGTCAACACACCAAGCACGCAGTTAGTGAGGGAGTGGTCTACACACCGAGCACGCAGTGAGCGAGTGGTCTACACACCATGCACGCAGTTAGTGAGGGAGTGGTCTACACACCGAGCACGCAGTGAACGAGTGGTCTACACACCAAGCACGCAGCGAGCGAGTTGTCTACACACCAAGCACGCAGTGACCGAGTGGTCTACACACCAAGCACGCAGTTAGTGAGCGAGTGGTCTACACACTAAGCACGCAGTAAGCGAGTGGTCTACACACCAAGCACGCAGTTAGTGAGCGAGTGGTCTACACACCGAGCACGCAGTTAGTGAGCGAGTGGTCTACACACCAAGCACGCAGTGAGCGAGTGGTCTTCATACCAAGCACGCAGTTAGTGAGCGAGTGGTCTACACACCAAGCACGCAGTTAGTGAGCGAGTGGTCTACACACCAAGCATGCAGTTAGTGAGCGAATGGTCTACACACCGAGCACGCAGTTAGGGAGCGGTCTACACACCGAGCACGCAGTTAACAAGGGAGAGCGCGTGGTCTACACACCAAGCACGCACTTAGTGAGCGAATGGTCTACACACCGAGCACGCAGTTAGCGAGTGGTGTACACACCGAGCACGCAGAGTGGTCTACACATCGAGCACGCAGTTAGCGAGTGGTCTACACATCGAGCACGCAGTTAGCGAACGGTCTACACATCGAACATGTAGTATCCGAGCAATCAGAGAGAAGTGCTCACACAAACCTTTGGCGATGAAAGAGCCGTAACAGAGCCCCTGGTTATTTAGGAGCCATGACTGCTGCTTACACCTGTTGACCGCTGCTGATACCAGCTGATCGCCGGTAACAACAGTTAACCGCAGCTGGCACCGGTTGACCGCTGTTGACACCAGATGATGCTGAAACCAAATGTCCTCTGATGAAATTAAATGACCTCTGTTGACGCCCGATGACCGTTGCTGGTCTAGCAGGAACGACCAGCTGTTATCAGATCCAATTAATATTGGATTACCCTGTGCTCCGACTAGTTAGTTGTATAAAATTTATGTTGTTTGATAAACCTTTTATGTGTGTGTGTGTGTTGTGTGTGTGTGTGTGTGTGTGTGTGTGTGTGTGTGTGTGTGTGTGTGTGTGTGTGTGTGTGTGTGTGTGTGTGTTTAGTTACCATTTTGTCCTAGGCACATGTCGATTAGACACTAGGCCTGTTGTATATGCTTGAGTGCGTGTGCGTGTGTACTCACCTATATGTACTAACCTATATGTGGTTGCAGGGGTCGAGTCATAGCTCCTAGCCCAGCCTCTTCACTGGTCGACACTAATTCACTCTGTCCCTTCTCCATGATATTTGTCATACCTCTTCTTAAAGCTATTTATGGAACTTGCTTCCACTACTTCACTCTCCAGATTATTCCAGTTCCTGACAACTCTAAGGCTAAAGAAATACTTCCTAACATCCCTATGACTCATCTGGGTTTTCAGTTTCCAATTGTGTCCCCTTGTTTCTGTATGCCATCTCTGAAACATTCGATCCTTGTCCACCTTGTCAATGCCTCTTAGTATTTTATACGTTGTTATCATGTCCCCTCTATCACTCCTATCCTCTAGTGTCATTAGGTTGAGTTCCCTTAACCTCTCCTCATAAGACATACCCCTCAGTTCCGGGACTAATCGTGTTGCAAATTTTTGCACTTTCTCCAATTTCGTGACGTGTTTGACTAAGTGAGGGTTCCATACTGGCGCTGCATATTGTAGTATAGGCCTTACGTATACTGTGTACAATGTCGTGAATGACTCCTTATTCAGATGTCTAAACGCCAATATCAGGTTTGCTAATCTCCCATATGCTGCAGCAGTTATTTGATTGATGTGTGCCTCAGGAAACATGTTCGTTATAATGCTTACCCCAAGATCCTTTTCTTTAACTAACGTTTGCAGCTGTTGGTTTCCTAACTTGTACTCCGTCTGCGGTCTTCTGTGTCCTTCCCCAATCTTCATGACCTTACACTTACTGGGGTTAAACTCCAGGAGCCATTTGTCGGACCATACTTGTAGTTTGTCCAGATCCCCTTGTAGTCTTAACTGATCCTCGCCCACTTGTATTCTCCTCATCAGTTTCACATCATCAGCGAACAGTGACACTTCTGAATCTATTCCTTCCACCATGCCATTCACGTATACAAGAAACAGCACCGGGCCCAGGACTGAACCTTGTGGAGCCCCACTCGACACATTCGCCCACTCCGACACTTCAGCACGTACCAACACACGTTGTTTCCTTCCTGTCAGGTATTCCCTGATCCATTGCAGCACTTTCCCCGTTATTCCTGCCTGCTCCTCTAATTTTTGCACCAGTCTCTTGTGTGGTACTGTGTCAAAAGCCTTCTTGCAATCTAAAAAGATGCAATCTACCCATCCCTCTCTCTCCTGTCTTACTTCTGTTACCTTATCGTAGAACTCAAGTAAATTTGTGACACAGGATTTCCATCTCTGAAGCCGTGCTGACTGTCATGTATGAGCCCAATCTTTTCAATGTGTTCAACTACTTTTCTCCTGATAATCTTTTCCATGACTTTACATACTATACAAGTCAGTGACACTGGTCTATAGTTTAATGCTGCCTGTCTGTCCCCTTTCTTAAAAATTGGAACTACATGTGCTGTCTTCCACGTCTCAGGCACCTGCTCTGTTTCGATAGGTTTGCTGAAGATTGCTGCTAGCGGCACACACAGTTCCTCTGCTCCCTCTCTCAGTATCCATGGAGATATGTTATCTGGGCCCACCGCCTTTGAGGTATCGAGTTCGTCTAGCAGTTTCTTCACCTCTACTTAGGTTATGTGTATTGTGTCCAGCGCCTGCTGGTGCACCCTACCTCCACAGTTTGCTGGAGGCATTCCTGACTCTATTGTGAATACTTCTCTAAATCTTTTGTTTAATTCGTCTCATACTTCTTGATCACTCTTCGTGAGCTCCCTCCTTCTTTCCTCAGCCTGATTACCTGGTCCTTGACTGTTGTTTTTCTCCTAATGTGACTGTATAACAACTTTGGTTCAGATTTGGCTTTTGATGCTATGTCGTTCTCGTATTGTCTCTGGGCCTCTCTCCTTATCCTTGCATATTCGTTTCTGGTTCTTCTGCTCAGCTCCTTGTTTTCTTGAGTCCTTTGCCTTCTATACCTTTTCCATGCTCTAGCACACTTGGCTTTGGCCTCTTTACCCTCCAGTTAAACCATGGGCTCACTCTGGTTACCATTTTTTCTGTTGCCCTTTGGCATGAACCTTTCCTCTGCCTCCCTGCCTTAGTGGTTACTATTTCCTCATTTCATTTACTGTCTTTCCATCTATTTCTCTTTCCAACTGCACTTCATGCAGGAAACTTCTCATTTCCTATGTAGTCCCCTTTTCAGAAGTTTGGTTTCCTCTCTTTGTTCTCGTGCTGCTGCATTCTCCACTTTTAACTCGACAAGATATTCAAAACTCAGGACATCATGATCATTAGCGCCAAGGGGTCTGTCGTGGGTGATATCCCTTATGTCTGAACTGTTCAAGGTGAATATGAGATCCAGCCTTGCTGAAAACATCCTCTCCTCTCTCTCTGGTTGTATCCCTAACATGTTGATGCATGAAGTTCTCTAATATAGTCTCCAACATCTTAGCCATCCATGTATCTGGTCCCCCATGTGGCTCTAGGTTTTCCCAGTCAATCTCTTTATGATTGAAATCCCCCATTAAAAGCAATTTTTTCCTACACATATGAGCCCTCCGGCCCTCCTGTTTACTAGCTTGTTGTTCTTTGAAAAAGAGGGGGGGTCACGTTAACACTATTTGTTATTGTTGTTGGTTCACCGGTACTCTCCCAGCCCGGATCTTTGTTGTTGTTAGTTCACCGGTACTCTCCCGGCCTAGATCTTTGTTGTTCTTGGTTCACCGGTACTCTCCCGGCCGGATCTTTGTTGTTCTTTTCCCGCGGTACTCTCCCGGCCCGATCTTTGTTGTTCTTGGTTCACCGGTACTCTCCCGGCCTAGATCTTTGTTGTTCTTGGTTCACCGGTACTCTCCCGGTCCGGATCTTTGTTGTTCTTGGTTCACCGGTACTCTCCCGGCCCGGACCTTTGTTGTTCTTGGTTCACCGGTAGTCTCCCGACCTAGATCTTTGTTGTTCTTGGTTCACCGGTACTCTCCCGGCCCGGACCCTTGTTGTTCTTGGGTTTTCCCGTACTCTCCCGGGCCCAGATCTTTGTTGTTCTTGGGTTTACCGGTACTCTCCCGGCCCGGACCTTTGTTGTTTCTTGGTTCACCGGTACTCTCCCGGCCTAGATCTTTGTTGTTCTTTGGGTTTAAACCCGGGACTCTCCCGCCCCGGACCTTTGTTGTTCTTGGGTTTACTGGTACTCTCCCGGCCCGGACCTTTGTTGTTCTTGGTTCACCGGTACTCTCCCGGCCCGGATCTTTGTTGTTCTTGGTTCACCGGTACTCTCCCGGCCCGGATCTTTGTTGTTCTTGGTTCACTGGTACTCTCCCCGGGCCCCGGGTCTTTGTGTTCTTGTTCACCGGTACTCTCCCGGCCCGGATCTTTGTTGTTCTTGGTTCACCGGTACTCTCCCGGCCCAGATGTTTGTTGTTCTTGGTTCACCGGTACTCTCCCGGCCCGGATCTTTGTTGTTCTTGGTTCACTGGTACTCTCCCGGCCCGGACCTTTGTTGTTCTTGGTTTTACCGGTACTCTCCCGGCCCGGATCTTTGTTGTTCTTGGTTCACTGGTACTCTCCCGGCCCGGATCTTTGTTGTACTTGGTTCACCGGTACTCTCCCGGCCCGGAGCTTTGTTGTTCTTGGTTCACCGGTACTCTCCCGGCCCGGACCTTTGTTGTTCTTGGTTCACTGGTACTCTCCCGGCCCGAAACCCTTTTTTGTTCTTGGTTCACCGGTACTCTCCCGGCCCCGGGCCCTTTTTTGTTCTTGGTTCACTGGTACTCTCCCGGCCCGGATTTTGTTGTTCTTGGTTCACCGGTACTCTCCCGGCCCGGACCTTTGTTGTTCTTGGTTCACCGGTACTCTCCCGGCCCGGACCTTTGTTGTTCTTGGTTCACCGGTACTCTCCCGGCCCCGGGCCCTTTTTTGTTCTTGGTTCACCGGTACTCTCCCGGCCCGGACCTTTGGTTGTTCTTGGGTTTACGGTACTCTCCCGGCCCGGAGCTTTGTTGTTCTTGGTTCACCGGTACTCTCCCGGCCCGGACCTTTGTTGTTCTTTGGGTTTACGGTACTCTCCCGGCCCGGACTTTGTTGTTCTTGGGTTTACTGGTACTCTCCCGGCCCGGACCTTTGTTGTTCTTGGTTTTACCGGTACTCTCCCGGCCCGGACCCTTTTTTGTTCTTGGTTCACCGGTACTCTCCCGGCCCCGGGCCTTTGTTGTTCTTGGTTCACCGGTACTCTCCCGGCCCGGACCTTTGTTGTTCTTGGTTCACTGGTACTCTCCCGGCCCGGAGCTTTGTTGTTCTTGGGTTTACCGGTACTCTCCCGCCCCGGGCCTTTGTTGTTCTTGGTTCACTGGACCCCCTCCCGGCCCGGACCTTTGTTGTTCTTGGTTCACTGGTACTCTCCCGGCCCGACTTTGTTGTTCTTGGTTCAAACCCGGGACTCTCCCGGCCCGACCTTTGTTGTTTCTTGGTTCACCGGACTCTCCCGCCCGGAGCTTTGTTGTTCTTGGTTCACCGGTACTCTCCCGGCCCGGACCTTTGTTGTTCTTGGTTCACTGGTACTCTCCCGGCCCGGACCTTTGTTGTTCTTGGTTCACTGGTACTCTCCCGGGCCCGGACCTTTGTTGTTCTTGGTTCACCCGACTCTCCCGGCCCGGACCTTTGTTGTTTTTTGGTTCACCGGTTACTCTCCCGGCCTAGATGTTTGTTGTTCTTGGTTTTACCGGTACTCTCCCGGCCCGGATCTTTGTTGTTCTTGGTTCACCGGTACTCTCCCCGGCCCGATTCTTTGTTGTTCTTGTTCAAACGGTACTCTCCCGGCCCGGATCTTTGTTGTTTTTGGGTTCACCGGTACTCTCCCGGCCTAGATTTGTTGTTCTTGGTTCAACCGGTACTCTCCCGGCCTAGATTTTTTGTTGTTTCTTGGTTCACCCGGTACTCTCCCGGGCCGGACCTTTGTGTTCTTGTTCACCGGTACTCTCCCGGCCTAGATGTTTGTTGTTCTTGGTTCACCGGTACTCTCCCGGACTAGATGTTTGTTGTTCTTGGTTCACCGGTACTCTCCCGGCCTAGATGTTTGTTGTTCTTGGTTCACCGGTACTCTCCGCCCGGACCTTTGTTGTTCTTGGTTCACCGGTACTCTCCCGGCCCGGATCTTTGTTGTTCTTGGTTCACCTGTACTCTCCCGGCCCGTGTGTTTGTATGTGCGTCCTTGTTTACTACTTTTTCGCTGTGTGTGTGTGTGTGTGTGTGTGTGTGTGTGTGTGGTGTGTGTGTGTGTGTTTTGGTGTGTGTTCACGTATTTGTGGTTGTAGGGGTCGACTCATAGTTCCTGGCCCTGCCTCTTTACTGATTGTTACTAGGTCCCTCCCTCTCTCTCTCCTCTCTCTCTCTCTCCCCTCTCTCTCTCTCTCTTTTCCTCTCTCCTCCCCCTCTCTTTTCTCTCTCTCCTCTCCCCTTCTTCTCTCTCTCTCTCTCCTCTCACTCTCTCTCTTCTCCCCCTGCTCCACACTTATCAAACCTCACCAATACTATGTATGGTTCTGCCCCCACTACACACTTGCCACTTTTCCCACTTCCTGACAACTCTGTGACTGAAGAAATACTTCCTAACATCCCTCTGACTCATCGGAGTCTTCAACTTCCAACTGTGACCCCTTGTTTGTGTGTCCCATCTCTGGAACATCCTGTCTTTGTCCACCTTGTGAATTCCTCGCAGTTTTTTAAAATGTCGTTATCATGTCCCCCTAACCCTCCTGTCCTCCAGTGTCGTCAGGCCGATTTCCCTTAACCTTTCTTCGTAGGACAATCCCCTTAGCTCTGGGACTAGTCTTGTTGCAAACCTTTGCACCTTCTCTAATTTCTTGAGGTGCTTGACCAGGTGTGGGTTCCAAACTGGTGCTGCATACTCTAATGTGTGTATGTTTGTGTGTGGTGTGTGGTGTGTGGTGGGGTGGGGTGTGTGTGTGTGTGGTGTGTGTGTGTGTGTGTGTGTACTCATCTAGTTATGTTTGGTAAGTGTTACTCATGGCTCCTGGCCCCGCCTGTTAAATCTTAATGTCCTAGTTTAAAGACTTCTAACCTCCAAGGCCCGGTCATATCCACTCTTGAAGCTCTGTATCTTTTTTTCTTCCAACTTATCGTTTAGTTGTTTCCATTTACTGACCACAATGAGACTGATAAAGTACTTCCTAACGTCCCCATGGCTAATCTTTACCTTAGCAGCCATCATAACACCCTCCGGCATCTCAAACAGCGTTTATCCATCCATTCTCTCCAATCCTCTGAGTATGTCATGATCATGTACCTGTTGTTACTCCTCTTTTCTACTGGTGTTAGGTTGAGTTATTTAAGTCCCTCGTCGCAGTCCTTTAGTTCTGGTACTTATCTCGTTTGGTTTTTCTACACGCTGGATGCGGTCCTGCTGATGCTGCATACTCCACTGTGTCTAATAGAAGTTTTTGTATATGCCGCTGAAGTTCTATGACTGATATATACTTATCATGATTGAATTCGAGTAGCCACTTACTTGAGAAGTTTAGCAGCTTCTTCAAGTCATCTTGCTGCCTCTCCCTGCTCTCTCACTTTATCTTTCTCATTAATTTCACATCACTCGCAAGCAGTTATACATAATATTTACTTTCTTCTTTACTTTGATTTTGTTTAAGTCGATTCACAGAGTCTGGACATGCCTCTTTAATTATACTGACTGCCATTACTGTTTCTGCTTCTCCTGGGCCTTGTCTTACATCTCTTGAAACTGTGTATGGGGTTTGTCTTATTTGATTTCCTATCCACAATAATAATGAAAAAGTGTGTTGTCTGTTCTAGTGTTTAAAGGATGCGTGTTATGGTCCTGTTATCCTCACACTCCGTCCTTGACCTTCTGTTATTTGGTGGAGGGTGTAACATCACTACTACAATTAAACTCCTATCAAAACTGTCTCTGATGTGTTATAAACCTTGGTAATAGATATAGACAAAATGGTTTAAAAAGACACGTGAGCAAACAATGGGACATATTTAAGTAGTCACATGACCTTATTGTCTCCCTGTCCTCATCTCATTATGATATTCTTCAGGTCACATGCGTCACTCACTCCTCACTCTCCGTCCATCTGACTGTCATTTTTAACCTTTGTGTGTTAAAAATTGATCAATGTCACAGGATCGAAACGTTTTCTAATAAATATGTCCTGGTGGTTTGTTCACTTCTCTCTGGTGTACCATTATTGAATTTTCCCATATTAACAGTCATCAGGTCCTCAAACAATGCTGATTCTTGATAATTAGTACCACTCCTCTGGTTTCCTTTTTTTTTTCTTAGCTACTAAGCACCCATCTGATAAATCTTACGTAGTTATTACCCAGTGAACTTTATTTTTTGTAAGAGACATTCGATCTTTTTATTCTCTACTCTTATAGGTAATACCATCCACACTTATGTACATTCGATCCAATTATTTTTCACTGTTCCCCAGTAACCATGACACTGTCTTGTCTCATTAGCATAGAGAGAGAAGAGAAGGTGGTAGGAAAAAGAGAGCTGTAATCCCTATATAACATTCATCACATTCAGCTCTTATCACCACTACACCTACACCACCTTAACACCCTGGATACCATAACAAAAAACACAACACCTTCGCCATATCAAAATAATTAACACAACCAGCCCTCATATTTCTTCTGTTTTCCCACCATAGCTATGATGCGCGGGCCAGACTCGACACCGCCAACACCACTAGTATCAACAGCATCTTTGCCACCGCCAACAGCAACAGCAGCAGCAGCAGCAGCAACAGCAACGAAAAGCCTCAAGAACGGCGCTATCTGGAAGCTGGTGGCACCACTCTAGTGATCAAGGAAGCCTGGCAGGGGGACCAGGCAGAGTACAGGTGCAGAGTACATTACAGACTCTCGCCCACTTGGACTCAGAGGCTCCTGCTACTTGTACCTGGTGAGTGCAGGGATGGCTTTTCATTCAATAAACTTGGGTATACCCGGAAAGTGCTGCCACACTACTCTATATGAAAGTTACATTGTGGGAACAAAGGCTAGGTATGTTTCCCTGTCATATTCCATGACACAAGATGCGATGAATTCATGAGGTAAGGAAATTAGGGAGATTCTGGAGAAAATGTGCAAAGGCTGGCAGACGAATTTTGGAGGGTATGTAAAAGAAGGAAATTTAAAATGAACATTTGAAAGATTATAGTCTAGTGAAACAGTGAGATCTGGAAGTATAATGTGTGGTCTGATGGACAAGTATGAGGTCAAGTTGCATGTTGTGTGTATGGTCTAGCTTGAAGCCACCTTTAAGCTCAGTGTTGTGTTTTTAGGGACCGAGTCCTAGCTCCTGGCCCGGCATCTTTACTAACGACAGAGTAGTGTGGGTTGCTCGTTCATGGAAGGCAATGTTTTTGTGGTATTGTGTTTGGTGTGAGGCTGTGTTAATGTGGCTGCTGTAGTAGTGCCTTAGTCTGGCTGTTATGGTAGTTATGATACAGTGTGGTAACTGGTGACCGAGTGGCTACTGTGGTAGTGTAGTTTTTGTAGTGTGTTTGTTGTAGTAGTGTAGTTGTTGTGGTAGTGTGGTTTGTGTGGTAGTGTGGTTGTTGTGGTAGTGTGGTGTTGTGGTAGTGTAGTTGTGTAGTAGTGTAGTTGTTGTGGTAGTGTGGTTGTTGTGGTAGTGTAGTTGTTGTGGTAGTGTGGTTGTTGTGGTAGCGTAGTTGTTGTGGTAGTGTGTTTGTTGTAGTAGCGTAGTTGTTGTGGTAGTGTGTTTGTTGTAGTAGCGTAGTTGTTGTGGTAGTGTGGTTGTGTGGTTGGTAGTGTGGTTGTTGTGGTAGTGTGGTTGTTGTGGTAGTGTAGTTGTTGTGTAGTGTGGTTGTTGTGGTAGCGTAGTTGTTGTGGTAGTGTGTTTGTTGTAGTAGCGTAGTTGTTGGGGTAGTGTGTTTGTTGTAGTAGCGTAGTTGTTGTGGTAGTGTGGTTGTTGTGGTAGTGTGGTTGTTGCGGTAGTGTGGTTGTTGTGGTAGTGTAGTTGTTGTGGTAGTGTGGTTGTTGTGGTAGCGTAGTTGTTGTGGTAGTGTGTTTGTTGTAGTAGCGTAGTTGTTGTGGTAGTGTGTTTGTTGTGTAGCGTAGTTGTTGTGGTAGTGTGGTTGTTGGTAGTGTGGTTGTTGTGGTAGTGTGGTTGTTGTAGTAGCGTATTGTTGTGGTAGTGTGGTTGTTGTGGTAGCGTAGTTGTTGTGGTAGTGTGTTTGTTGTAGTAGCGTAGTTGTTGTGGTACGTGGTTGTTGTGGTAGTGTAGTTGTTGTGGTAGTGTGGTTGTAGTGGTAGCGTAGTTGTTGTGGTAGTGTGTTTGTTGTAGTAGCGTAGTTGTTGAAGTAGCGTGGTTGTTGTGGTAGTGTGGTTTGTGGTAGTGTAGTTGTTGTGGTAGTGTGGTTATTGTGGTAGCGTAGTTGTTGTGGTAGTGTGTTTGTTGTAGTAGCGTAGTTGTTGTAGTAGCGTGGTTGTTGTGAGTAGTGTGGTTTGTTGTGGTAGTGTAGTTGTTGTGGTAGTGTGGTTGTTGTGGTAGCGTAGTTGTTGTGGTAGTGTGTTTGTTGTAGTAGCGTAGTTGTTGTAGTAGCGTGGTTGTTGTGGTAGTGTGGTTGTTGTGGTAGTGTAGTTGTTGTGGTAGTGTGGTTATGTGGTGGGCGTAGTTGTTGTGGTAGTGTGTTTGTTGTAGTAGCGTAGTTGTTGTAGTAGCGTGGTTGTTGTGTAGTGGTGTTTGTTGTAGTAGCGTAGTTGTTGTGGTAGTGTGGTTGTTGTGGTAGCGTAGTTGTTGTGGTAGTGTGTTTGTTGTAGTAGCGTAGTTGTTGTGGTAGTGTGGTTGTTGTGGTAGCGTAGTTGTTGTGGTAGTGTGGTTGTTGTCGTGTGTGTGGAGAGTGGCAATGTGCTTGCGTGTCTCCTGTCTCAAACAATCAACATTAATCAGACTAACCCCAAAACTACTAATTAACACAGCATATTTTAGTGAGCTGCACATAAAAACTAAACAAGTTACTCTGCTTATTACTACTACTACTTACTTGAAACCAAAACACTTGATAACAGAGTTTGCCTGTAAACAATTACCTTGATTATCATGAATTCACAAAGTGACCAAAATTCCCAAGAGAAAATCTATAGATTTTATGAATGTTTTGATTATTTTCGTTAGCTTTCAACACAACTTACATGAGTAAGACGCATGTGTAACAGTTGGGTATCTTTGTTATTGTTAAGTTTCTACACAGTAGACTTCTTCGGTTAAATACAGAAGCAGCAGGTGTAGTAGTAAAATGAAAATGATGTAATCAGTCCATCACCCTTGGAGAAATAGTATTTGAGGTGGTCAGTCCCTCAGCCTTACCTTACCTTCCAGGAGTACATATAAATGTTTATTTTCAATCTCTGTACGACCCGATAAAGCTCTACACTGTGTGACTTGATAAACCTCTACATACAATGTAACGTTATCATCACAATGGTAAATCAGCCATGCTCTCTAAACTGCATTTTAAAAGGAACAATTGATCAAAATCTTAATTTCTATAAATTAAGTAACGTCTTTCTAGTTCAAAATTCCAAACTCATCAAAAATTCTAAAAACTTGTCCCTCAGCTTGTGTTCTTACGACAGCTTGTGTTCATACGACAGCTTGTGTTCTTACGACAGCTTGTGTTCTTACGACAGCTTGTGTTAACGTGTCTGATTCTCTTGTCTAACACGTTAGTCTCCCACAGAGAGGGTGGAGGGCCTGGTGCTGGAGGACGCCTCGGGTCGTGCTGTGGGTGAGCGCCTGCAACCCCTGGCCGAGGGTGCCAACCTCACCCTCACCTGCCAAGCCATACACGGTAAGTCAACGTTAACAATACTATACGTCAGTTAGTTTAACATCTATATTATGCACCCTATACCTATCCTGTGGGAGGCAATCAAAAAATTACAGAGGTACATAATGGGTCCAGGAACTGGGGCGCAAAGCTTTGATAGCTGAACAAGTTACAATGATAATGAACTATTTATATGTTTATATCTTACTATAAGTCACAAACTGACGTTCCACACTATCGTCCTTATAAGGATGGACTGTATCATCAGGATTACCATCCCTCAAGAGTCAGCACTACCAACTCAAACTATTTATCAATGGTGCTATACAAAACAACCACAGTGAAAAACTAGTGAAATTCCAAGTGCTTTCGTGATTGCTCACATTATCAAGGAACAGTCGACTTATTCCTTGATATGAGCAATCTCAAAAGCACTTGAAATTTTCCTATTTTTCATTATGGTTTTTTGCACACTGTGATATCACCTGTTTATGGTGTTGTATGCTGACATACTGTGTGTATTATATAAGCCAACTTCAGACAATCAGCACTGTCATCTACACGCTCAGTTTCTAAATGGTTTCCAGTGTGGGTAATACAGCTCTCAGCTGCACACACCTGCGACGCCAAGAAATAATAATGACTTTCCCATTGAGCTGGAAACAGAAGTGTGCTCATATTAACCCTCCAACACCATGTGTGATGATCCTCTTCCTCAGAGGTTATTATCCTCATCACTGGATAATATATAATTAATCCCGAGGTAATCTGAGCCTTCTGTTACTTTTACATAAACAAAAGTATTAAAATTATTTTTTTTCTTCAGGTAAATGAATCAGTCTATTGTTGATATTGCGTCATAAAGATCTTCTACCAGTACTCACCTATTTGTGGTTGCTGGGGTCGAGTCATAGCTCCCGGATATCAGTGTAGCAAGATCAGTGTTGATTCTTCTAGTAGTGTTGATCCTCTTGGCAGTGCTGATCCTTCTGTCAGTGTTGATCATTCTAGTAGTGCTGATCCTTCTAGTAGTGTTGATCCTCATGGCAGTGTTGATCCTTCTGTCAGTGTTGATCATTCTAGTAGTGCTGATCCTTCTAGTAGTGTTGATCCTCCTAGCAGTGCTGATCGTCCTCTTGAAGAATGAGAAACTTGTGCAACATCTGGGAATCTTTATTGTGGAAAAGTTTCGCCAGCCATTGGCTTCTTCAGTCCAATACAGAGAATAACGGTAGAAGGTGAAGAGGAGTTTCAGGTAACGAGTCCCTCAGTCAGGAGTCGATGTATTCAGTCCATCAGTCTTAAGAAATGTATAGCAATATGCACAGACAAGTGGCTTATATACTGCAGTCAGGTGGGTTGAAGCAGCAGGAGGCAGAGTCACTAGTGGTAAAATACACTTGTGTAAGTTGGTCAAGCTTATAGGTTAGTCATGACCTACTTACACTGGTGGATATTACCACTGGTGACTCCGCCTCCTGCTGCTTTAACTCACCTGACTGCAGTATATAAGATTCTTCTCCGTGCATATTGCTATATATTTCTCTAAACTGATGGATTGAAGACATCAACTCCAGGTTGAGGGACTGATTCTTGGTTCTGGTACTGAGCTTTGTCGTGTTTGCTTCACACACTGGCGACTCTTCTTGAGTTCTTCACACACACTCTCATATTCTCCCCAGAGCCCATCTCCTTCCTTTTCACTCTCGTAACTCGCGCCATTACTCTCATTTTTTTCATTTCTTCAAATTTGATCGCTTTGGCTACATTTTTTAGAAGGGTTCATATAATACTGTATTTATTCCCTCTACCCGTATTCTTCTAGCTGTATGTACCACTGCTACTTTTGTATTAAATTACCTCTCCTAATGTGGATTTTTCTATTTTCTGTCATTTACTTCTCTGTGTGCTTCTTCCATTCTTTTTTATTCATTTTGCCCATCATTTCCTTGCACTGTCAACTTCTAATTTTGTGTCTCTTGTCTCTCACTTTCCAGACGGAGTTGGAATCTTTCCGTCGTTCCTCGACGTCTTAATCTGAGAAACTCAAATCTTAATTTTTTTCTACTAAATTACTTTTCCGTTTAGATTTTTTTTTTTATTCTTGCAAAGTCCTATTTCTTGTGAATGTGCGAGACTTTGTGTGTGTGTGTGTGTGTGTGTGTGTGTGTGTGTGTGTGTGTGTGTGTGTGTACTCACCTAGTTGTACTCACCTAGTTGAGGTTGCGGGGGTCGAGTCCGAGCTCCTGGCCCCGCCTCTTCACTGATCGCTACTAGGTCACTCTCTCTGAACCGTGAGCTTTATCATACCTCTGCTTAAAGCTATGTATGGATCCTGCCTCCACTACATCGCTTCTCAAACTATTCCACTTCCTGACTACTCTGTGGCTGAAGAAATACTTCCTAACATCCCTGTGATTCATCTGTGTTTTCAACTTCCAACTGTGTCCCCTTGTTGCTGTGTCCCATCTTTGGAACATCCTGTCTTTGTCCACCTTGTCAATTATTCTCAGTATTTTATATGTCGTTATCATGTCCCCCCTATCTCTCCTGTCCTTCAGTGTTGTCAGGTTGATTTCCCTTAACCTCTCCTCGTAGGACATACCTCTTAGCTCTGGGACTAGTCTTGTTGCAAACCTTTGCACTTTCTCTAGTTTCTTTACGTGCTTGGCTAGGTGTGGGTTCCAAACTGGTGCCGCATACTCCAATATGGGCCTAACGTACACGGTGTACAGGGTCCTGAACGATTCCTTATTAAGATGTCGGAATGCTGTTCTGAGGTTTGCTAGGCGCCCATATGCTGCAGCAGTTATTTGATTGATGTGCGCTTCAGGAGATGTGCCTGGTGTTATACTCACCCCCAAGATCTTTTTCCTTGAGTGAGGTTTGTAGTCTCTGGCCCCCTAGACTGTACTCCGTCTGCGGTCTTCTTTGCCCTTCCCCAATCTTCATGACTTTGCACTTGGTGGGATTGAACTCCAGGAGCCAATTGCTGGACCAGGTCTGCAGCCTGTCCAGATCCCTTTGTAGTTCTGACTGGTCTTCGATCGAGTGAATTGTGTGTGTGTGTGTGTGTGTGTGTGTGTGTGTGTGTGTGTGTGTGTGTGTGTGTGTGTGTGTGTGTGTGTGTACTCACCTAGTTGTACTCACCTAGTTGAGGTTACAGGGGTCGAGTCCAAGCTCCTGGCCGCGCCTCTTCACTGGTCGCTACTAGGTCACTCTTCCTGAACCGTGAGCTTCATCATACCTCAGCATAAAGCTATGTATGGATCCTGCCTCCACTACACCGCTTCCCAAACTATTCCACTTCCTGACTACTCTGTGGCTGAAGAAATACTTCCTAACATCCCTGTGATTCATCTGTGTCTTCAACTTCCAACTGTGTCTCCTTGTTGCTGTGTCCAGTCTCTGGAACATCCTGTCATTGTCCACCTTGTCAATTCCTCTCAGTATTTTGTATGTCGTTATCATGTCCCCCCTATCTCTCCTGTCCTCCAGCGTCGTCAGGTCGATTTCCCTTAACCTCTCCTCGTAGGACATACCTCTTAGCTCTGGGACTAGTCTTGTTGCAAACCTTTGCACTTTCTCTAGTTTCTTTACGTGCTTGGCTAGGTGTGGGTTCCAGACTGGTGCCGCATACTCTAAAATGGACGTAACGTAGACGGTGTATAGGGTCCTGAATGATTCCTTATTAAGATGTCGGAATGCTGTTCTGAGGTTTGCTAGGCGCCCCTATGCTGCAGCAGTTATTTGGTTGATGTGCGCTTCAGGAGATGTGCCTGGTGTTATACTCACCCCAAGAACTTTTTCCTTGAGTGATGTTTGTAGTCTCTGGCCCCCTAGACTGTACTCCGTCTGCATTCTTCTTTGCCCTTCCCCAATCTTCATGACTTTGCACTTGGTGGGGTTGAATTCCAGGAGCCAATTGCTGGACCAGGTCTGCAGCCTGTCCAGATCCCTTTGTAGTTCTGCCTGGTCTTCGATCGAATGAATTCTTCTCATCAACTTCACGTCATCTGCAAACAGGGACACTTCGGAGTCTATTCCTTCCGTCATGTCGTTCACAAATACCAGAAACAGCACTGGTCCTAGGACTGACCCCTGTGGGACCCCGCTGGTCACAGGTGCCCACTCTGACACCTCACCACGTACCATGACTCGCTGCTGTCTTCCTGACAAGTATTCCCTGATCCATTGTAGTGCCTTCCCTGTTATCCCTGCTTGGTCCTCCAGTTTTTGCACTAATCTCCTGTGTGGAACTGTGTCAAACGCCTTCTTGCAATCCAAGAAAATGCAATCCACCCACCCCTCTCTATCTTGTCTTACTGCTGTTACCCTGTCATAGAACTAAAGTAGGTTTGTGACACAGGATTTCCCGTCCCTGAAACCATGTTGGCTGCTGTTGATGAGATAATTTCTTTCTAGGTGTTCCACCACTCTTCTCATGATAATCTCCATGACTTTGCATACTATACATGTCAGTGACACTGGTCTGTAGTTTAGTGCTTCATGTCTGTCTTCTTTTTTAAAGATTGGGACTACATTTGCTGTCGTCCATGCCTCAGGCAATCTCCCTGTTTCGATAAATGTATTGAATATTGTTGTTAAGGGTACACATAGCGCCTCTGCTCCCTCTCTCAGGACCCATGGAGAGATGTTATCTGGCCCGATTGCCTTTGAGGTATCTAGCTCAATCAGAAGCCTCTTCACTTCTTCCTCGGTTGTGTGTACTGTGTCCAGCACTTGGTGGTATACCCCACCTCTCCGTCTTTCTGGATCCCCTTCTGTCTCCTCTGTGAACACTTCTTTGAATCTCATGTTGAGTTTCTCACATACTTCACGGTCATTTCTTGTTGTCTCTCCTCCTTCCTTCCTTAGCCTGATTACCTGGCCCTTGACTGTTGTTTTCCTCCTGATGTGGCTGTATAACAGCTTCGGGTCAGGTTTGGCTTTCGCTGGTATGTCGTTTTCATATTGTCGTTGGGCCTCCCTTCTTATCTGTGCATATTCATTTCTGGCTCTACGACTGCTCTCCTTATTCTCCTGGGTCCTTTGCCTTCTATATTTCTTCCATTCCTTAGCACACTTGGTTTTTGCCTCCCTGCACCTTTGGGTGAACCATGGGCTCATCCTGGCTTTTTTTATTATTCCTGTTACGGTCGGGTACAAACCTCTCCTCAGCTTCCTTGCACATTGTGTTTACATATTCCATCATCTCATTAACTGGCTTCCCTGCCAGTTCTCTGTCCCACTGAACCCCGTTCAGGAAGTTCCTTATTCCCGTGTAGTCCCCTTTCTTGTAGTTTGTGTGTATGTGTGTGTGTGTGTGTGTGTGTGTGTGTGTGTGTGTGTGTGTGTGTGTGTGTGTGTGTGTGTGTGTATGTAGGTGTGTGTACTCACCTAATTGTGGTTGCAGGGGTCGAATCATAGCTCCTCGCCCCGCCTCTTCGCTGGTCGCTATTATGTCACTCTTTCTGCTCCATGAGTTTTATCATACCTCTTCCTAAAGCTATGTATGGATCCTGCCACCACGACATCACTTCCCAGACTATTCAACTTCCTGACAACTCTGTGACTCAAGAAATACTTCCTAACATCCCTTTGATTCATCTGAGTCTTCAACTTCCAACTGTGACCCCTTGTTGCTGTGTGCCATCTCTGGTACATCTTGTCTCTGTCCACCTTGTCGATTCCTCTCAGTATTTATATGTCGATATCATATCCCCCCTATCTCTCCTGCCCTCCAGTGCCGTCAGGTCGATTTCCCTTAACCTCTCCTCGTAGGACATGCCCCTTAGCTCCGGGACTAGTCTTGTTACAAACCTTTCCTTACGTGCTTGGCTAGGTGTGGGTTCTAAACCGGTGCTGCATACTCCAATATAGGCCTAACTTTCACAGTGTACAGGGTCCTGAATGATTCCTTATTAAGATGTCGGAATGCTGTTCTTAGGTTTCCTAGGCGCCCGTATGCTGCAGCAGTTGTTTGATTGATGTGTGCCTCAGGAGATGTGCCTGGTGTTATACTCACTCCAAGATTATTTTCCTTGAGTGAGGTTTGTAGTCTCTGGCCCCCTAGACTGTACGCCGTCTGCGGCCTTCTTTGCCCTTCCCTAATCTTCACGACTTTGCACTTGGTGGGGTTGAACTCCAGGAGCCAGTTTCTGGACTAGGTCTGCAGCCTGTCCAGATCCCTTTGCAGTTCTGGCTGGTGTTCGTCCGATTGAATTCTTCTCAGCAACTTCACATCGTCTGCAAACAGGGATACCTCTGAATCTATTCCTTCCGTCATGTCGTTCACAAATACCAGGAAGGAACAGTACCGGTCCTAGGGCTGACCCCTATGGAAACTCGCTCGTCACTGGCGCCCACTCTGACTCCTCGCCATGTACCATGACTCGCTGTTGTCTTCCTGACAGGTATTCCCTGTTCCATTGCAATGCCTTCCCTGTTATCCCTGCCTGGTCCTCCAGCTATTGCAGCAATCTTTTACCTGGGACTGTGTCAAACGCCTGCTTATAGTCCAAGAAAATGCAGTCTACGTGTGTGTGTGTGTGTACACTCACCTAATAATGGTTGCAGGGGTCGAGACTCTGCTCCTGGCCCCGCTTCTTCACTGATCGCTACTAGGTCCTTTTTCTCCCTGTATCCTGAGCTTTGTCATACCTCGTCTTAAAGCTATGTATGGTTCCCGCCTCCACTACATCACTTGCTAGGCTATTCCACTTCCTGACGACTCTATGACTGAAGAAATACTTCCTAACATCCCTGTGACTCGTCTGAGTCTTCAGCTTCCAATTGTGACCCCTTGTTTCTGTGTCCCCTCTCTGGAGCATCCTGTCTCTATCCACCTTATCTATTCCACGCAGTATTTTGTACGTCGTTATCACGTCTCCCCTGACCCTCCTGTCCTCCAGTGTCGTCAGTCCGATTTCCTTCAACCTTTCATCGTAGGACATTTCCCTGAGTTCCGGAATTAGGCATGTTGCAAACCTTTGTACTTTCTCTAACTTCTTGAGGTCCTAGACCAGGTGTGGGCTCCAAACTGGTGCTGCATACTCCAGTATGGGCCTGACGTACACAGTGTACAGTGTCTTGAACGATTCATTACTATGGTATCGGAACGCTATTCTCAGGTTTGCCAGGTGCCCATATGCAGCAGCAGCTATCTGGTTGATGTGTGCCTCCGGAGACGTGTTCGGTGTTATGGTCACCCCAAGATCTTTCTCCTTGAGTGAGGTTTGCAGTCTTTGTCCACTTAGCCTATATTCTGTCTGCGGTCTTCTTTGCCCCTCCCCAATCTTCATGACTTTGTATTTGGCTGGATTGAATTCGAGAAGCCAGTTGCTGGACCACGTGTCCAGCCTGTCCAGGTCTCTTTGTAGTGCCTTGCTGTGTGTGTGTAAGGAAGGATGGGGGAGGGGGGGGGTCAGGGGAGGAGGTTTGAGGCTTGTGTGTCTCACAAGAGAAGCATCAACAGCTAGTTCTATGGTCTGAGAGCCGAATGTTCCTTCTGAAACATATATTACAGTACAAACCAAAAGGCAGATCGAGGAGGAGGAAGGATGCAGGGAGGAAGAGAGAGAAATAACGGAGTGAAATAACGAAGACAGTCATGATGACGACTTTCAGGGGACTTGCGCTAGAGTTCGTCACGGCCACGCTAGCTGGAGATTCATCTGTAAAAAGTTGCATTTTTGGTCATAGTGATGCCTATGGTAACGTTCCTTTGGTGTATAAATATACCTAGTTGGATGAATCTTATTGTAGCAAGCTGGCCCAGTGGCTAACGTGTCGCTCTGGAGTTTTACGACTCACTCACCGCGGGTTCAATCCCAGACGGTACCCTGGTTTGTTTGCAATCGTGTCATTACGATTTCTTGAGTCAGGAAGACAGAAGTATTGAGGCGGGAAGTGGAAGAAGGAGGGAAAATGGTGGAGAGAGTGAGAGAAAGAGAGAAAGAGAGAGAGAGAGAGAGAGGAGAGAGAGAGAGAGAGAGAGGGAGAGAGAGAACGGCTCTTAGCTTGTCAATAAAGTTAGTAATCCTTAACTTGTCAATAGCTTGTCAATAAAGTTAGGAATCCCTAACTTGTCAATAAAGTTAGGAATCCTTAACATGAAGTTGTCAAACCCTGTGTAAAAAAAAGCACACACTGCTTATGGAACAGTCGGGGCCCCAGACTTGATCCTTCAAGAGGGTGAGACATACGAACAAGTCTGCCTGTGTTCACCAAGCAGTCAGTCGGCACCCAGGTATTAGTCCACTGTTTTAACTAAACAAAACAAAAATAATGAAGATGGGACACTACGAGTATTTCTCTACTCCTGTAACTAAACATTCGTAAAGAGGTAATTAAAAATTTACTAAAGCAATCGACGCCCAACTCAAAGGTTCTGGGTTCGATTTCCGGATAAAACAAGCCCCGAGAATTTCTCATGTCGACTGTTGTGGTCACATCCCGGGAGAGCACATAAAGTACAAAAATACTGAGAGAGGAACACTACAGCGCAGCTCTATTTCTTTAATTACAAATAATAAGAAAAATATGTACTTGCTCATAAGCAAACACAGTGATAATCAGAAATATATAATGACAAAGCATGTCCTTCACATATCACATCCCAGCGCGCGACACAATACGCTCTCCCAGCGCCCCGACGCTCTCAGAGTCCCATCCCGGGACGTAATTCACCCCATCACAAAGGGATATTAGCACCCTGGATGGAGATTGAAGCCCTAAATTGACATTCAGGTTGCTAGTTTATCTGATGGGCCGCTCAAGCGGAGTACCACACACCATCACAATTTTTGTTCTTTTTAAGCTGGTGCGTTGATGACCTTCTATCAGTATTATTTTATAATGACGAAAGGGAGGCTTTTAATTTTTTCTTCGAATTATAGAAACTGCTGATTGGTTTCTTAATTGGCTTTACAGTCTGTTGACTACACAAAGAGTCATTAAGACTGTATGTAATCTGTTCACTACAAGTCGAAAATACTTTAATCCCTAATTTAGGGATAGAGTGAAATCAAATCAAAGTGAAATAGCAACGCTCTTCTTGCCGAATAAAGCAAGCGAAAATTTGTGTATGCAATAATTTATCAAAAATCATTTTGAACCTAAAGAAACAAATATATTTTATTGCGTTTGTTTATTATTAAATTATTGTAAACTTATCTAAAATATATTTAGTTGGATTAAATTGCGCTTGTTATAATAAGGTTAAGTTTTCTAAGGTTCTTTTAGTACAAAATTATTAATTTTTACATTAACATAAATTAAAAAAATATATCTTTAAACGTATAAGAGAAAATTTTAGAAAGGACTTAATTTTAAATAAGTTCTTGCTAATTGACCAGTTTTACCTATTCGGCACATCATATATAAATATATAAAATATATATATATATATATATATATATATATATATATATATATATATATATATATATATATATAATATATATATATATATATATATATATATATATATATATATATATATATAGACAGATAGATATACATACACTCAGTGGTCACTACTAGGTACACCCTTCTAATACTGGGTAGGGCCTCCTTTACCATTTACCAGAACAGCCTGAATTCTTCGAGGCATGAATTCAACAAGGTGCTGGAAAGATTCCGTAGAGATTCTGGTCCATGATGACATGACAGCATCACGAAGTTGCTGCAGATTTGTCCAATACATATTCATGGTATCATTTTCCCGTTCCACCACATCACAAAGATTAGTGGCAAATTCTAGCCCTACCATTTCGTGTCGCAGCAGAAATCGCGATTTGTCAGACCAGGCGAAGTTTTTTCAGTCTTCGACTGTCCAGTTTTGGTGAGCCTGTGCCCACTGGAGCCTCACTTTCCAGTTCTTAGCCGACAGGATTGGAACCCGGTGTGGTCTTCTGCTGCTGTAACTCATCTACTTCAAGGTTCGACATGTGTGTTCAGAGATGCTCTGCTGCATACCAGTGTGGTAACATGTGGTTATTTGAGTTACTGTCACATTTCTGTCAGCTTGAGCCAGTATGGCCATTCTCCTCTGACCTCTTGTTAACACGACGCTTTTAACCCACACAACTGCCACTCACCGGATATTTTGTGTTTTTCACACCATTATCTGTAAACTCTAGAGATTGATGTGTTGTTGATATTCATCAACAACACATCAATCTCTAGAGTTTACAGATAATGGTGTGAAAAACACAAAATATCCGGTGAGTGGCAGTTGTGTGGGTTAAAAGCGTCGTGTTAACAAGAGGTCAGAGGAGAATGGCCATACTGGCTCAAGCTGACAGAAATGTGACAGTAACTCAAATAACCACATGTTACCACACTGGTATGCAGCAGAGCATCTCTGAACACACATGTCGAACCTTGAAGTAGATGAGTTACAGCAGCAGAAGACCACACCGGGTTCCAATCCTGTCGGCTAAGAACTGGAAAGTGAGGCTCCAGTGGGCACAGGCTCACCAAAACTGGACAGTCGAAGACTGAAAAAACTTCGCCGGTTCAGAGAACCGACACGTTGATAAATTAGACTAATTTATCAGATTGATGTGTGTGGAAATTGCAGATCAGCAGTTTCTGAGATACTCAGATCCCCTCGTCTGTCTGGCACCAATAATCATTCCACGATCAAAGTCACTCAGATCACAATTCTTCCACATTCTGATGTTCAGTCTGAACAACAACTGAACATCTTGACAACATCTGCATGATCTCAGGCACTGAGGTGCTATCACGTGATTGGCTTATTAGATACTTGCATGAACGAGCAGGTAGACAGGTGTACCTATTAAAGTGGCCACTGAATGTATATTATACACACAGACACTCACAAACATAATTATCAAGAGCTACATACTGGAACAATTATCAAGAGCTACATACTGGAACAATTATCAAGAGCTACATACTGGAACAATTATCAAGAGCTACATACTGGAACAATTATTTAAGAGCTACATACTGGAACAATTATCAAGAGCTACATACTGGAACAATTATCAAGAGCTACATACTGGAACAATTATCAAGAGCTACATACTGGAACAATTATCAAGAGCTACATTTCTGGAACAATTATCAAGAGCTACATACTGGAACAATTATCAAGAGCTACATACTGGAACAATTATCATGAGCTACATACTGGAACAATTATCATGAGCTACATACTGGAACAATTATCATGAGCTACATACTGGAACAATTATCAAGAGCTACATACTGGAACAATTATCAAGAGCTACATACTGGAACAATTATCAAGAGCTACATACTGGAACAATTATCAAGAGCTACATACTGGAACAATTATCAAGAGCTACAAAACGGGAAAAAATTTCAAGGTACATACTGGAACAATTTTCAAGAGCAATACTGGAACAATTTCAAGAGATAAAAAACTGGAAAAAATTATCAAGACTACATACTGGAACAATTACAAGAGCTACATACTGGAAAAATTACAAGAGTACATACTGGAACAAAATTTTCAAACTACTATGGGAAAAATTATCAAACTACATACTGGAACAATTTCAAGAGCACTACTGGAACAATTAAACAAAAGCCCCC
>NC_069408.1:49381548-49400807 GCF_026875155.1 Cherax quadricarinatus | reverse complement strand
CGCCAGTGTGTGAAGCAAACACGACAAAGCTCAGTACCAGAACCAAGAATCAGTCCCTCAACCTGGAGTTGATGTCTTCAATCCATCATTTTTAGAGAAATATATAGCAATATGCACGGAGAAGAATCTTATATACTGCAGTCAGGTGAGTTAAAGCAGCAGGAGGCGGAGTCACCAGTGGTAAAATCCACAGTGTAAGTAGGTCATGGACTAACCTATAAGCTTGACCAACTTACACAAGTGTATTTTACACTAGTGACTCTGCCTCCTGCTGCTTCAACCCACCTGACTGCAGTATATAAGCCACTTGTCTGTGCATATTGCTATACATTTCTTAAGACTGATGGACTGATACATCGACTCCTGACTGAGGGACTCGTTACCTGAAACTCCTCTTCACCTTCTACCGTTATTCTCTGTATTGGACATGAAGAAGCCAATGGCTGGCGAAACTTTTCCACAATAAAGATTCCCAGATGTTGCACAAGTTTCTCATTCTTCAAGAGGACGATCAGCACTGCTAGGAGGATCAACACTGACAGAAGGATCAACACTGCCAAGAGGATCAACACTACTAGAAGAATCAACACTGATCTTGCTACACTGATATCCGGGAGCTATGACTCGACCCCAGCAACCACAAATAGGTGAGTACTGGTAAAGATCTTTATGACGCAATATCAACAATAGACTGATTCATTTACCTGAAGAAAAAAATAATTTTAATACTTTTGTTTATGTAAAAGTAACAGAAGGCTCAGATTACTCGGGATTATTATATATTATCCAGTGATGAGGATAATAACCTCTGGGAAGAGGATCATCACACATGGTGTTGGAGGGTTAATATGAGCACACTTCTGTTTCCAGCTCAATGGGAAAGTCATTATTATTTCTTGGCGTCGCAGGTGTGTGCAGCTGAGAGCTGTATTACCCACACTGGAAACCATTTAGAAACTGAGCGTGTAGATGACAGTGCTGATTGTCTGAAGTTGGCTTATTAATACACACAGTATGTCAGCATTACACACACATAAACAGGTGATATCACAGTGTGCAAAAAACCATAATGAAAAATAGGAATAATTTCAATTGCTTTTGAGATTGCTCATATCAAGGAATAAGTCGGCTGTTCCTTGATAATGTGAGCAATACACGAAAGCACTTGGAATTTCACTAGTTTTTCACTGTGGTTGTTTTGTATAGCACCATTGATAAATAGTTTGAGTTGGTAGTGCTGACTCTTCAGGGATGGTAATCTGATGATACAGTCCATCCTTATAAGGACGATAGTGTGGAACGTCAGTTTGTGACTTATAGTAAGATATAAACATATAAATAGTTCATTATCATTGTAACTTGTTCAGCTATCAAAGCTTTGCGCCCAGTTCCTGGACCCATTATGTACCTCTGTAATTTTTTGATTGCCTCCCACAGGATAGGTATAGGGTGCATAATATAGATGTTAAACTAACATGACGTATAGTATTGTTAACGTTGACTTACCGTGTATGGCTTGGCAGGTGAGGGTGAGGTTGGCACCCTCAGCCAGGGGTTGCAGGCGCTCACCCACAGCACGGCCCGAGGCGTCCTCCAGCACCAGGCCCTCCACCCTCTGTGGGAGACTAACGTGTTAGACAAGAGAATCAGACACGTTAACACAAGCTGTCGTAAGAACACAAGCTGTCGTAAGAACACAAGCTGTCGTAAGAACACAAGCTGTCGTAAGAACACAAGCTGAGGGACAAGTTTTTAGAATTTTTGATGAGTTTGGAATTTTGAACTAGAAAGACGTTACTTAATTTATAGAAATTAAGATTTTGATCAATTGTTCCTTTTAAAATGCAGTTTAGAGAGCATGGCTGATTTACCATTGTGATGATAACGTTACATTGTATGTAGAGGTTTATCAAGTCACACAGTGTAGACCTTTATCGGGTCGTACAGAGATTGAAAATAAACATTTACATGTACTCCTGGAAGGTAAGGTAAGGCTGAGGGACTGACCACCTCAAATACTATTTCTCCAAGGGTGATGGACTGATTACATCATTTTCATTTTACTACTACACCTGCTGCTTCTGTATTGAACCGAAGAAGTCTACTGTGTAGAAACTTAACAATAACAAAGATACCCAACTATTGCACATGCGTCTTACTCATGTAAGTTGTGTTGAAAGCTAACGAAAATAATCAAAACATTCATAAAATCTATAGATTTTTCTCTTGGGAATTTTGGTCACTTTGCGAATTCATGATAATCAAGGTAATTGTTTACAGGCAAACTCTGTTATCAAGTGTTTTGGTTTCAAGCAAGTAGTAGTAGTAATAAGCAGAGTAACTTGTTTAGTTTTTATGTGCAGCTCACTAAAATATTCTGTGTTAATTAGTAGTTTTGGGGTTAGTCTGATTAATGTTGATTGTTTGAGACAGGAGACACGCAAGCACTTTGCCACTCTCCACACACACGACAACAACCACAACAACTACACTACACAACAACCACACTACCACAACAGCTACGCTACTACAACAAACACACACTACCACAACAACTACGCTACCAAAAACCACACTACCCACAACAACTTACAACTACCACAACAACCACACTACCACAACAACTACACTACTACAACAAACACACTACAAAAACTACACTACCACAGTAGCCACTCAGTCACCAGTTACCACACTGTATCATAACTACCATAACAGCCAGACTAAGGCACTACTACAGCAGCCACATTAACACAGCCTCACACCAAACACAATACCACAAAAACATTGCCTTTCATGAACGAGCAACCCACACTACTCTGTCGTTAGTAGTTAAGAGGCCGGGCCAGGAGCTAGGACTCGGTCCCTAAAAACACAACACTGAGCTTAAAGGTGGCTTCAAGCTAGACCATACACACAACATACTACTTGACCTCATACTTGTCCATCAGACCACACATTATACTTCCAGATCTCACTATTTCACTAGACTATAATCTTTCAAATGTTCATTTTAAATTTCCTTCTTTTACATACCCTCCAAAATTCGTCTGCCAGCCTTTGCACATTTTCTCCAGAATCTCCCTAATTTCCTTACCTCATGAATTCATCGCATCTTGTGTCATGGAATATGACAGGGAAACATACCTAGCCTTTGTTCCCACAATGTAACTTTCATATAGAGTAGTGTAGCAGCACTTTCCGGGTGTACCCAAGTTTATTGAATGAAAAGCCATCCCTGCACTCACCAGGTACAAGTAGCAGGAGCCTCTGAGTCCAAGTGGGCGAGAGTCTGTAATGTACTCTGCACCTGTACTCTGCCTGGTCCCCCTGCCAGGCTTCCTTGATCACTAGAGTGGTGCCACCAGCTTCCAGATAGCGCCGTTCTTGAGGCTTTTCGTTGCTGCTGCTGCTGCTGCTACTGCTGCTGTTGGCGGTGGCAAAGATGCTGTTGATACTAGTGGTGTTGGCGGTGTCGAGTCTGGCCCGCGCATCATAGCTATGGTGGGAAAACAGAAGAAATATGAGGGCTGGTTATGTTAATTATTTTGATATGGCGAAGGTGTTGTGTTTTTTGTTATGGTATCCAGGGTGTTAAGGTGGTGTAGGTGTAGTGGTGATAAGAGGTGAATGTGATGAATGTTATATAGGGATTACAGCTCTCTTTTTCCTACCACCTTCTCTTCTCTCTCTATGCTAATGAGACAAGACAGTGTCATGGTTACTGGGGAACAGTGAAAAATAATTGGATCAAATGTACATAAGTGTGGATGGTATTACCTATAAGAGTAGAGAATAAAAAGATCGAATGTCTCTTACAAAAAATAAAGTTCACTGGGTAATAACTACGTAAGATTTCTCAGATGGGTGCTTAGTAGCTAAGAAAAAAAAAAGGAAACCAGAGGAGTGGGACTAATTATCAAGAATCAGCATTGTTTGAGGACCTGATGACTGTTAATATGGGAAAATTCAATAATGGTACACCAGAGAGAAGTGAACAAACCACCAGGACATATTTATTAGAAAACGTTTCGATCCTGTGACATTGATCAATTTTTAACACACAAAGGTTAAAAATGACAGTCAGATGGACGGAGAGTGAGGAGTGAGTGACGCATGTGACCTGAAGAATATCATAATGAGATGAGGACAGGGAGACAATAAGGTCATGTGACTACTTAAATATGTCCCATTGTTTGCTCACGTGTCTTTTTAAACCATTTTGTCTATATCTATTACCAAGGTTTATAACACATCAGAGACAGTTTTGATAGGAGTTTAATTGTAGTAGTGATGTTACACCCTCCACCAAATAACGAAGGTCAAGGAGGAGTTTTGAAGGATAACAGGACCATAACACGCATCCTTTAAACACTAGAACAGACAACACACTTTTTCATTATTATTGTGGATAGGAAATCAAATAAGACAAACCCCATACACAGTTTCAAAAGATGTAAGACAAGGCCCATGAAAAGCAGAAATAGTAATGGCAGTCAGTATAATTAAAGAGGCATGTCCAGACTCTGTGAATCGACTTAAACAAAATCAAAGTAAAAACACACAAATGAGACATTTGAAGAAAGTAAATATTATGTATAACTGCTTGCGAGTGATGTGAAATTAATGAGAAAGATAAAGTGAGAGAGCAGGGAGAGGCAGCAAGATGACTTGAAGAAGCTGCTAAACTTCTCAAGTAAGTGGCTACTCGAATTCAATCATGATAAGTATATATCAGTCATAGAACTTCAGCGGCATATACAAAAACTTCTATTAGACACAGTGGAGTATGCAGCATCAGCAGGACCGCATCCAGCGTGTAGAAAAACCAACGAGTATAAGTACCAGAACTAAAGGACTGCGACGAGGGACTTAAATAACTCAACCTAACACCAGTAGAAAAGAGGAGTAACAACAGGTAAATGATCATGACATACTCAGAGGATTGGACAGAATGGATGGATAAACGCTGTTTGAGATGCCGGAGGGTGTTATGATGGCTGCTAAGGTAAGATTAGCCATGGGGGACGTTAGGGAAGTACTTTAATCAGTCTCGTTGTGGTCAGAAATGGAAACACTAAACGATAAGTTGGAAGAAAAAAAGATACAGAGCTTCAAGAGTGGATATGACCGGGCCCTGGAGGTTAAAAGTCTTTAAACTAGGACATTAAGATTTAACAGGCGGGGCCAGGAGCATGAGTAACACTTACCAAAATAATTAGTGAGTACACACATCACACCACACACACACACACCACCACAACACACACACACACACACACACACACACACACACACACACACACACACACACACATACACACATACACACATTAGAGTATGCAGCACCAGTTTGGAACCCACACCTGGTCAAGCACCTCAAGAAATTAGAGAGGTGCAAAGGTTTGCAACAAGACTGTCCCAGAGTAAAGGGATTGTCCTACGAAGAAAGGTTAACGGAAATCGGCCTGACGACACTGGAGGACAGGAGGGTTAGGGAGACATGATAACGACATATAAAATACTGCGAGGAATTCACAAGGTGGACAAAGACAGGATGTTCCAGAGATGGGACACACAAACAAGGGGTCACAGTTGGAAGTTGAAGACTCCGATGAGTCAGAGGGATGTTAGGAAGTATTCTTCAGTCACAGAGTTGTCAGGAAGTGGAATAGTCTGGCAAGTGATGTGTGGAGGCAAGAGAAGAGAAAGAGAGAGAGAGAGAGAGGAGAGGAGAGAGAGAGAGAGAGAGAGAGAGAGAGAGAGAGAGAGAGAGAGAGGAGAGAAGAGAGAGAGAGGACCTAGTAACAATCAGTAAGAGGCAGGGCCAGGAACTATGAGTCGACCCCTACAACCACAAATACGTGAACACACACACACACACACACACACACACACACACACACACACACACACACACACACAGCAACAAGCTAGTAAACAAGGACGCACATACAAACACACGTGTTCACCAGTAATTATTATTATAATAAATATTAGTATATATTAATAAGGAATTGAGTGAGAAAAAATCCTATAATCTTCAAAAAAGTAACGAAGCCTAGTGTGCAAAGGTCCGGGCCGGGAGAGTACGGTGAACCAAAGAACAACAAAGGTCCGGGCCGGAGAGTACCGGTGAACCAAGAACAACAAACATCTAGGCGGGAGAGTACGGTGAACCAAGAACAACAAAGGTCCGGGCCGGGAGAGTACCGGTGAACCAGAACAACAAACATCTAGGCGGGAGAGTACCGGTGAACCAAGAACAACAAAGGTCCGGGCCGGGAGAGTACCGGTGAACCAAGAACAACAAACATCTAGGCCGGGAGAGTACCGGTGAACAACAACACAAAGATCCGGGCGGAGAGTACCGGTGAACAAGACAACAAAGCTCCGGGCCGGGAGAGTACGGTGAACCAAGAACAACAAACATCTAGGCGGAGAGTACCGGTGAACAAGAACAACAAAGGTCCGGGCGGGAGGAGTACGGTGAACCAGGAACAACAAACATCTAGGCCGGGAGAGTACCGGTGTAACCAAGAACAAACAAGGTCGGGCCGGGAGAGTACCGGTGAACCAAGAACAACAAACATCTAGGCGGAGAGTACCGGTGAACCAACAACACAAAGATCCGGGCCGGGAGAGTACCGGTGAACCAAGAACAACAAAGGTCCGGGCCGGGAGAGTACCGGTGAACCAAGAACAACAAACATCTAGGCCGGGAGAGTACGGTGAACCAAGAACAACAAAGGTCCGGGCGGGAGAGTACCGGTGAACCAAGAACAACAAACATCTAGGCCGGAGAGTACGGTGAACCAAGAACAACAAAGGTCCGGGCCGGGAGAGTACCGGTGAACAAGAACAACAAACATCTAGGCCGGGAGAGGTACCGGTGAACCAACAACAACAAAGATCGGGCCGGGAGAGTACCGGTTGAACCAAGAACAACAAAGGTCCGGGCGGGAGAGTACCGGTGAACCAAGAACAACAAACATCTACGCCGGGAGAGTACCGGTGAACAAGAACAACAAAGGTCCGGGCCGGGAGAGTACCGGTGAACCAAGAACAACAAACATCTAGGCGGGAGAGTACCGTGAACCAACAACACAAAGATCGGGCCGGGAGAGTACCGGTGAACAAGAACAACAAAGGTCCGGGCCGGAGAGAGTACCGGGAACAAGACAACAAACATCAGGCCGGAGAGTACCGGTGAACCAAGAAAACAAAGGTCGGGCGGGAGAGTACCGGTGAACAGAACAACAAATCATCTAGGCGGGAGAGTACGGTGAACCAACAACAACAAAGATCGGGCCGGGAGAGTACGGTGAACCAAGAAAACAAGGTCCGGGCCGGGAGAGTACCGGTGACAAGAACAACAAACATCTAGCCGGGAGAATGTACCGGTGAACCAAGAACAACAAAGGTCGGGCCGGGAGAGTACCGGTGACCAAGAACAACAAACATCTAGGCCGGGAGAGTACCTGTGAACCAACAACAACAAAGATCCGGGCCGGGAGAGTACCGGTGAACCAAGAACAACAAAGGTCCGGGCCGGGAGAGTACCGGTGAACCAAAGAACAACAAACATCTAGGCGGTGAGAGTACGGTGAACCAAGAACAACAAGGTCCGGGCCGGGAGAGTACCGGTGAACCAAGAACAACAAACATCTAGGCCGGGAGAGTACCTGTGAACCAACAACAACAAAGATCCGGGCCGGGAGAGTACCGGTGAACCAAGAACAACAAAGGTCCGGGCCGGGAGAGTACCGGTGAACCAAGAACAACAAACATCTAGGCCGGGAGAGTACCGGTGAACCAACAACAACAAAGATCCGGGCCGGGAGAGTACCGGTGAACCAAGAACAACAAAGGTCCGGGCCGGGAGAGTACCGGTGAACCAAGAACAACAAACATCTAGGCCGGGAGAGTACCGGTGAACCAAGAACAACAAAGGTCCGGGCCGGGAGAGTACCGGTGAACCAAGAACAACAAACATCTAGGCCGGGAGAGTACCGGTGAACCAAGAACAACAAAGGTCGGGCGGGAGAGTACCGGTGAACAAGAACAACAAACATCTAGGCGGGAGAGTACGGTGAACCAAAACAACAAAGATCCGGGCCGGGAGAGTACCGGTGAACCAAGAACAACAAAGGTCCGGGCCGGGAGAGTACCGGTGAACCAAGAACAACAAACATCTAGGCCGGGAGAGTACCGGTGAACCAAGAACAACAAAGGTCCGGGCCGGGAGAGTACCGGTGAACCAAGAACAACAAACATCTAGGCCGGGAGAGTACCGGTGAACCAACAACAACAAAGATCCGGGCCGGGAGAGTACCGGTGAACCAAGAACAACAAAGGTCCGGGCCGGGAGAGTACCGGTGAACCAAGAACAACAAACATCTAGGCCGGGAGAGTACGGTGAACCAAAGAACAACAAGGTCCGGGCCGGGGATTACCGGTGAACCAAGAACAACAAACTCTAGGCCGGGAGAGTACCGGTGAACCAACAACAACAAAGATCCGGGCCGGGAGAGTACCGGTGAACCAAGAACAACAAAGGTCCGGGCCGGGAGAGTACCGGTGAACCAAGAACAACAAACATCTAGGCCGGGAGAGTACCGGTGAACCAAGAACAACAAAGGTCGGGCGGGAGAGTACCGGTATGAACCAAGAACAACAAACATCTAGGCCGGGAGAGTACCTAGTGAACCAACAACAACAAAGATCCGGGCCGGGGAGAGAGTACCGGTGAACCAAGAACAACAAAGGTCCGGGCCGGGAGAGTACCGGTGAACCAAGAACAACAAACATCTAGGCCGGGAGAGTACCGGTGAACCAAGAACAACAAAGGTCCGGGCCGGGAGAGTACCGGTGAACCAAGAACAACAAACATCTAGGCCGGGAGAGTACCTGTGAACCAACAACAACAAAGATCCGGGCCGGGAGAGTACCGGTGAACCAAGAACAACAAAGGTCCGGGCCGGGAGAGTACCGGTGAACCAAGAACAACAAACATCTAGGCCGGGAGAGTACCGGTGAACCAAGAACAACAAAGGTCCGGGCCGGGAGAGTACCAGTGAACCAAGAACAACAAAGCTCCGGGCCGGGAGAGTACCGGTGAACCAAGAACAACAAAGATCCGGGCCGGGAGAGTACCAGTGAACCAAGAACAACAAAGCTCCGGGCCGGGAGAGTACCGGTGAACCAAGAACAACAAAGGTCCGGGCCGGGAGAGTACCAGTGAACCAAGAACAACAAAGGTCCGGGCCGGGAGAGTACGGTGAACCAAGAACAACAAAACATCTAGGCGGGAGAGTACCGGTGAACCAAGAACACAAAGGTCGGGCCGGGGAGAGTACGGTGAACAAGAACAACAAACATCTAGGCCGGGAGAGTACCGGTGAACCAAGAACAACAAAGGTCCGGGCCGGGAGAGTACCAGTGAACCAAGAACAACAAAGCTCCGGGCCGGGAGAGTACCGGTGAACCAAGAACAACAAAGATCCGGGCCGGGAGAGTACCAGTGAACCAAGAACAACAAAGTCCGGGCCGGGAGAGTACCGGTGAACCAAGAACAACAAAGGTCCGGGCCGGGAGAGTACCAGTGAACCAAGAACAACAAAGGTCCGGGCCGGGAGAGTACCGGTGAACCAAGAACAACAAACATCTAGGCCGGGAGAGTACCGGTGAACCAAGAACAACAAAGATCCGGGCCGGGAGAGTACCGGTGAACAAGAACGACAAAGATCCGGGCCGGGGAGAGTACAGTGAACCAAGAACAACAAAGATCCGGGCCGGGAGAGTACCGGTGAACAAGAACAAACAAAAGATCCGGGCGGGAGAGTACCAGTGAACCAAGAACAACAAAGGTCCGGGCCGGGAGAGTACCGGTGAACCAAGAACAACAAAGGTCCGGACCGGGAGAGTACCAGTGAACCAAGAACAACAAAGGTCCGGGCCGGGAGAGTACCGTTAACCAAGAACAATCAAAGATCTAGGCCGGGAAGAGTACCGGTGAACCAAGAAACACAAAGGTCCGGGCCGGGAGAGTACCGGTGAACCAAGAACAACAAAGATCTAGGCTGGGAGAGTACCGGTGAACCAAGAACAACAAAGGTCCGGGCCGGGAGAGTACCGGTGAACCAAGAACAACAAAGATCTAGGTCGGGAGTGATACCGGTGAACCAAGAACAACAAAGGTCCGGGCCGGGGAGAGTACCGGTGAACCAAGAACAACAAAGATCCGGACCGGGAGAGTACCGGTGAACCAAGAACAACAAAGATCCGGGCCGGGAGAGTACCGGTGAACCAAGAACAACAAAGATCCGGGCGGGAGAGTACCGGTGAACCAAGAACAACAAAGATCCGGGCCGGGAGAGTTCCGGTGAACCAAGAACAACAAAGATCTAGGCCGGGAGAGTACCGGTGAACTAACAACAACAAAGATCCGGGCTGGGAGAGTACCGGTGAACCAACAACAATAACAAATAGTGTTAACGTGACCCCCCCTCTTTTTCAAAGAACAACAAGCTAGTAAACAGGAGGGCCAGGAGGGCTCATATGTGTAGGACAAAATTGCTTATAATGGGGGATTTCAATCATAAAGAGATTGACTGGGAAAACCTAGAGCCACATGGGGGACCAGATACATGGAGGGCTAAGATGTTGGAGACTATATTAGAGAACTTCATGCATCAACATGTTAGGGATACAACGAGAGAGAGAGGAGAGGATGTTGCAGCAAGGCTGGATCTCATATTCACCTTGAATAGTTCAGACATAAGGGATATCACCCACGACAGACCCCTTGGCGCTAGTGATCATGATGTCCTGAGTTTTGAATATCTTGTCGAGTTAAAAGTGGAGAATGCAGCAGCACGAGAACAAAGAGAGAAACCAAACTTCTGAAAAGGGGACTACATAGGAATGAGAAGTTTCCTGCATGAAGTGCAGTGGGAAAGAGAACTAGATGGAAAGACAGTAAATGAAATGATGGAAATAGTAACCACTAAGTGCAGGGAGGCAGAGGAAAGGTTCATGCCAAAGGGCAACAGAAAAAATGGTAAGACCAGAGTGAGCCCATGGTTTAACTGGAGGTGTAAAGAGGCCAAAGCCAAGTGTGCTAGAGCATGGAAAAGGTATAGAAGGCAAAGGACTCAAGAAAACAAGGAGCTGAGCAGAAGAACCAGAAACGAATATGCAAGGATAAGGAGAGAGGCCCAGAGACAACACGAGAACGACATAGCATCAAAAGCCAAATCTGAACCAAAGTTGTTATACAGTCACATTAGGAGAAAAACAACAGTCAAGGACCAGGTAATCAGGCTGAGGAAAGAAGGAGGGAGCTCACGAAGAGTGATCAAGAAGTATGTGACGAATTAAACAAAAGATTTAGAGAAGTATTCACAATAGAGTCAGGAATGCCTCCAGCAAACTGTGGAGGTAGGGTGCACCAGCAGGCGCTGGACACAATACACATAACCAAGGTAGAGGTGAAGAAACTGCTAGACGAACTCGATACCTCAAAGGCGGTGGGCCCAGATAACATATCTCCATGGATACTGAGAGAGGGAGCAGAGGAACTGTGTGTGCCGCTAGCAGCAATCTTCAGCAAACCTATCGAAACAGGGCAGGTGCCTGAGACGTGGAAGACAGCACATGTAGTTCCAATTTTTAAGAAAGGGGACAGACAGGCAGCATTAAACTATAGACCAGTGTCACTGACTTGTATAGTATGTAAAGTCATGGAAAAGATTATCAGGAGAAAAGTAGTGGAACACATTGAAAAGATTGGGCTCATACATGACAGTCAGCACGGTTTCAGAGATGGAAATATTGTGTCACAAATTTACTTGAGTTCTACGATAAGGTAACAGAAGTAAGACAGGAGAGAGAGGGATGGGTAGATTGCATCTTTTTAGATTGCAAGAAGGCTTTTGACACAGTACCACACAACAGACTAGTGCAAAAATTAGAGGAGCAGGCAGGAATAACGGGGAAAGTACTGCAATGGATCATGGAATACCTGACAGGAAGGAAACAACGTGTGTTGGTACGTGCTGAAGTGTCGGAGTGGGCGAATGTGTCGAGTGGGGCTCCACAAGGTTCAGTCCTAGGCCCGGTGCTGTTTCTTGTATACGTGAATGACATGGTGGAAGGAATAGATTCAGAAGTGTCACTGTTCGCTGATGATGTGAAACTGATGAGGAGAATACAAGTGGGCGAGGATCAGTTAAGACTACAAGGGGATCTGGACAAACTACAAGTATGGTCCGACAAATGGCTCCTGGAGTTTAACCCCAGTAAGTGTAAGGTCATGAAGATTGGGGAAGGACACAGAAGACCGCAGACGGAGTACAAGTTAGGAAACAAAAGCTGCAAACGTTAGTTAAAGAAAAAGATCTTGGGGTAAGCATTTATAACGAACATGTTTCCTGAGGCACACATCAATCAAATAACTGCTGCAGCATATGGGAGATTAGCAAACTGATATTGGCGTTTAGACATCTGAATAAGGAGTCATTCACGACATTGTACACAGTATACGTAAGGCCTTTACTACAATATGCAGCGCCAGTATGGAACCTCACTTATCAAACACGTCACGAAATTGGAGAAAGTGCAAAAATTTGCAACACGATTAGTCCCGGAACTGAGGGGTATGTCTTATGAGGAGAGGTTAAGGGAACTCAACCTAATGACACTAGAGAATAGGAGTGATAGAGGGGACATGATAACAACGTATAAAATACTAAGAGGCATTGACAAGGTGGACAAGGATCGAATGTTTCAGAGATGGCATACAGAAACAAGGGGACACAATTGGAAACTGAAAACCCAGATGAGTCATAGGGATGTTAGGAAGTATTTCTTTAGCCTTAGAGTTATCAGGAACTGGAATAATCTGGTGAGTGAAGTAGTGGAAGCAAGTTCCATAAATAGCTTTAAGAAGAGGTATGACAAATATCATGGAGAAGGGACAGAGTGAATTAGTGTCGACCAGTGAAGAGGCTGGGCTAGGAGCTATGACTCGACCCCTGCAACCACATATAGGTTAGTACATATAGGTGAGTACACACGCACACGCACTCAAGCATATACAACAGGCCTAGTGTCTAATCGACATGTCCTAGGACAAAATGGTAACAAAACACACACACACACACACACACACAACACACACACACACCAAACACACACACACACACACACCACACATAAAAGGTTTATAAAAAACAACATAAATTTTATACAACTAACTAGTCGGAGCACAGGGTAATCCAATATTAATTGGATCTGATAACAGCTGGTCGTTCCTGCTAGACCAGCAACGGTCATCGGGCGTCAACAGAGGTCATTTAATTTCATCAGAGGACATTTGGTTTCAGCATCATCGGGTGTCAACAGCGGTTCAACGGTGTCAGCTGCGGTTAACTGTTGTTCCCGGCGATCAGCTGGTATCAGCAGCGGTCAAACAGGTGTCAGCAGCAGTCATGGCTCCTAAATAACCAGGGGCTCTGTTACGGCTCTTTCATCGCCAAAGGTTTGTGTGAGCACTTCTCTCTGATTGCTCGGATACTACGTGTTCGATGTGTAGACCACTCGCTAACTGCGTGCTCGGTGTGTAGACCATTCGCTCACAAAGTGCGTGCTTGGTGTGTAGACCACGCGCTCTCCCTTGTTTAACTGCGTGCTCGGTGTGAAATACCGCTCCCTAACTGCGTGCTCGGTGTGTAGCCATTCGCCACTAACTGCGTGCTTATTTGTGTAGACCATTTCGCTAAACTAACTGCGTGCTTGGTGTGAAGACCACTCGCTCACTAACTGCGTGCTTGGTGTGTAGACCACTCGCTCACTAACTGCGTGCTTGGTGTGTAGACCACTCGCTCACTAACTGCGTGCTTGGTGTGTAGACCACTCGCCTCACTAACTGCGTGCTTGGTGTGTAGACACTCGCTCACTAACTGCGTGCTTGGTGTGTAGACCACTCGCTCACTAATGCGTGCTTGGTAGAAGACCACTCGCTCACTGGCGTGCTTGGTGTGTAGACCACTCGCTCACTAACTGAAATGCTTGGTGTGTAGACCACTCGCTCACTGCGTGCTTAGTGTGTGGGACCAATCGCTCACTAACTGCGTGCTTGGGTGTGAGACCACTCGCTCACGCGTGCTTGGTGTGTGACCACTCGCTCACTGCCGTGCTTGGTGTGTAGACCACTCGCTCACTGCCTGCTTGGTGTGTAGACCACTCGCTCACTGCCTGCTTGGTGTGTAGACCACTCGCTCACTGCCTGCTTGGTGTGTAGACCACTCGCTCACTGCGTGCTCGGTGTGTAGACCCTCGCTCACTAAACTGCGTGTTTGGGTTTTGTGTAGACCACTCGCTCACTAACTGCGTGCTTGGTGTGTAGACCACTCGCTCACGCGTGCTTAGTGGTGTAGACCACTCGCTCACTGCGTGCTTAGTGTGTAGACACCTCACCTCACTAACCTGGTGGTTGGTGGTAGACCACTCGCTCACTAATTTGCGTGCTTGGTGTTTTAGACCACTCGCTCACTGCGTGCTTGGTGTTTTGTACCCACTTCGTTCACTGCGTGCTCGGTGTGTTAGACAACTCGCTAATTGCGTGCTCGGTGGGTAGACCACTCCCTCACTAACTGGTGCTGGTGTGTAGCCCACTCGCTCACTGCGTGCTTGGTGTTGTAGAAAAATCGCTCACTGCGTGCTTTGGTTGTGTAGACCAAACTCGCTCACTAACTGCGTGCTTGGTGTGTAGACCCACTCGCTCACTGCGTGCTTCGTGTGTAGAACCAAACTCCCCTCACTGCGTGCTTGGTGGGTTGACCACTCGCTCACTAACTGCGTGCTTGGTGTGTAGACCACTCGCTCACTGCGTGCTTCGTGTGTAGACCACTCGCTCACTGCGTGCTCGGTGTGTAGACCACTCGCTCACTAACTGCGTGCTTGGTGTGTAGACCACTCGCTCACTGCGTGCTTGGTGTGTAGACACTCGCCTCACTTACTGCAGTGCTCGATGTGTAGCCCCACTCGCTCACTAACTGCGTGCTTGGTGTGTAGACCACTCGCTCACTGCGTGCTTGGTGTGTAGACCACTCGCTCACTGCGTGCTTGGTGTGTAGACCACTCGCTCACTTACTGCGTGCTCGATGTGTAGACCACTCGCTCACTAACTGCGTGGTTGGTGTGTAGACCACTCGCTCACTAACTGCGTGCTTGGTGTGTAGACCACTCGATCACTGCGTGCTTGGTGTGTAGACCACTCGTTCACTGCGTGCTCGGTGTGTAGACAACTCCCTCACTAACTGCGTGCTTGGTGTGTAGACCACTCGCTCACTGCGTGCTTGGCGTGTAGACCACTCGCTCACTGCGTGCTCGGTGTGTAGACCACTCGCTCACAAAACTGCGTGGTTGGGTGGTAGACCACTCGCTCACTTACTGCTGTGCTCGGTGGTAGGACCACTCGCTCACTGCGTGCTTGGTGTGTAAGCCCCACTAGCTCACTGCGTGGCTCCTTTGTGTAGACCACTCGCTCCACTGCGTGCTTGGTGGTAGACCACTCGCTCACTGGTGCTTGGTGTGTGACCCACTCGCTCACTGCGTGCTTGGTGTGTAGACCACTCGCTCACTCCCGTGCTCGGTGTGAAAACCACTCCGCTCACTGCGTGCTTGGTGTTAGACCACTCGCTCACTGCGTGCTTGGTGTGTAGACCACTCGCTCACTGCGTGTTTGGGTTTGTGTAGACCACTAGCTCACTGCGTGTCGGTGTGTAGCCCACTCGCTCACTGCGTGCTTGGTGGTAGCCCACTCCCCTCACTGCGTGCTTGGTGTGTAGCCCACTAGTTTCTGCGTGTCCGGTGTGTAGACCATTCGCACACTGCGTGCTTGTGTGTAGACAACTCGCTCACTGCCATGCTCGGTGTGTAGACCATCGCTCACTAACTGCGTGCTTGGGGTGTAGACCACTCGTACTGCGTGCTTGGTGTTTTCGACCACTCGCTCACTGCGTGATCGATGTGTAGACCACCCCACTAATGCGGGGTTTTGGTGTGTAGACCCACTCGCTCACTAATGCGTGCTTGGTGTGTAGACCACTCGCCCCACTGCGTGCTTGGTGTGTAGCCACTCGCTCACTAACTGCGTGCTTGGTGTGTAGACCACTCGCTCACTTGCGTGCTTGGTGTGTCGACCACTCGCTCACTGCGTGGATCGATGTGTAGACCACTCACTAACTGCGTGGTTGGTGTGTAGACCACTCGCTCATTTAAACTGCGTGCTTGGGTGTAGACCACTCGCTCACTGCGTGCTAGGTGTGTAGACCACCGCTCACTGCGTGCTCGGGTGTGTAGACCCCCTCGCTCACTGCGTGCTTGGTGTGTAGACCACTCGCTCGCCGCGTGCTCGGTGTGTAGCCACTCGCTCACTGCGTTGCTCTGTGTGTAGACGACTCGCTCACTGCGTGCTTGGTGTTGTAGACCACTCGCTCACTGTGTGCTCGGGTGTAGACCACTCGCCCACTGCGTGCTCGGTTGTAGACCACTCGCTCACTGCGTGCTTGGTGTGTAGACGACCGCTCACTGCGTGCTTGGTGTGTAGACCACTCGTCACTGCGTGCTCTGTGTGAAAGACGACTCGCCCCAACTGCGTGCTTGGTGTGTAGACCACTCGCTCACGCGTGCTTGGTGTGTAGACCACTCGCTCACTGCCGTGCTCGGTGTGTAGACCACTCGTCTCTGTGTGCTCGGTTGTGTGATTACTCTCTCCTGGCGTGCTCGGTGTGTAGACCGCTCGCTCACTGCGTGCTCGGTGTGTAGACGACTCGCTCACTGCGTGCTTGGTGTGTAGACCCACTCGCTCACTGTGTGCGGGTGTTAGACCACTCGCTCATTTGCGTGCTTGGTGTGTAGCCACTCGCTCGCCGCGTGCTCGGTGTGTAGACCACTCGCTCACTGCGTGGCTCGGTGTGTAGACGACTCGCTCACTGCGTGCTCGGTGTGTAGACGACTGCTCACTGCGTGCTCTGTGTGTAGACCACTCGCTCACTGCGTGCTCGGTTTTGTAGGACGACTCGCCCCACTGCCGTGCTTGGTGTGTAGACCACTCGCTCACTGCGTGCTTGGTGTGTAGACCACTCGCTCGCTGCGTGCTCTGTTTTGTAAACCACTCGTCACTGCGTGCTCGGTGTGTTAGACCACTCGCTCACTGCGTGCTTGGTTGTGTAGACCATTAGCTCACTGCGTGCTAGGTGTGTAGACCACTCGCTCACTGTGTGCTCGGTTTTAGACCACTCGCTTACTGCGTGCTCGGTGTGTAGACCACTCGCTCACTGCGTGCTCGGGGGTGTAGACCATCCCTCACTGCGGGGCTCGGTGTGTAGACCACTCACTCACTGCGTGCTTGGTGTGTTAGACCACTCGCTCACTGCGTGCTCGGTGAGTAGACCACATCGCTCACTGCAATGCTCGGTGTGTAGACCACTCGCTCACTGCGTGCTCGGTGTGTAGACCACTCGCTCACTGCGTGCTCGGTGTGTAGACCACTCGCTCACTGCGTGCTCGGTTGTGTAGACCACTCCCTCACTGCGTGCTCGATGTGTAGCCCCACTCGCTCACTGCGTTGCTCGGTGTGTAGACCACCACGCCACTCGCGTGCTCGGTGTGTAGACCACTCGCTCACTGCGGGGCCGGTGTGTAGACCACTCGCTCACTGCGTGTCGGTGTGTAGACCACTCGCCTCACTGTTTGCTCGGTGTGTAGACCACTCGCTCACTGCGTGCCCCGGTGTGTAGACCACTCGCTCACTGCGTGCTCGGTGTGTTAGACCACTCGCTCACTGCGTGCCGGTGTGTAGACCACTCGCTCCACTGCGTGCTCGGTGTGTAGACCACTCGCTCACTGCGTGCTCGGTGTTTTAGACCACTCGCTCACTGCGTGCTCGGTGTGTAGACCACTCGCTCACTGTGTGCTCGGTGTGTAGACCACTCGCTCACTGCTGCTCGGTGTTTTAGACCACTCGCTCACTGCGTGCTCGGTGTGTAGACCACTCGCTCACTGCGTGTCGGTGTGTAGACCACTCGCTCACTGCGTGCTCGGTTGTGTAGACCACTCGCTCACTGCGTGTCGGTGTGTAGACCACTCGCTCACTGCGTGCTCGGTGTGTAGACCACTCGCTCACTGCTTTGCTCGGTGTGTAGACCACTCGCTCACTGTGTGCTCGGTGTGTAGACCACTCGCTCACTGCGTGCTCGGTGTTTTAGCCCACTCGCTCACTGCGTGCTCGGTGTGTAGACCACTCGCTCACTGCGTGTAGGTGTGTAGACCATTCGTCACTAAGTGCGTGCTTGGTGGTAGACCACGCGCTCCCCCTTTGTTAATGCGTGCTCGGTGTGTAGACCGCTCCCTAACTGCGTGCTCGGTGTGTAGACCACTCGCTCACTAAGTGCGTGCTTGTTGTAGACCACTCGCTCACTAACTGCGTGCTTGGTGTGAAGACCACTCGCTCACTAACTGCGTGCTTGGTGTGTAGACCACTCGCTCACTAACTGCGTGCTTGGTGTGTAGACCACTCGCTCACTAACTGCGTGCTTGGTGTGTAGCCCCACTCGCTCACTAACTGCGTGCTTGGTGTGTAGACCACTCGCTCACAAAACTGCGTGTCTTGGTGTGTAGACCACTCGCTCACTAATGCGTGTTGGTGTGTAGACCATCGCTCACTAACTGCGTGCTTTGGTGTGTAGACCACTCGCCACTAACTGCGTGCTTGGTGTGTAGACCACTCCCCTCACTAACGCGTGCTTGGTGTGTAGACCACTCGCTCACTAACTGCGTGCTTGGTGTGTAGACCACTCGATCACTAACTGCGTGCTGGTGTGTAGACCACTCGCTCACTAACTGCGTGCTTGGTGTGTAGACCACTCGCTCACTAACTGCGTGCTTGGTGTGTAGACCACTCGCTCACTAACTGCATGCTTGGTGTGTAGACCACTCGCTCACTGCGTGTTTAGTGTGTAGGACCAATCGCTACAACTGCGTGTTGGTGGTAGACCATCGCTCACTCCCGTTTGGTGGTAGCCCACTCGTTTTCCACTGCCGCTTGGTGGTAACCACCGACTAAAACTGCTGTTGGTGGTAGCCACCGCTCACTAACGCGTGCTTGGTGGTAGACCACTCGCTCATAACTGCGTGCTTGGGTTGTAGACCAATGCTCACAAACTGCTGTTTGGGTGTGTAAATGCCACTCG
>NC_069408.1:49362303-49381048 GCF_026875155.1 Cherax quadricarinatus | reverse complement strand
AAATTTATATAATATATATATATATATATTTTATATATATATATAAATATATATTTAAAATATAAAAATATATTTATATATAAATAATATATATATATATATATATATATTTTATATATAAAATATATTATATATATATATACAGTGGTCCTCGTTGTTCATAATTAATCCGTTCCTGGAGCCGTTACTATAAACGAAATTTACGATTTGCGAATCAATTTTCCCCATAAGAAATAATGTAAATACAATTAATCCGTTCCTGACACACAGAAGTATTACCTGGAGTTTACCTGGAGAGAGTTCCGGGGGTCAACGCCCCCGCGGCCCGGTCTGTGACCAGGCCTCCTGGTGGATCAGAGCCTGATCAACCAGAATGTTGCTGCTGGCTGCACACAAACCAACGTACGAGCCACAGCCCGGCTGGTCAGGAACCGACTTTAGGTGCTTGTCCAGTGCCAGCTTGAAGACTGCCAGGGGTCTGTTGGTAATCCCCCTTATGTATGCTGGGAGGCAGTTGAACAATCTCGGGCCCCTGACACTTATTGTATGGTCTCTTAACGTGCTAGTGACACCCCTGCTTTTCATTGGGGGGATGTTGCATCGTCTGCCAAGTCTTTTGCTTTCGTAGTGAGTGATTTTCGTGTGCAAGTTCGGTACTAGTCTCTCTAGGATTTTCCAGGTGTATATAATCATGTATCTCTCCCGCCTGCGTTCCAGGGAATACAGGTTCAGGAACCTCAAGCATTCCCAGTAATTGAGGTGTTTTATCTCCGTTATGCGCGCCGTGAAGGTTCTCTGTACCTTTTCTAGGTCAGCAATTTCACCTGCCTTGAAAGGTGCTGTTAGTGTGCAGCAATATTCCAGCCTAGATAGAACAATACAATGGGAAATGATGAATGAAACATTAACAGCATAACACTTACCTTTATTGGAGATTCTTCTTAGTGTATGGGAGACTGGAGGAGGAGAGAGATTGGATTGTTTACAGTTTGGAAGGGGAATTCCCTTCCAGCAGCACCTCAGGTACCAATTGCTTTTCTGGGGTTGCTTCTCTTCTCTGTTTCTTAATGCCACTAGGACCACCTTGAGAGTCACTGGAGTCCTGTCTCACAAAGTAACTGTGGAGAGAGCTCTGTTTCTGGCGTCTCTTTAACACTTCCCAAAAATGGCCCAAGACTTTGTCACTGTACATATTTCTCACCTTCTTTACCACAGGCTTGGCACTAGGAGGTTTCTTTGGAGCCATGGTAGCTTATTTAGTAATTGGAAGCACTAAAATGAGTGGAATATTATGAAATATTTCGTAGGAGCACTTGAGGGGACCTTCACTCACTGGTAAACAATGCCAGACTGGCTGGGTAGGGATGCCGCCCTGGCTCACACTGTGCGTACGCGTCCCGGACGAACTACTATTCACGAGTCAACCTATGAAAAGCGAGTCCATGTTTATATGAAAATACCCCTATGATTGGCAACATTTACGATTGCCGAGAACTACGAAAAGCGAGGGACCACTGTATATTATTATATATATTATATTATATTATATATATATTATATATATATAATATATATATATATTATATTCTTTGTCCTTCTTAGCCTTATTAATGTGTGTGTGGTCTCTTAGCTCAGTGCTATTCAACCTAGGTGGACAAAATATTGTTTGGGGTGGATAACAGTATTGGGGTGTGTTGAAGGTGAGGCAAAGTTCGTCAGTTAACAGGACAAGTGTTTGCCGACGCGGGTCTTTGTCAGATGATGACCCGCCGTTGGAGCTTTCGTTAACTAACCGAGGCTTTTCGCTGACTTACCGGTCCACCACTTTAAAAATTATGGTCATAGTTATGAACATTTAGTATGTGTGTTAAAGGGATGGGCAAGATTTGAAAGAGAGTACACATAAGCGTTCCTTTCAAGTCGCTGACGCAGCCTGTTTTCTCCTATGTATAATATAATAGAAAACGGGTCTGCTGATTAGGACATGTTTTACGAAGATGAAAGAATATGAGATAATGTAAGAGAAGAAGCATAACTTACGTACAGTTTTAGGTATTATATTTTTCATGATAATTATGACATATGTTGAGGATAAATGTCATTGGATGGTTAATTAAGGTAGGCCCAGCCAAGCATAATATCTTTATTCACTACAAGTGCATGGTATACAGTCCTAGCTGACACCAAAGACATACTACTATACAGAAAGCCGCTTGTTATGCAGAGCATTTCGGGTAAATTATTAGGTCAGTTTCGTCCCAGGATGCGACCCACACCAGTCGACTAACACCCAGGTACCCATTTTAAACTGATGGGTGAACGGGGACAACAGGTGTCGTATGGAAACATGTCCCTAATGTTTTTCCAGCCGTAACGGAGGAGATCCGAACTCCGGACCTCCGTGTGTGAGCTGAGTGCTCTAGCGATCGAGCTACGATTAATCATGTATATATGTGAATTTAGCTGAATTGAGAGTTTACACTTACTATGTAATATATGTATATATTTACCCCGATACCTAATAATTTATGGTGAATACCCAGACTTGTAACAACAATACTAATCTTGATGAGACCAAAATCTGATCAAACCAAGTGATAAGTGACGTGTGTGTTGTGAGCGATCGATCTAGAAGAGCTAGGCTAGGTTACTGGATAGATATTTTCCCCTTTATACACATAAAACATTGCAATGGTAAATTTATAAAAAGAAAAAGGTTACTATTATAGAGAGCTTTTTAAATTTTTCCATTGGGGCGGACGACATTAAAAAAAATAGGCTAAATAGCACCGTAATAGCTTATCGTTTCTGTATCGCATGTGGTCAAGATGTATATATCTCAGCCCGTCAAATATGTACTCACACTTTTCAGATATGTAATCTCTATTCCGTCAAAACTGTACCCAACCCGTCAAATATGTAATTCAGCCTATTAAATGTGTAAGTCCATCAAGTATGTACCCTCAAAACGTCAAATATATTATACCTGTTAACCACGGGTCAGAAATATTTATATCCTTAAAGGGGGGATGTAAACAAACCAGTGTACATGCAAAGTGCCGCGACACACCACACACACCACACACACACACAACACACAACACCCCACCCCCCACAACCACACACACACACACACACCACACACACACCCTGCGGGGTCGCCCTAGGCCCATGCTGTTTCTGGTATTTGGGGAACGACATGAGGGAAAGGAATAGACTTGAGGGTGTCCGTTTGCAGATGACGGAATTTGATGAGAAGAATTCCTCGATCGAAGACCAGGAAAGAACTACAAGGGTTTGGGACAGGCTGCAACCTGGCCAGAAATTGGTCCTGGGTTAAATCCCCCAAGTGCAAAGCCTGAAATTGGGGAAAGGGCAAAGAAGGCCGGGGACGGAGTAAGTTAGGGGGTCAGAGACTACAAACCTCACCAAGGGAAAAGTTTTTGGGGTGAGTATAACCCCAGGACATCCCTAAAGCGCCATCAACCAAAAAAACTGTGCAGCATATGGGGCCACAAACCCAGAACAGCATTCCGACTCTTAAAAAGGAATGTTCGGCCCCGTACACCGTGTAGTTGGGCCCCCTATTTGGGAGCGGCCCCGTTTGGAACCCACCCTAGCAAGCACGTAAAGAAATAGAGAAATGAAAAGGGTTTGCAAAAGATGCCCCAGAGCTAAGAGGTATGCCTAGAGGAGGGTTTAAAGGGGAAAAAACCCGACGACACTGGGGACAGGAGGATAGGGGGGACATGATAACGACATAAAAAATAGAGGGAATTGAAAAGGTGGACAAAAGACGGATGTTCAGAGATTGGACACAGTAACAAGGGGACACAGTTGGAAGCTGAAGACCAGATAAATCACGGGTGTTGGGAAAGATTTCTTACCCAGGTAGTCAGAAAGGGGAAAATTTTTGGAAAATGAGTAGGGGAGGCAGGTCCATACTAGCTTTAACAGGGTATGAAAAAGTCAGGCTCGGGGAGGGACCTAGTAGCGATCATGAAGGGGGGGGGGCCCAGGAGCTCGGACTCGACCCCCCAACCTAACTAGGTGGAAAACTAGGTGATACACCATACAACACACACACATTAGCGTGGGCCGTGGGGGAAGCGTGGGTAACAAGGCTCCGAGACCCTTAGCGTTGTATGGCATGCAATAACAGTAGCATAATCATGGTAGTGGAACGTCAGTAAAACAATACACGAGTGAAAATTTAAAATTATTATTTAAAGAAAGTGAGGGGAAAGTAAAATATAAATTTCAAAGGCAAACCTTGGGGTCTTAGGCGCTGTTGCCACTTGGTGCGGTGGGCCTGAAGAAGTGACGTCACGACAAGTTGTGTTCATTATACATAAAAAAGTGAAGTGTAAAAATGTGAAGTGTTACTATATCTGAAGAGTAAAGCGTGGGGAAAGGGGGGATGTATGAGAATATATGGTTTTAAAATCATCCGAGTGAAGGATCCCCAAAAATAGGGTTTTTAAAGGCCTACGTACGCGACTTCGTCATCAGCAGCTGGCAACTGTCATGAATTTTATTCCCCTTTTTGGGGTTTGCATTTGACGGCCCTGGCGGGCCCTTGAAACTTTTTTGATACTGGCACTCACTCCTGAAGCTATTACCAGAATTTAGTAGAAATAGAGAATATAGTTTTGCGAGTGTGAGAAGGTAGGGGGAAAAGTTTTAAGGGCCAACATTGTAGACGGTGGGGGGCGGTCCCAGGGGGTTGTTCAGGTCACAAAAGTTGGGGCCAGTCATTACACCGCCAAGATTTCTTCTTTACACACACCCCACCAAACACACCACACACACACACATCACCACCCCCAAATGCACAACGCACACAGGCATGTTGCTCCCGGTAGTTATTAGCAGTAAAAATACTTAGGAAGCTAGGAAGTCCTTCTAAATGTGAACAAGGAAAATGATAATAACGCAACAATTAAATGAAAATCCAAAAAGGGGCAAAAGTGGAGAGAGAGATAATTGGGGAAAGATAAATGAGACAAAAATTTGTGCCTACACGAGGGTTTTAAACCACAAACCTACCCCCCTAACCCCCCCCCTCACACAAAGAAACACAAACAAAAGGGTAGACACCACACACCACACACACACACACACACACCACACACACACACACACACCACACACACAACACACAACACAATACAACACACACACATACACCAATACATACAAAACACTACACAACACACAAAACACACACCCCCATTACACACACAAACACACCACACAACACCACACACACACACCCAGACAAAACCACAAACACACACACACACCACACATACACCCCCCACACAACACCACAACCACACCACACCCCACACACCCAATACCCCACACCCCAACCCCCAACACACACACACCCCACACGCACACCACACCACACACACACACCACCACAACCCCACACACACACCCAACACACACACCACACCAACACGCACACACACTGCACTATACCCACACACAACACCCACACCCCCCCCCACTTGACACAAACACTTGAACAAAACTCCCCCCCCCCTCCCTAACCACCTCCCCCCCTTCCTAACCACCTCCCCTTAGCCCCCTACCCCCCCCCAAACCCCCTAACCCTCCCAATGTCTAACCCCCAACTCCCTCCCCCCCCCCAATAACCACCTCCCCCCCCCCCTTTAACCCCCATCCCCTCCTCCCCAAACCATCTAACCCCCTCCCCCCAACTATCTCTCCCCCCAATAAAACCCCCCCCCCTCCCCCACAACCCTCCTCCCCTCTCCTAACCATCTATTCCCCCCTCCCCAACCAGGATGAGGACAAAGGGGGGCCAAGGGCGAATCTGGGAGGGAGGAAAATGGGGGTAGAGTCAAAAAAAAAGGGGGAAGATGGGGAAAAGGGGATAGATGAGCAGGAAAGGGGAAAATGGAAGAGAGGTTAGCAGCAGAATGCAGAAAGGGGGAACAACAGGCCACAGCAGCAAAAATCAAGATGAGAGATTAGAAGAGGACTGAGACTCTGAAACAGCACAGGACAAAAATATTACAGAAACCATCGGGAATGGCTACTCAAAAAACAGACAACGGTTGAAAGGGGCATGGAAACTAAACTGATGCAGGGTTCTGTCAAACCAAAAAGGGCCAAAACAAGACAGGGAGCCACTAGGGCAGAATGAGGGTTGGAAGACATTGAAGGAACTAACATGTGCAAGGACCTTACCGATACCTGTGGGGCCAGGAGCAGTGAGCAGGGGGAAAACCAAGAAGCATGGGGCCATAACTAGGAAGGGACTGAAGGAAGGAACATCCCGGGAAGGGGAACTAAAACACATCGAGGATGCAAAGGGAGTCACAGTGGGGGTGGAAAGGGAAAGTCCGTTTGTCTATGGGCTAGACGAAGTAAAGGGAAACTATGATGAAAGAAACCAGGAGGGGAAAAAAGCGATTGAAGATATCATGAAGGGATGGCGAGGGGGGGCATGACCCCGGTGGCAAATTTTCGGGAAAATTGGGGGGGTTCACAAAGAAAAAGGGAAACGGGCCCCTCAAAATAATTTTTAAGGCGAATCAACCCGAACCAGACCGCAGGGGGAAAAAACAGGCGAGAGGGAAGAAGGGTTCCGGGGGTGTGTACCCGATCGAGCAAACACAGGGCGAAAGGAAGACAATGAAAAAAGAGAGTCCAAAAAAAGAAAGGAGAAATGGGAGGAAAGAAAAAGGAAGCAAATAACCCGGTCAAAAGGAAGGGGCAAGCGCCCCCCCCCGAAACACTGCAGAAGGACTCCCCCATGACACCCCAAGGGAACTGAAAAACAAACCAACCATCCACACCGATCCCCTGTTTCCCCCCCCCGTACCAAGTTACAGTATTAAACAGAATTGAAGGGTTTTGGGACACAAAGCAGATGGAAAATTTAAGAATAAAAAATGAGGGAAAGGGAAAAAAAGAATCAATGAGAAGTCCCCAGACATCATAGCAGTTACAGAAAAAAAAAACCCCTGGAGACAAAAAAGATGCAAAACTTTCCCCCCAGGAACCGATCTGAGGAAAGAAGAAGGGGCAGGGGGGGAGGGGGGGTTTTCTCTGCCGTTAAAAAACAGATGGGAAAATTTGAGAAAAAGGAAGGAATAGATGAGACGGGGGAAAGGACTACATAGCAGGTACACTCAGTCTGGGGGAAAACAAAATGGTCATTGCGTGATGTATAATCCACCAAGAACTGCAGGAGGCGAAAAGGGGAATATGAAAGAAGCACAGAGCAAAGGTGGACCACTTTCTGATGGGAAGAAGAGCTCACTCCAGCAGAGCAAAATTGCGGTTATGGGGGGTTTTTAACCCCAGGGAATTGTGGGGGAAAATGGAGCCCCAACATGGAGAGCCCGGATGTTGGACGTGGTGCGGAAAACCTCATGCACCAAATGTTAAGGAACACCAGCTGGTTCATAGAAAGGGAAATTTGTATCACAAACCCCCATTTTTGCAAGGTAACAGAAAGTAAAACACGAGAGAGAGGGGGGGGTAGATTGCGTTTTCCAGACTGCAGGAAGGCCTTTGACCAGTTCCCCCCCAAGAGATTAGTGAAAAAGCTGGAGGATCAGGCGCACGTAAAAGGGGGGGGCCTGCAGTGGGTAAGGGAATACATACAGGGAGGCGCAAAGGGTCATGGTACGTGAAGAGGGATCACAGTGGGGCCTGTGCGACGGGTCCCACAGGGGGGCGTTCTTTGGGCCCGTGCATTTTTTTTATGGAAAAGACGAGGAAGGAATAGACTCTGAAGTGTCCCCCGTTCGCAGATGACTGAAATTGATGAGAAGAATTAAATCGGACAAGGATGAGGCAGGACTGCAAAGAGACCTGGGCAGCGGCATGTGGTCCCCAATGGGTTCCGATTTAATCCAGCCAAAAAGCAAAGTCATGAAAATTGGGGAGGGGCAAAGAAGCCGCAGACAGAGTATGGTAGGGGACAAAGACTACAGCCTCACTCAGGGAGAAAACCTTTTGGGGACCTAACACCGGCACATCCCGGAGGCACACATCAACCCAAAAACCGCTGCAGCATGGGCGCCTGGCAAACCGAGAATAGCGTTCCGATCCTAATAAAAAAACGTTCAAGACACTGTACACTGGATTTTAGGCCCATACTGGAGTATGCAGCCCCAGTCTGGAACCCACACCTGGTCAAGCACGTCAAGAAGTTAGAGAATACAAAGGTTTTTCAAAAAGGTAGCCCCAGAGCTCAAGGGAATGTCGACGAGGAAAATTTTAAGGGAAATCGGACTGACGACACTGGGGGACAAAAGGGTCAGGGAACATGAAAACGACTTAAAAGATATGCGGGGAATAGCAAGGTGGACGGGAAAGGATTTCAGGGGGGACACAGGGACAAGGGGCCCAAAACGGAAGCGAAGCTCAGACGAGTCACGGGGACGTTAGGAAGTTTTTTTCAGTCTGATTTTCCAGCAAGGGTACCCCTAGCAAGTGAAGTTTGGAGGAGAAACCCTCATGTTTTAAAGAAGAGGATGCAAAGTCGGGAAAGCAAGAGAGGGACCGTAGCGACAGTGAAGGGGCGGGGCCAGGGCTGAGTCTCGACCCTGCAACCCACAATTAGGGAGTAAATCACATACACAAACCCCAAAAATTTACCACACACACATACTACACATACGCACGCAATACAACAGGTAGTGTCTAATCACATTGCCAGGGGCAAATGGGAACTAACACCCCTCGGTTTTTGTCTCTCCACATTTTAAAGTGTTCCCAACCCATCAAAAATTTTAGCCCCCTCCATACATAGTACCCAAATCCAAATTGTACCCAACCAATATATTACCTATTTTTAAAAATGTACTTCAACCCATTCTATTACACCTCACCCCACCCCTCAACAAAAACCCCCGATGTCATATTATCCTTTTCCTAAATATGAACCCAACCCCCCCTTTATATTACTTCAATAGCCAAATATAATTCTGCCCTCTTGAAATTTTATACCCAACCCCTCAAATATGCCCTGACCTGTCAAATATATACCATAATCCCTCATATTATATTATTAATATATATATATTATATATATATTATATATATATAATAATATAATTTTTATTATATAAAATATATATTATATATATATATATCTGTAATATAATTTTAAATATATATATAATATAAATATATATATATTTTATAATATATATTTATATATTTTATTATTTTGTGTGTAATATATATATATATATATATATATATATATTTTAAAATATATATAAATATTTTTATATTTATATATAACCCTGAAACCATCGGATATTAACAACTCCTCATTAAAAACTTCCGATGCATCAAATGTAAAACCCCGATCCCTTTTAAAAAAACATTCGACCATCAAATAAACCCCCCATCCCTCAAATATACACCTCCATCCTAAAAATATCCCCTCCACCCCCTCAAATAACCCCTCCTCCACAAAAACACTCATCCATCAAATTAACACCCACCCATCAAATATGTACCAAAATTACCATACACACCCCCTATTATAAAATTTCCCCCCGACGTTAAATAATACTGTACACTGTACATTCTCTCGCAATACAAAACCCCAAACCCCCTCAATATGTCCCCCTCACAGTCAGCCTCGTAACATAATTCCCGATTTAAGTCTAGGGAAAATTTGTATATTTGAACACTTGGGTATATTTATTGGGTTTGTTTTTACGTCCTCGCCGCCCACCACACAAATTCATGACTCCCGCTGGGAAAACTTCAGGCAAGTTTCTCGTTTTTTTTCTCTCTTATCTGTTGTTTTTGTATTTTGTGTGTGTGGTGGTGTGTTGCATTTTTGGGCCCCAGGCACATGTCGAGTGCACTAGGCCCGTTGTATATTCGTGTGTGTGTGTGGTGTGTGTGTGTGTGTGTGTGTGTGTGTGTACTCACCTAGTTGAGGTTGCAGGGGTCGAGTCCGAGTCTACCTGCCCCTCCTCTTCACTGGTCTCTACTAGGTCACTCTCCCTGAACCATGAGCATTATCGTACCTCTTCTTAAAGCGCTATGTATTGGATCCTGTGCCTACGCACTACATCGCTTCCCAAACTATTACAATTCATGACTATTCATGTCTGTGGCTGAAAGAAAAACTTCCTAACATCCCTTTGATTCATCTGTGTCTTCAGCTTCCAACTGTGTCCCGTGTTGCTGTGTCCAGTCCTCTGGAACATCCTGGTCCTTTGTCCACCATGTCATATCCTCTCAGTATTTTGTAAGTCGTTATCATGTCCCCCCTAATCTCTCCTTTCCTCCATTGTCCTCATAAGACATTACTCTTAACCTCTGGGTCTAGTCTTGTTGCAAACACTTTGCACTTTCTCTAGTTTCTTACATGCTTGGCTTAGGTGTGGAGGTTCCAAACTGGTGCGCATACTCTAAAAATGGGCATAACGTACACTGTACAGGGTTCCTGAACGATTCCTTATTAAGATGTCGGAATGCTGTTCTGAGGTTTGCCAGGACGCCATCGATGCTGCGGCAGTTAGTTGATTTATGTGCGCTTCAGAGATGTGCCCTGGTGTTATACTCATCCCAAGATCTTTTTCCTTGAGTGATGTTTTGTATCTCTGGCCCCCTAGACTGTACTCGTCTGCGTCTTCTTTGCCCTTCCCCCAACCACATGACCTTTGCACTTGGTGGGATTGAACTCCAGGAGCCAGTTGCTGGACCAGTTCTGCAGCCTTGTCCAGATCCCTTTGTATTTCTGCCTGGTCTTCGATCGAATGATCTCTTCTCATCACTTCATCGTCATCTGCTAACAGGGACACCTCCGAGTTTATTCCTTCCGTCATGTTGTTCACCAATACCAGAAACAGCACTGAGGTCCTAGGACTGACCCCTGTGGTGACCCGCTGGTCCAAAGTGTGCCCACTCAGACACCGTCGCCACGTAACCATTACTCGCTGCTGTCTTCCTGACAAGCTATTCCCTGACCATTTGAAGTACCCTCCCTTAGTACCCTGCTTGGTCCTCCAGTTTTTTAGCACTACATCACTTGTCTGTGGTACTGTGTGAACGCCTTCTTGCAGTCCCAAGAAAATGCACTCCACCCATCCCTCTCTCTCTTGTCTTACTGCGTCACCATGTCATAGAAACTCCAGTAGGTTTAACACAGGATTTTCCCCTGTCTTCTGAAACCATGTTGGCTGCTGGTGAATGTGAACATTCCTTTCTAGTATGTTCCACCATTCTTCTGCCTGACAAACTTTTCCATGATTTTGCATGCTAAACATGTCAGTGACATTGGTCTGTATGTAGTGCATTCATGTCTGTCCCTCCTTTTTTAAAGATTGGGAACACACATTTGCAGTCTTCCATGCCTCAGGCAAATCTCCCCTGTTTCGATAAGATGATTGAATATTGTTGTTAGGGTACACTAGCACCTCTGCTCTCTCTCTCAGAACCCATGGAGAGATGTTCTCTGCCCCATTGGCCTTTGAGGTATCTAGCTCACTCAGAAGTCCTTCTTCACATCTTCCTCGGTTGTGTGTAATGATGTCCAGCACATGGTTGTGTACCCCACCTCTCCGTCTTTCTTGGAGCCCCTTGCTGCCTCCTCCTGTGAACACTTCTTTTGAATTCTCTGTTGAGTTCCTCACATCCTTCACGGTCATTCTTGTTGTCTCTCCTCCTTCCTTCCTTAGCTGATTACTCTGGTCCCTAACGGTTGTTTTCATTCCATTATTCTTCCTGATGTGGCTGTATAACAGCTTCGGCGGTCAGATTTGGCTATTTTGGCTGGCTATGTCGATTTCATATTGACGTTGGGCCTCCCTTCCATATCTGTTGCAATATTCTGTTTATCTGCTCTACGACGCTCTCCTTATTCTCCTGGTCCTTTGCCTCTATATTTCTTTCCATTCCCTAGCACACTTGGTTTTTTGCCTTCTTTTGCATCTTTAGGTGAACCATGGACTCATCCTGGCTTTTTCATTATTCGCTGTACCCTTGGGTACAAACCTCATCCTCAGCCTCCTCGCACCATTGTTGCTACATATCCATCATCTCATTAACTGGCTTCCCTGCCAGTCTCTTCCCCACTGAACCCCTGTTCAGGAAGTTCCTCCATTCCCCTTGTAGTCCCCTTTCATGTAGTTTGGCTTCATTTGTCCTGGCCTTCCTGCTCCCCCCTCCACTTATAGCTCTACTGTGGTATTCGAAGCTTAAACACAATGATCGCTGGCCCAAGGGTCTTTCATTATGTGATGAGTCCTTGAAATATCTGCACTCTCACGGTGAAATATGAAGTCCAGTCTTGCTGGTTCATCCTCTTCCTCTCTCTCTTGTAGTGTCCCTTACGTGTTGGTACATGAAGTTTTCAGTACCACCTCCATCATCTTAGTCCTCCATGTATCTATCTTTGGCGCCCCATGTGGCTCCAGTTCTCACATTCGATCTTCTTGTGGTTAAAGTCGCCCATGATCACAGGAGCTTTTGCCTGCAATGCATGAGCTCTTCTGGCCACTGCAGCCAGTGTGGAGGACTCAACCATTGCTCTATTGCTCCCGAGCATACCTCTTGCCTGGCCTCCTGCTGTTCTTTGGTGGGTTAGAACATCACTGCAATTATCATCTTGGGCCCACCAGAGTGAAGCGTTCCCGGCTATGTAATCAACTTTCTTCTCCGCTGTCCCTCTCACCAGCTCATCAAAATTCCATCGGTGTTTGATCAGCAATGCCACATCCTCCACCCCCCTGTTCCTTCTGTCTTTTCTCAGGATCTGGTATCCTGTGGAAAGATCCATCTGTTATCAACTCCTTGAAAAGCATGGTTCTGAGTGATCGCTAGATGTCTGGTGATGCCTCTTTGACTCTTTCGTGCCACTCCTCCCTCCCACTTGTTTGTTATTCCATCAGCGTTTGTGTACCATACCTTCATTTCCTTTCAACACTGTGGTAGGTGTGGCCCTGTGGGCTGGGAGACCTTAGTAGCATACAGTGGATTCTATGTTTGGGGGTTGGGTGGAAGCTGTGGGTATGGACTGTATTGTTGTTTAGGTTTGGTGTGATAGGTTTGGGGTTCTGAGGATAGTTTGCGTGTGCGAGCCCTTGCTGCTTGTTCTGCTCTGACGGACCTCTGCTGCTTCCATCCTTGTCTACTTACTATGCTCCTTTCCTTATTTGTCCTCTCCCTCAGCTGCCTGTCTCTCTGTTTGGTTTCTGTCTCTGTCAGGAACACCTTCTTGTACTCTTCCGAACTTTCAACCGTGGTTTCCTCTTGGAGGATCGGTCTGCACTGTTTTCTGTCCTGAGAATCAGCTTGATCGTCGGTTTCTCCCCTTCAAGTCTTCACCCCCCCCTATTTCCGTGATGATTCATTCTAATCTCCTTTCTTTCTTCCTCCCATCTTCAGTGTGTGTCCTTTCCTCTCTCTCCGAAGCCCATGGATAATCACTGATTTTGCCCTTACCTCCCCCCATTGCTCTCCTGCTCTGTGACTTCAAGTTCCTTCTGTATTGGTCATTTTCTCCTTGATTTTCCAGTTGGCTCTTGGTAGGCAATTGTTGTTGCCTCAGCATTCGACTATCCACTTCTCGCCATCAGCACCCATCTGCTCTTTCCCTTCCACTACCCTGAGCCCTTCTTTGCAGGCTGTTATGACCTTAGGCATAATTCATATCTCCTTCCTTCATATTCAGCCTCTCAACATCGTACGTTGTGTCTTCTCTTGGTCACATAACCCCTGAGACTTGCTTCAGCCTGTTTACCTGAAATTCTAGGACCTTTAACCACTGGCTACTGCAGTTTCGCGAACTTGTCCTCCCCAATTCTTCGTCTCCTTCTCCAACCTCTTATCCCCAATTTCACAGAGAGCTTCTTTCTCCATTTTTTCAGAAAGCCACTCCTAATTTGGCTCTCCCATTCTTGCGCTATCCCTTTTCCACTGTTCCTCATCCTTCCTCCCTACCAGTAACCATTGTCCTCTGATCACTTGATTCTGCGAGTCCCCAAACCATTTATTTTTTAGTGAAAAGAGAGAGAGAAATGAAAAAGAAAAAGGGGGAGAAGAGTAGAGAGATAAGAAGAGAGAATGGACCTAGAAGCGAGGGGAAAAGAAGGGAAAAAGGGGGAGAAAGTGAAGAGAGGAAAAGTAAGAGAAGGTGGGAGCGCCAAGGGAAGAGGAGAAAGAGAAAAGAAGAGGAAGAGAGAGAGTAAGAGAGGAAGAGAGGATAGAGAGAGATGGAAGAGGAGAGAGGAATGAGAGAGAGGAAAGAGAAGAAAAGGGGGAGAGTAGAGAAGAGAGAGAGGAGAGAGAGAGAGAGAGAGAGAGAGAGAGAGAGAGAGAGAGAGAGAGAGAGAGAGAGAGAGAGAGTAGACGAGAGAATAGAGAAGAGAGAGACAGAGAGAGAGAGAGAGAGAGGAAGAGAGATGAGAGGAGAGGTGTCAAGAGAGATGGGGGAAAGGAAGGGTTATAGGTCACTTCCAGAGGTTTAAAATCCTGTATAATGTGTGTGTGTGTGTGTGTGAGCGGTGCGATGCATGTGAGTGTGTGTGTGTGTGTGTGTGTGTGTGTGTAGTGTGTGTGTGTGAGCATAATGTGTGGTGTGTGTGTGTAGTGTGTGTGTGCTACAGCTATTCAAGTGCCTAACACTAGAGCCTTCCTCACCTAGTGTGTGTGCATATGATTTATTAAAACCGTCTTATTTCCCACGTAATGTACTACATATGTATTGTAATAATGTACCCGATCTCTTTGTTCCCCCTGTAATGTTCTTATGCGTTTAAAAATTAACGTTCAAAAATAAATACACTAGGCTTCGCCTATATGCCGCTACTCTAAACTCATTAAATGCCCAGTAAATGCTGCTTATTCTATTCTGATAGCTCCGAGGAGAGTGACCCCCATTGCCAGTCCTAAGACAGGTACTATTGACCCCATGCAACTCAAACAGGTGAATATTACTTGCAGCTGCAGTGGATAACGTTTGCGGGTCTGTCCGTCCCAGAAGTTGAAGAAGTTTGATGCTTCTCGTAATTTTTTTCCACTATACTTCCTGTATGCACTAATCTTCTAGCATTCTAATTTTTTCACTCACTCACTGTATTTACTGACACATCTATACATATCCCTTATATCCCTGGTCTTGAGTCGCACTTATTCTTACAAATACCACACTGTCGCGTTATTATGGCAAAACCAATTTTAAGGCCTGACACAACCGATTCACCTTCCAACGGCCCTCACTAAACACTGCAGCCAATATTTCCCTTGTTTTCTTTTCTGTATCACTTATATATTTCTTCCTTTTTTCGGGGCTTAAGTGATAATGCACTCTATGCTGTGCACACGCCTACTATCCCACACTCCTATTCCTTATGGCACAGTCAGAAATTACCACCAAAACACGAGCTCAAACCGCGTGACTCCTCCACGAGTGTATGTGTGTGTGTGTGTGTGTGTGTGTGTGTGTGTGGGTGTGTGTGTGTGGTGTGGTGTGTGAGTGTGAGTGTGTATACTCATCTAGTTGTACTCACCTAGTTCTGGTTGCAGGGATCGAGTTACAGCTCTTGGCCCCGCCTCTTCGCTGGCCCCTTCTATGCTCTATGAGCTTAATCACACCTCTTCTTAAAGCTATGTATAGATACTGCCTCCATTACATCACTTCCCAGACAATTCCACTTCTTGACAACTCTGTGACTGAAGAAATACTTCCTAACATCCCTGTGATTCATCTGAGTCTTCAACTTCCAACTATGACCCCTGGTTGCTGTTTCCCATCTCTGGAACATCCTGTCTCTGTCCACCTTGTCGATTCCTCTCAGTATTTTATATGTCATTATCATATCCCCCATATCTCTCATGTCCTCCAGCGTTGTCAAGTCGATTTCCCTTAACCTCTCCTCGTAGGACATGCCCCTTAGCTCCGGAACTAGTCTTGTTGCAAACCTTTGCACTTTCTCTAGTTTCTTTACGCGCTTAGCTAGGTGTGGATTCCAAACTGGTACTGCATACTCCAATATAGACCTAGCGTACACGGTGTACAGGATCCTGAACGATTCCTTATTAAGATGTCAGAATGCTGTTCTTAGGTTTGCTAGGCGCCTGTATGCTGCAGCAGTTATTTGGTTGATGTGCCCCTCAGGAGATGTGCCCAGTGTTATACTCACTCCAAGATCCTTTTCCTTGAGTGAGGTTTGTAATCTCTGGCCCCCTAGACTGTACTCCGTCTGCTATCCTCTTTGCCCTTCCCCAATCTTCATGACTTTGCACTTGGTGGGGTTGAACTCCAGGATCCAGTTGCTGGACCAGGCCTGTAGTCTGTCCAGATCATTTTGTAGTTCTGCTTGGTCCTCGTCCGACTGAATTTTTCTCATCAACTTCACATCATCTGCAAACAGGGACACTTCTGAGTCTATTCCTTCCATCATGCCGTTCACAAATACCAGAAACAGCACCGGCCCTAGGACCGACCCTTGTGGAACCCCGCTCGTTACAGGCGCCCACTCTGACACCTCGTCACGTACCACGACTCGCTGTTGTCTTCCTGACAGGCATTCCGTGATCCATTGCAATGCCTTCCTTGTTATCCCTGCTTGGTCCTCCAGTTTTTACACTAATCTCTTGTGTAGAACTGTGTCAAATGCCATCTTACAGTCCACGAAAATGCAATCTACCCACCCCACTCTTCTTTTGTCTTTCTGCTGTCACCCTGTCATAGAACCCCAGTGGGTTTGTAACACTGGCTGTCGCTGATAAGCTCTTTACTTTCTAGGTGCTCCACCACTCTTCTTCTGATAATCTTCTTCATGACTTTGTATATTATACATGTCAGTGGCACTGGTATGTAGTTTAATGATTCGTGTCTGTCTCCTTTTTTTAAAAACTGGGATTACATTTGCTGTCTTCCATACCTCAGGTAGTCGCCCTGTTTTGATAGATATGTTGAAGATTGTTGTTAGTGGTACATATAACACCTCTGCTCCCTCTCAGGACCCATGGAGAGATGCTATCCAGCCCCATTTCCTTTGAGGTATCTATGTCATTTAGCAGCCTCTTCACGTCTTCCTCGGTTGTATGTATTGTGTCCAACAGTTGACGGTGTACCCCACCTCTCTGTCTTTCTGGAGTCCCTTCTGTGAAACACTTCTTTGAATCACATGTTGATCTCCTCACATACTTTGCTGTTGTTTCTTATGATTTCTCCTCCTTCCTTCTTCAGCCTGATTACCTCATCCTTGACTGTTCTTTGAACATCAAAATGGTACACAATACCGACAGGTTGCTAGGCAAGACACATATGCAACAGTTAGACAACTTTAATCCGAAACACATGGCATCTTGGTACAGAAAACACCTTGGACAAGCTTTTCAAGTGAGAAGGGTTGGATCTGAGAGGGACATGATCTCTCAGTGGTCACATTCTCACTACTACTACTACTACTACTACTACTCTACACCTCTCCTTCCGACAGTATTTAAGTCTCCGCACTGTCGCTTGATCTTCAGATAGTTCCTGACTATGGAACTGAACTTCTCCAGGCCGAGGGACTGACAACCTCAAATTCTACGACTACAAGGGTGATGGACTGATTACATCGTCTTCACATCTCTACTGTTCCTGCCTATTTTCTGTATTCGACTGAAGAAGCCTACTGTGTAGGCGAAACGTTTCGGATTAAAGTTGTCTAACTGTTGCATGTGTCTTGCCTGTTGACTGTTCTTTTCCTCCTAATGTGGCTGTACAATAGCTTTGGATCAGATTTGGCTTTAGCTGCTATGTCATTTTCGTATTGTCTTTAGGCCCCCCTTCTTACCTGTGCATATTCATTTCTGGCTCTGCGATTGCTCTCCTTATTCTCCTGAGTCCTTTGCCTTCTAAAATTCTTCCATTCTCTAGCACACTTGGTTATTGCCTCCCTGCACCTTTGGGTGGACCAAGGGCTCACCCTGGCTTTCGCGTTATTTTTGTTACCCTTGGGTACAAATCTCTCCTCAGCTTCCTTGCATGTTGTTGTCACATCCATCATCTCGTTTACTGACTTCTCTGCTAGTTCTCTGTCCCAGTGAACCCTGTGCAGGAAATTCTTCATGCCTGCATAGTCCCCTTTCTTGTAGTTTGGCTTCATGCGTCCAACCCTTCTTGCTTCTCTCCACTTGTAACTCTTTGTATTCGAAGCTCAGAACCACGTGATCACTGGCCCTGAGGGGTCTTTCATATGTGATGTCCTCACTGTCTGCTCTACTTAAGGTGAATACTAGGTCCAGTCTTGCTGGTTCATCCTCTACTCTCTGGTAGTGCCCCTTATGTGTTGGTACATAAGGTTTTCCAGCACCACCTCCATGTTTCTGGGCCCCCATGTGGCTCCAGGTTCTCCCAGTCAATTTCCTTGTGATTGAAATCACCCACAGTCAGCAGCTTTGCCTTGCATGCATGAGCCCTTCTTGCCACTTCAGCCAGTGTATCAACCATCTCTATTACTCTCATATCCTTGCCTTGGTCTCCTGCTTTTCGGTGGTGGGTTGTACATCACTGCAATTACCACCTTGGGACCTCCGGACTGAAGTGTTCCTATTATGTAGCCTCTTGCTTCTCTGTCTCCTCTCTCCAGCTCATCAAAATCCCATTTTTTTTTGATGAGCAGTGCCCCCTCCCCCCCCCCCTCTGTTCCCTCTTCTTTCCTGAGGACTGATGTCCCCGTTGGAAAGATGGGATTGTTTTATTCCCGTGAGCTTGGTTTCTGTGGAAGAG
>NC_069408.1:49340084-49361803 GCF_026875155.1 Cherax quadricarinatus | reverse complement strand
AACACAACACACCCAACACACATACACACAACAACACCTAACCAAACACTACACACATACATACACACAACACTACACACAACCCCAACACAAAACAACACACAAACACACCACAAACACACCAAAAACCACCACACAAAAAACCACACACAAACACAAAAAACCCAACCACACATACATACACAAAACATACACACAAAACACCATAATAACACATCCTAGACCAAAAAACAACAAAACCACTACACAAAAACTACACACATACACTACACTTAACAAACACTACACACACTAAACATACACACATCACACTACACACAAACACTCACACATACACTACACACACTACACACACACATACAACTACCAAAACACACTACACACAAACACTACACACATACACTACACATTACACTACACACATACACTACACACAACACTACACACACATACACTAACACAAACTACACACAACACTACACACAAACACACACACAAACACTACACACATACACTACACACATACACACACACAACACTACACACATACACTCCCACAATACACTACACACAACACTACACACAACACTACCACATACACTACACACAACACTACACACACATACACCACACACAACACACTAACACAACACTACACACACACACTACACACATAACTAACACACAACACACACACAAACACTACACACATACACTCACACACAACACACTACACACATACACTACACACACACTACCACACAACACTACAACACACCTAACACACATACACACACATACATACACACATACACTACACACATAACACTACACACACATAACACTAAACTACACACAACACACACTACACACAAACACTACACACATACACTACACACAACACTACACACATACACTACACACACACTAACACACACTACACACATACACTAACACATACACTACACACAAACACTACACACATACACTACACACATACACTAACACACATACACTACACATAACACAACACTACACACAAACACAACACACAACACTACACACATACACTACACACAACATACACACATACACTACACACAACACTACACACATACACTACACACATACACTAAATACACTACACACAACACACACACACCTACACACATACACTACACACATACACTACACACACTACACTACACACAACACACTCACACATACACTACACACATACACTACACACAACGCTACACACAAACACTCACACATAACACACACACTACACACACACATACACACAATACACTACACACATACACTACACACATACACTACACACATACACTACAACATACACTACACACACACTACACACAACACTACACACATACACTAACACACACTACACACACACACACAACACACTACACACATACACTACACACAAACACTACACACATACACTACACACAATACACTAAACACAACAACACATAACACACACAACTACACACAAACACTACACACAACACTACACACATACAACAACCAACACTACCTACTACACACATACACTACAACACAACACACTACACACATACACTACACACATACATACACACATACACTACACACATACACTACACACATACACTCACACACATACACTACACAACACTACAAACACACAAACACTACACACATACACTACAACACATACACTACAACACATACACTACACACAAACGCTACACACATACACTTCACACAACACTACATACACTACACACACACACACCTACACACATACACTACACACATACACTACACACAACACTACACACATACACACCACACTACACACATACACTACACACACACACACACACATACACACACACACACACACACCACTACACACATACACTAACACAAACCTACACACAAACACACACACAACACTACACACATACACAACAACACATACACTACACCAACATACACCTACACAACACACAACACTACACACAAACACTACCACATACACACACACATACACACACACACATAACACACATACACTACAACACATACACTACACACATCCACTACACACATACACTACACACATACACTACACACAACACTACACACAAACACTACACACAAACACTACACACAACACTACACACATACACCACACATACACTACACACAAACACTACACACATACACTACACACATACACTCACACACTACACACACACACACTACACACTACACACATACACTACACACATACACTACACACAAACACTACACACAACACTACACACATACACACACACAAACAAACACACATACACTAACACAAACACTACACACAAACACTACAACACATACACTACACACAAACACTACACACATACACTACACACATACACTACACACAAACACTACACACAAACACTACACACAACACTACAACACAAACACTACACACAGACACTACACACAACACTAACACATACACACTACACACATACACTACACCCCTACACTACAACACTACCACACACACTACACAACAACACTACACACAAACACTACACACATAACACTACACACAACCTACACACATACACTACACACATACACTACACACATACACCACACACTACAAACACACACACACACACACACATACACACAAAACACTACACACATACACTACACACACAAAACTACACACAACACTGCACACACATACACTACACACAAACTACACACAACACTACACACAAACACTACACACATACACTACACACACACTACACACAAACACTACACACATACACTACACACATAACACTACACACAAACACTACACACATACACTACACACAAACACTACACACAAACACTACACACAAACACTACACACAACACTACACACATACACTACACACATACACTACACACACTACACACACACACAACACACTACACACAAACACTACACCACATACACTACACACAACACTACACACATACACTACAACATACACTACACACACACACACACACACTACACACAAACACTACACACATACACTACACACATACACTACACACATACACTACACACATACACTACACACATACACTCACACATACACTACACACACTACCCAACACTACACACAAACACTCACACCCAACACACACACACACTACACACAAACACTACACACATACACTACACACATACACTACACACATACACTACACACATACACTACACACCACAACTACAACACACACACTACACAACACACACTACACACACAAACACTACACACAATACACTACACACATAACACTACACACATACACTACACACATACACTACACACATACACTACAACTACACACACATAACACTACACACAAACACTACACACATACACTACACACAACACTGCACACATACTACACAACAAACACTACACACATACACTACACACATACACTACACACATACACTACACACATACACTACACACATACACTACACACAACATACACACTACACACACACACACTACACACAAACACTACACACATACACTACACACATACACTCACACATACACTGCACACAATACACTACACACATAACACACACATACACTACACACAACACACACACACACAACACATCTACACACATAATACACACACTACACTACACACCATACACACATACACTACACACATACACTACACACAACACTACACACAACACTACACACATACACTACCACAAACACACACACATACACACACATACACTACACACAAACACTACACCAACATACACTACACACAAACACTACACACAACACTACACACATACACACACACACCTACACACAAACACACACACAAACACTACACACATACACTACCACATCACTACACACAACTTACACACATACACTACACACATACACTCACACATACACTACACACAACACTACAACACACACACACCCTACAACATCACACTACATCCCACATACACCAACACCACATACACTACACACAAACACTACACAACAAACACTACACACAAACACTACACACAAACACTACACACATACACTACACACAACACTACACACTCACTCACACTCAAACACACAAAAAACACTACACACAAACACTACACACAAACACTCACACAAAACACACACACATACACTACACACAAACACTACACACACACATACACACACACACAACACTACCACATACACTACACACAAACACTACACACACACTACACACAACACACACTAACACTACACACAAACCTACACAACAAACACTAACACACAAACACTACACCAAACACTACACACAAACACTACACACAACACACACACATACACTACACACATACACTACACACAAACACTACACACAAACACTACACAATACAACACAAACAAAAACCACAACACCATACACTACACACAAACACTACAACACACTACACACACACAACTTACACACATACACAACAACACAACACTACACACATACACTACACAACAAACACTACACACATACACTACACACAAACACTACACCACATACACTACACACAAACACTACACACATACACTACACACATACACTACACCCATACACAACACACACTACACACACAACACACTACACACAACACTAAAACACATACACTACACACAAACACTACACACATACACTACACACATACACTACACACAACACTACACACATACACTACAAACATACACTACACACACTACACACCACACTACACATAACACTACACACAACACTACACACATACACTACACACATACACTACACACATACACACACACATACACTGCACACATACACTACATACACTACACACACACACACACCCTACACACAAACACTCCACACATACACTACACACACACTACACACAACATACACACATACACTACACGCAACACTACACACATACACTACACACATACACTACACCACACCACTACACACAAACACTACCACATACACTACAAACTAAACACTACACACATACACACACGCAAACACTACACACATACACACACACATACACTACACACTACCAACACACGTACACTACACACATACACTACACACAACACTACACACACTACACACACACACACACTACACACAAACACACACATACACACCACATACACTACACACAACACTACACACAACACTACACACTACACTACACACAAACACTACACACACTACACACACACACACACAACACAAACACTACACACATACACTACACACATACACTACCACACATACACTACACACCATACACTACACACATACACTAACACATACACTACACCAAACCTACACACATACACACACCAACAGTACACACATACACTACCACATACACTACCACATAACACACACACACTACACACATACACTACACACAAACACACACACACTACACACCACACACACCACTACACACAAACACTACACACATACACTACACACATACACTACACACATACACTACACACATACACTAACACACATACACTACACACATACACTAACACACAAACACTACACACATACACTACACACATAAACTACACACATACACTACACACATACACTACACACACACACACACACACACACACACACACTACACACATACACTACACACATACACTACACACATACACAACACACGTACACTACACACATACACTACACACAAACACTACACATACTACACACACACCCAACACACACTACACACACAAACACTACACACATACACTACACACATACACTACACACATACACTACACACAAACACTACACACATACACTACACACAAACACTACACACATACACTACACCAAACACTACACACAGACACTACACAAACACTACACACATACACTACACACATACACTACACACATACACTACACACACTACACACACACACACACACACACACTAACACACAAACACTACACACATACACTACACACAAACACTACACACATACACTACAAACATACACTGTACACACTACACACACACACACTACACACAAACACTACACACATACACTACACACATACACTACACACATACACTACACACATACACTACACACATACACTGCACACATACACTACACACACTACACACACACTACACACAAACACTCCACACATACACTACACACACACTACACACAAACACTACACACATACACTACACACATACACTACACACATACACTACACACATGCACTACACACACACACTACACACAAACACTACACACATACACTACACACAAACACTACACACATACACTACACGCAAACACTACACACATACACTACACACATACACTACACACATACACTACACACGTACACTACACACATACACTACACACACAACACTACACACATCTACACACACACACACACACACACTACACACAAACACTACACACATACACTACACACATACACTACACACATACACTACACACATACACTACACACATACACTACACACAAACACTACACACACTACACACACACACACTACACACAAACACTACACACATACACTACACACATACACTACAACATACACTACACACATACACTACACACACTACACACACACATACACTACACACACACACACACACTACACACATACACTACACACATACACTACACACAAACACTACACACATACACTACACACATACACTACACACATACACTACACACATACACTACCCATACACTACACACATAACACTACACACAAACACTGCACACATACACTACACACATACACTACACAAAATACACTACACACATACACTACACACATACACTACAACACATACACTACACACATACACTACACACATACACTACACACAAACACTACACAGAAACACTACACACATACCACACACACATACACTACACACATACACTGCACACATACACTACACACATACACTACACATAAACACTACACACATACACTACACACATACACTACACACATACACTACATATATACACTACACACATACACTACGCACAACACTACACACAAACACTACACAGAAACACTACACACATACACTACACACAAACACTACACACATACACTACACACAAACACTACACACATACACTACACACAAACACTATAAAAAACACTACACACAACACACTACACACAAACACTACAACACAAACACTACACACATACACTACACACAAACACTACACACAAACACTACACACAAAGACTACACACAAACACTACACACAAACACTACACACAAACACTACACACATACACTACACACATACACTACACACACACACTACACACAAACACTACAAACAAACACTACACACAAACACTACACACAAACACTGCACACAAACACTACACACATACACATACACACATACACTACACACATACACTACACACAAACACACACACATACACTACACATATACAACACAAACAAAAACTACACACATACACTACACACAAACACTACACACATACACTACACACAAACATTACACACATACACCACACACAAACACTACACACATACACTACACACAAACACTACACACAACTACGCTACACACAAACACTACACACATACACTACACAAACACTACATCACATACACTACACACATACACTACACACATACACTACACACACTACACACACACACACACTACACACAAACACTACACACATACACTACACACAAACACTACACACATACACTACACACATACACTACACACAAACACTACACACATACACTACAAACATACACTACAACACACTACATACACACACACTACACATAAACACTACACACATACACTACACACATACACTACACACATACACTACACACATACACTACACACATACACTGCACACATACACTACATACACTACACACACACACACACACACTAACACACAAACACTCCACACATACACTAACACACACACTACACACAAACACTAACTCACATATACACACACATACACTACACACATACACTACACACATACACTACACACACACACACTACACACACAAACACTACACACATACACTACAAACAAACACTACACACATACACTACACGCAAACACTACACACATACACTAACACACATACACTACACACATACACTACACACGTACACTACACACATACACTACACACAAACACTACACACACTACACACACACACACACTACACACAAACACTACACACATACACTACACACATACACTACACACATACACTACACACATACACTACACACATACACACACACATAACACTACACACAAACACTACACACACTACACACACACACACACTACACACAAACACTACACACATACACTACACACATACACTACACACATACACTACACACATACACTACACACATACACTACACACATACACTACACACAAACACTACACACATACACTACACCAAACAGTACACACATACACTACACACATACACTACACACATACACTACACACGTACACTACACACAACAACTACACACAAACACTACACACACTACACACACACACACACACACACACTACACACAAACACTACACACATACACACACACATACACTACACACATACACTACACACATACACTACACACATACACTACACACATACACTACACACAAACACTACACACATACACTACACACATAAACTACACACATACACTACACACAACACTACACACACACACCACACACACACACACACACACACACACTACACACATACACTACACACATACACTACACACATACACTACACACGTACACTACACACATACACTACACACAAACACTACACATACTACACACACACACACACACACTACACACAAACACTACACACATACACTACACACATACACATACACACATACACTACACACAAACACTACACACATACACTACACACATACACTACACACTACACTACACACGTACACTACACACATACACTACACACAAACACTACACACACTACACACACACACACTACACACAAACACTACACACATACACTACACACATACACTACACACATACACTACACACATACACTACACAAAACCTACACACATACACTACACACATATACTACAACACACACACACACACACTACACACAAACCACTACACACACTACACACACATACACTACACACATGCACTACACAAACACTACACGCATACACTACACACATACACTACACACATACACTACACACATACACTAAACACATACACTACACTACATCACACACTGCACACACACACACTACACACAAACACTACACACATACACTACACACAAACACTACACACAAACACTGCACACATACTCTACACACATACACTACTCACACTGTTCCTTCACATTGTTCCCTCACTCTGTTCCCTCACACTGTTCCCTCACACTGTTCTCTCACACTGTTTCCCTCACACTGCTCTCTCACACTGTTCTCTCTCACACTGTTCCCTCACATTGTACCCTCACACTGTTCTCTCACACAGTTCTCTCGCACTGTTCCCTCACACTGTTCCCTCACACTGTTCTCTAACACTGTTCTCTCACACTGTTCTCTCACACTGTTCTCTCACACTGTAACCTCACACTGTTCTTTCACACTGTTCTCTCATACTGTTCCCTCACACTGTTCCCTCGCACTGTTCTCTCACACTGTTCTCTCCCAGTGTTCCCTCACTCTGTTCCCTCACACTGTTCTCTCACTCTGTTCTCTCACACTGTTCTCTAACACTGTTCTCTCACACTGTTCTCTCACACTGTTCTCTCACACTGTAACCTCACACTGTTCTTTCACACTGTTCTCTCACACTGTTCCCTCACACTGTTCCCTCGCACTGTTCTCTCACACTGTTCTCTCACAGTGTTCCCTCACACTGTTCCCTCACACTGTTCTCTCACTCTGTTCTCTCACACTGTTCACTCACACTGTTCCCTCACACAGTTTCCTCACACTGTTCCCTCACACTGTTCCCTCACACTGTTCCCTCACACTGTTCCCTCACACTGTTCCCTCACACTGTTCCCTCACACTGTTCCCTCACACTGTTCCCTCACACTGTTCCCTCACACTATTCCCTCACACTGTTCCCTCACACTGTTCCCTCATACTGTTCCCTCACACTGTTCCCTCACACTGTTCCCCACACTATTCCCTCACACTGTTCCCTCACACTGTTCCCTCATACTGTTCCCTCACACTGTCCCTCACACTGTTCCCTCACACTGTTCCCTCACACTGTTCCCTCACACTGTTCCCTCACACTATTCCCTCACACTGTTCCCTCACACTGTTCCCTCATACTGTTTCCCTCACATTGTTCCCTCACACTGTTCCCTCACACTGTTCCCTCACACTGTTCCCTCACAGTTCCCTCAACTGTTCCCTCACACTGTTCCCTCACACTATTCCCTCACACTGTTCCCTTACACTGTTCCCTCATACTGTTCCCTCACACTGTTCCCTCACACTGTTCCCTCACACTGTTTCCCTCACACTGTTCCCTCACACGGTTCCCTCACACTGTTCCCTCACACTGTTCCCTCACAGTGTTCCCTCACACTATTCCCTCACACTGTTCCCTCACACTGTTCCCTCATACTGTTCCCTCACACTGTTCCCTCACACTGTTCCCTCACACTGTTCCCTCACACTGTCCCTCATACTGTTCCCTCACACTGTTCCCTCACACTGTTTCCTCACACTGTTCCCTCACACTGTTCCCTCACACTGTTCCCTCACACTATTCCCTCACACTGTCCCTCACACTGTTCCCTCATACTGTTCCCTCACACTGTTCCCTCACACTGTTCCCTCACACTGTTCCCTCACGCTGTTCCCTCACACTGTTCCCTCACACTGTTTCCCTCACAGTGTTCCCTCACACTATTCCCTCACACTGTTCCCTCACACTGTTCCCTCATACTGTTCCCTCACACTGTTCCCTCACACTGTTCCCTGACACTGTTCCCTGACACTGTTCCCTCACGCTGTTCCCTCACACTGTTCCCTCACACTGTTCCCTCACACACTGTTCCCTCACACTGTTCCCTCACACTGTTCCCTCACAGTGTTCCCTCACAGTGTTCCCTCACACTATTCCCTCACACTGTTCCCTCACACTGTTCCCTCATACTGTTCCCTCACACTGTTCCCTCACACTGTTCCCTCACACTGTTCCCTCACACTGTTCCCTCACACTGTTCCCTCACACTGTTCCCTCACACTGTTCCCTCACACTGTTCCCTCACAGTGTTCCCTCACACTATTCCCTCACACTGTTCCCTCACACTGTTCCCTCATACTGTTCCCTCACACTGTTCCCTCACACTGTTCCCTCACACTGTTCCCTGACACTGTTCCCTGACACTGTTCCCTGACACTGTTCCCTGACACTGTTCCCTGACACTGTTCCCTCACACTGTTCCCTCACACTGTTCCCTCACAGTGTTCCCTCACACTATTCCCTCACACTGTTCCCTCACACTGTTCCCTCACACTGTTCCCTCACACTGTTCCCTCACACTGTTCCCTCACACTGTTCCCTCACACTGTTCCCTCACACTGTTCCCTCACACTGTCCCTCACACTGTTCCCTCACACTGTTCCCTCACAATGTTCCCTCACACTGTTCCCTCACACTCTTCCCTCACACTGTTCCCTCACACTGTTCCTTCACACTGTTCCCTCACACTGTTCCCTCACACTGTTCCCTCACACTGTTTCCCTCACACTGTTCCCTCACACTATTCCCTCACACTGTTCCCTCACACTGTTCCCTCACACTGTTCCTTCACACTGTTCCCTCACACTGTTCCCTCACACTGTTCCCTCGCACTGTTCTCTCACACTGTTCTCTCACAGTGTTCCCTCACACTGTTCCCTCACACTGTTGTCTCACTCTGTTCTCTCACACTGTTCACTCACACTGTTCCCTCACACAGTTTCCTCACACTGTTCCCTCACACTGTTCCCTCACACTGTTCCCTCACACTGTTCCCTCACACTGTTCCCTCACACTGTTCTCTCACACTATTCCCTCACACTGTTCTCTCACACTGTTCCCTCACACTGTTCCCTCACACTGTTCCCTCACACTGTTCCCTCGTACGTTCCCATCACACTGTTCCCTCACACACTGTTCCCTCACACTGTTCCCTCACACTGTTCCCTCACACTGTTCCCTCACACTATTCCCTCACACTGTTCCCTCACATTGTTCCCTCATACTGTTCCCTCACACTGTTCCCTCACACTGTTCCCTCACACTGTTCCCTCACACTGTTCCCTCACACTGTTCCCTCACACTGTTCCCTCACACTGTTCCCTCACACTGTTCCCTCATACTGTTCCCTCACACTGTTCCCTCACCACTGTTCCCTCACACTGTCCCTCACACTGTTCCCTCACACTGTTCCCTCACACTATTCCTCACACTGTTCCCTCACACTGTTCCCTCATACTGTTCCCTCACATTGTTCCCTCACACTGTTTAATCAGACTGTTCCCTCACACTGTTTCCCTCACACTATTCCCTCACACTGTTCCCTCACACTGTTCCCTCATACTGTTCCCTCACACTGTTCCCTCACACTGTTCCCTCACACTGTTCCCCTCACACGTTCCCTCACACGGTTCCCTCACACTGTTCCCTCACACTGTTCCCTCACAGTGTTCCCTCACACTATCCCTCACACTGTTCCCTCACACTGTTCCCTCATACTGTTCCTCACACTGTTCCCTCACACTGTTCCCTCACACTGTTCCCTCACACTGTTCCCTCATACTGTTCCCTCACACTGTTCCCTCACACTAGTTTCCTCACACTGTTCCCTCACACTGTTCCCTCACACTGTTCCCTCACACTATTCCCTCACACTGTTCCCTCACACTGTTCCCTCATACTGTTCCCTCACACTGTTCCCTCACACTGTTCCCTCACACTGTTCCCTCACGCTGTTCCCTCACACTGTTCCCTCACACTGTTCCCTCACACTATCCCTCACACTGTTCCCTCACACTGTTTCCCTCATACTGTTTCCCTCACACTGTTCCCTGACACTGTTCCCTGACACTGTTCCCTGACACTGTTCCCTCACGCTGTTCCCTCACACTGTTCCCTCACACTGTTCCCTCACACTGTTCCCTCACACTGTTCCCTCACACTGTTCCCTCACACTGTTCCCTCACAGTGTTCCCTCACACTATTCCCTCACACTGTTCCCTCACACTGTTCCCTCATACTGTTCCCTCACACTGTCCCTCACACTGTTTCCCTCACACTGTTCCCTCCACTGTTCCCTCACACTGTTCCCTCACACTGTTCCCTCACACTGTTCCCTACACACTGTTCCCTCACAGTGTTCCCTCACACTATTCCCTCACACTGTTCCCTCACACTGTTCCCTCATACTGTTCCCTCACACTGTTCCCTCACACTGTTCCCGTCACACTGTTCCCTCACACTGTTCCCTCACAGTGTTCCCTCACACTGTTACCCTCACACTGTTCCCTCACAGTGTTCCCTCACACTATTCCTCACACTGTTTCCGTCACACTGTTCCCTCATACTCTTCCCTCACACTGTTCCCTCACACTGTTCCCTCACACTGTTCTCTCACACTGTTCCCTCACACTGTTCCCTCACACTGTTCCCTCACACTATTCTCTCACACTGTTCCCTCACACTGTTCCCTCATACTGTTCCCTCACACTGTTCCCTCACACTGTTCCCTCACACTGTTCCCTCACACTGTTCCCTCACACTGTTCCCTCACAGTGTTCCCTCACAGTGTTCCCTCACACAATTCCCTCACACTGTTCCCTGACACTGTTCCCTCATACTGTTCCCTCACAGTGTTCCCTCACACTGTTCCCTCACACTGTTCCCTCACACTGTTCCCTCACACTGTTCCCTCACACAGTTCCCTCACACTGTTCCCTCACACTGTTCCCTCACACTGTTCCCTCACACTGTTCCCTCACACAGTTCCCTCACACTGTTCCCTCACACTGTTCCCTCACACTCTTCCCTCGCACTGTCCCTCACACTGTTTCCCTCACACGTTCCCTCACACCTTCCCTCACACTGTTCCCTCACACTATTCCCTCACACTGTTCCCTCACACTGTTCTTTCACACTGTTCTCTCACACTGTTACCTCACACTGTTCCCTCACACTGTTCCCTCACACTGTTCCCTCACAGTGTTCCCTCACACTATCCCTCACACTGTTCCCTCACAATGTTCCCCACACTGTTCCCTCACACTGTTCCCTCACACTGTTCCCTCACACTGTTCCCTCACACTGTTCCCTCACACTATTCCCTCACACTGTTCCCTCACACTGTTCCCTCATACTGTTCTTTCACACTGTTCCCTCACACTATTCCCTCACACTGTTCCCTCACACTGTTCCCTGACACTGTTCCCTGACACTGTTCCCTGACACTGTTCCCTGACACTGTTCCCTGACACTGTTCCCTGACACTGTTCCCTCACACTGTTCCCTCACACTGTTCCCTCACAGTGTTCCCTCACACTATTCCCTCACACTGTTCCCTCACACTGTTCCCTCATACTGTTCGCTCACACTGTTCCCTCACACTGTTCCCTCACACTGTTCCCTCACACTGTTCCCTCACACTGTTCCCTCACACTGTTCCCTCACACTGTTCCCTCACACTGTTCCTCACACTGTTCCCCTCACACTGTTCCCTCACAATGTTCCCTCACACTGTTCCCTCACACTATTCACTCACACTCTCCCTCACACTGTTCCTCACACTGTTCCTTCACACTGTTCCCTCACACTGTTCCCTCACACTGTTCCCTCACACTGTTCCCTCACACTGTTCCCTCACACTATTCCTCACACTGTTTCCCCACACTGTTCCCTCACACTGTTCCTTCACACTGTTCCCTCACACTGTTCCCTCACACTGTTCCCTCACACTGTTCCCTCACACCATCATAAAATGAAATAAAAGTTTTTACCTCAGCTGCGATGACCCACACTTACCCTCAACCCCACACACTTACCCTCAACCCCACACACTTACCCTCAACCCCACACACTTACCCTCAACCCCACACACTTACCCTCAACCCCACACACTTACCCTCAACCCCACACACTTACCCTCAACCCCATACACTTACCGTCAATAGTACACACCTACCCTCAACTCCACACACTTACCCTCAACCCCACACACTTACCCTCAACCCCACACACTTACCCTCAACCCCACACACTTACCCTCAACCCCACACACTTACCCTCAACCCAATACACTTACCGTCAATAGTACACACCTACCCTCAATCCCACATACTTACCCTGAACCGCACACACTTCCCTCACACCCCACACACTTCTCCTCACCCCCACACATTTTCCCCTCACCCCAAAACACCTCCCCTCACTCCCACACACTTCCCCTCACCCTACAACACACTTCCCTTCATCCACACACACTTCCCTTCACCACACACACACTTCCCCTCACCCCCACACATACTTCCCGTCACCCCCCAAACACTTCCCCTAACCCCACACACTTCCCCTCACCCCACACACTTCCTCTCACCCCACACACACTTCCCTTCACCCCCACACACTTCCCCTCACTCTCACACACTTCCTCTCACCCCACACTTCCCCTCACCCCCAGACGCTTCCCCTCGCCCCCACACACTTCCTCTCGCCTCCACACACTTCCCCTCGCCCCCACAACACTTCCTCTCGCCCTCACACACTTTCCCTCACCCCACACACACTTCCCCTCACCCTCCACACATACTTCCCAACACCCCCCAAACACTTTCCCTTACCCCCACACACTTCCTCTGACGCCTAAACACTTCCACACACTTCCCCTCACGCCTAAACACTTTCACACACTTATCCTCACCACCACACACTTCCACACGTTTCTTTTCACCCCCCACACACTTCCCCTCACTCCCCACACACGTCCCATCGCCCCTCACACTGACACCCACACTTTCCCCCTCACACCACACTATCCCCACACACACACGCACACCTCCCCTCACATACCATACTTCCCTCACCCCCACACACTTCTCACACCACACACACCTACTTACTTCCTCTCCACCTGCACACTCCTCCCCCGCCCCACACCCTCCCCCTCATCCCACGCACTTCATCTCACTTTACACACTTCCCCTCACCCTACACACACACTCTCACATACACCCACACTTCTCGTCACTCCCATACACTTCCCATTCACCCCTCACTCACACATTTTCCCGTCACCCCCACACACACTTTCGCACTCACCCACACATTTCCGCTCACCACACACACATACACTCTTGGCGGGGCCAGGAGCTGTGAATCGACCTTTGCAACCACATTTAGGTGAGTATACACACATACACTACTTTTATCCCCCCTCATACACACTACATCTGTCCTCTTCCAGCACAAGAACCTTCCCTACAACCACCCCTCATTCTGAACTCCAACCCCTCCTCCCTCTACTCTCCCACGGGCATGAGGTAAAGGAAACTCCCTCATTTGCCTGCGTCTCTCATTTTGTGTTTACGACTCGCCAAGCAGACTGCACTAAACCAGACAGGGATATGTTTCTTCCCACTCCCTGCTGACGCTATACCGCTCTCGTCAGCTCTAGTAAGCTCTGTTCAACTCTACTCAGCAGTGGTTAGCTTTGGTAACTTGTGGCGACTCCGGGTCAGCTATGATTAGCTCTACTCTGCCCTAGTCAGCTCTGTTGAATATATTTTTGACCTATTTATCACTAGTTTGACGCAGTTACCTCTAGTCAGGTTTTCATTTGTACCTGAACATGTGTCAACTGTTGAAGAAATTAAGGCTTTTCCAAGGTACAAGTTATCTGTAAATAGGGACAGGTGTAAGTGCATAAAAACAGATTAGATTGTTGGTTGGTTAATGGAGCTTAAAGCGTATCGACTGTTCGAGAGTCACTGAGGCTGCATCTCACCTGTTCACCACCAGTCAAGAATATTTTAATGCCTGAAGTAGGGATTAAATTAATCTCTCAGCGTGTTTACATTAGGTGTATATCACGGTGCATATGTGTACTCACCTAGTTGTACTCACCTAGTTGAGGTTGCAGGGGTCGAGTCCAAGCTCCTGGCCCCGCCTCTTCACTGGTCGCTACTAGGTCACTCTCCCTGAACCATGAGCTTTATCGTACCTCTGCTTAAAGCTATGTATGGATCCTGCCTCCACTACATCGCTTCCCAAACTATTCCACTTCCGGACTACTCTGTGGCTGAAGAAATACTTCCTAACATCCCTTTGATTCATCTGTGTCTTCAGCTTCAAACTGTGTCCCCGTGTTGCTGTGTCCAGTCTCTGAAACATCCTGTCTTTGTCCACTTGGCAATTCCTCTCAGTATTTTGTAAGTCGTTATCATGTCCCCCCTATCTCTCCTGTCCTCCAGTGTCGTCAGGTTGATTTCCCTTAACCTCTCCTCATAGGACATACCTCTTAACTCTGGGACTAGTCTTGTTGCAAACCTTTGCACTTTCTCTAGTTTCTTTACATGCTTGGCTAGGTGTGGGTTCCAAACTGGTGCCGCATACTCCAATATGGGCCTAACGTACACGGTGTACAGGGTCCTGAACGATTCCTTATTAAGATGTCGGAATGCTGTTCTGAGGTTTGCCAGGCGCCCATATTCTGCGGCAATTATTTGGTTGATGTGCGCTTCAGGAGATGTGCCTGGTGTTATACTCACCCGAAGATCTTTTTCCTTGAGTGATGTTTGTAGTCTCTGGCCCCCTAGACTGTACTCCGTCTGCGGTCTTCTTTGCCCTTCCCCAATCCTCATGACTTTGCACTTGGTGGGATTGAACTCCAGGAGCCAGTTGCTGGACCAGGTCTGCAGCCTGTCCAGATCCCTTTGTATTTCTGCCTGGTCTTCGATCGAATGAACTCTTCTCATCAACTTCACGTCATCTGCAAGCAGGGACACCTCGGAGTTTATTCCTTCCGTCATGTCGTTCACAAATACCAGAAACAGCACTGGTCCTAGGACTGACCCCTGTGGGACCCCGCTGGTCACAGGTGCCCACTCTGACACCTCGCCACGTACCATTACTCGCTGCTGTCTTCCTGACAAGTATTCCCTGATCCATTGCAGTGCCTTCCCTGTTATCCCTGCTTGGTCCTCCAGTTTTTGCACTAATCTCTTGTGTGGTACTGTGTCAAACGCCTTCTTGCAGTCCAAGAAAATGCAATTCACCCACCCCTCTCTCTCTTGTCTTACTGCTATCACCATGTCATAGAACTCCAGTAGGTTTGTGACACAGGATTTCCCGTCTCTGAAACCATGTTGGCTGCTGGTGATGAGATCATTCCTTTCTAGATGTTCCACCATTCTTCTCCTGACAATCTTTTCCATGATTTTGCATGCTATACATGTCAGTGACACTGGTCTGTAGTTTAGTGCTTCATGTCTGTCTCCTTTTTTAAAGATTGGGACCACATTTGCTGTCTTCCATGCCTCAGGCAATCTCCGTGTTTTGATAGATGTATTGAATATTGTTGTTAGGGGTACACATAGTGCCTCTGCTCCCTCTCTCAGGACCCATGGAGAGATGTTATCTGGCCCCATTGCCTTTGAGGTATCTAGCTCACTCAGAAGCCTCTTCACTTCTTCCTCGGTTGTGTGTACTGTGTCCAGCACATGGTGGTGTACCCCACCTCTCCGTCTTTCTGGAGCCCCTTCTGTCTCCTCTGTGAACACTTCTTTGAATCTCTTGTTGAGTTCCTCACATACTTCACGGTCATTTCTTGTTGTCTCTCCTCCTTCCTTCCTTAGCCTGATTACCTGGTCCTTGATGGTTGTTTTCTTCCTGATGTGGCTGTATAACAGCTTCGGGTCAGATTTGACTTTTGCTGCTATGTCGTTTTCATATTGACGTTGGGCCTCCCTTCTTATCTGTGCATATTCGTTTCTGGCTCTACGACTGCTCTCCTTATTCTCCTGGGTCCTTTGCCTTCTATATTTCTTCCATTCCCTAGCACACTTGGTTTTTGCCTCCTTGCATCTTTGGATGAACCATGGGCTCATCCTGGCTTTTCCATTATTCCTGTTACCCTTGGGTACAAACCTCTCCTCACCCTCCTTGCACATTGTTGCTACATATTCCATCATCTCATTAACTGGCTTCCCTGCCAGTTCTCTGTCCCACTGAACCTCATTCAGGAAGTTCCTCATTCCTGTGTAGTCCCTTTTCCTGTAGTTTGGTTTCATTTGTCCTGGCCTTCCTGCTTCCCCCTCCACTTGTAGCTCTACTGTGTATTCGAAGCTCAAAACCACATGATCGCTGGCCCCAAGGAGTCTTTCATATGTGATGTCCTCAATATCTGCACTACTCAAGGTGAATACTAAGTCCAGTCTTGCTGGTTCATCCTCTCCTGTCTCTCTTGTAGTGTCCCTTACGTGTTGGTACATGAAGTTTTCCAGTACCACCTCCATCATCTTAGCCCTCCATGTATCTTGGCCCCCATGTGGCTCCAAGTTCTCCCATTCGATCTCCTTGTGGTTAAAGTCGCCCATGATCAGGAGCTTTGCCCTGCATGCATGAGCTCTTCTCGCCACTGCAGCCAGTGTGTCAACCATCGCTCTATTGCTCTCGTCATACTCTTGCTTTGGCCTCCTGCTGTTCTGTGGTGGGTTATACTTCACTGCAATTATCACCTTGGGACCACCAGAGTGAAGCGTTCCCGCTATGTAATCACTTTCTTCTCCGCTGTCTCCTCTCTCCAGCTCATCAAAATTCCATCGGTGTTTGATCAGCAATGCCACTCCTCCCCCCCCTGTTCCTTCTGTCTTTTCTCAGGATCTGGTATCCCGCTGGAAAGATGGCATCTGTTATCATACCTGTAAGCTTGGTTTCTGTGATCGCTATGATGTCTGGTGATGCCTCTTTGACTCTTTCGTGCCACTCCTCCCACTTGTTTGTTATTCCATCAGCGTTTGTGTACCATACCTTCAGTTTCCTTTCCAACACTGTGGTTTGGGGGGCCTGTGGGGGTGGAAGACCTGGTAGCATAATGTGGGATTCTATGGTTGGGGGTTGGGTGGAAGCTGTGGGTATGGATTGTATTGTGTGTTGGGATGGTGTGATAGGTTGTGGGGTTCTGAGGATAGTTGTGTGTGTGCTTGCCCTTGCTGCTCTGTTCTGCTCTGACTGACCTCTGCTGGTTCCATCCTTGTCTCCTTTCCTAGCTCCTTTCTCTTTTTTGTCCTCTCCCTCAGTTGCTGTCTCTCTGTTTGTGTTCTGTCTCTGTCTAGGAACACCTTCTTGTACTCTTCCGAGCTTTTCAACCGTGGTTTCTCTTGGAGGATCCTGTTCCGCACTGTTTCTGTCCTGAGAATCAGCCTGATCGGTCGGTTTCTCCCCTTCACGTACCCCCCTATTCTCTGAAAATTTACAATCTCATCCATGTCTTCTCCCCCTATTTCCGTGATGATTTTCTCAATCTCCTTTCTTTCTTCCTGCTGTCTTTCAGTGTGTGTCCTTTCCTCTCTCTCCCGAAGCCCATGGATAATCACTGATTTTGCCATTTCCTTCTCCCATTGCCTCTCCCTCTGTGACTCTGGTTCCTGTCTGTATGTGGTCATTTTCTCCCTTGATTTTTTCCAGTGGCTCTTGGTAGCATGGTTGAGCCTCAGCATTCGACCTATCTCCCTCTCCATCTACACCCATCTGCTCTTCCCTTCCACTCCCTGGCCCTTCTTTGCAGGCTGATATGACCTTAGCATAATTCATATCTCCTTCCTTCCTGTTCAGCCTCTCATCTTCGTATGGTGTGTCTTCTCTGGTCACTGCCCCTGAGACTTGCTTCAGCCTGTTTACCTCAAATTCTAGGACCTTTACCCTGGCTACTGCAGTTTCGACTTGTGCCTCCCAATTCTTCGTCTCCTCCAACCTCTTTTCCCATTTCACAGCGAGCTCTTTCTCCATTTTTTCAGAAAGCTCTCCAAATTTTCTCTCCCATTCTTGCTCTATCCTTTTCCACTGTTCCTCCATCCATTCCTCCCTACCAGTACCATTGTCATCTGATCCCTGATTCCTGCGAGTCCCAACCATTTTTTTTTTTTTTTTTTTAATGAAAGAGAGAGAGAAAGATAAAAAGAATAAGGGGGAGAGAGTGAGAGATAGGGAGAGAGAGAAGGGGAGCCTAGAAGGAGGGGAAAAGAAGGGAAAAAGGGGGAGAAAGTGAGAGGGAAAAGGTAAGAGAGAGGGGGAAGTGACAAGGGAAGAGAGAGAGAGATAAAAGAAGAGGAAGAGAGAGAGCAAGAGAGGAAGAGAGAGAGGGAGAGGGAGAGAGAGAGGAAGAGAGAAAGAGTGAGAGGAAGAGA
>NC_069408.1:49327584-49337584 GCF_026875155.1 Cherax quadricarinatus | reverse complement strand
CAGGATTTGCCTTCCATGAATCCGTGCATGTTGTCATTCATAATCTTGTTCCGTTCCATGTGCTCTACCACTCTCCTCCTGATAATCTTTTCCATGACTTTGCATACTATATATATACACGTCAGTGACACTCATTTATAGTTCAGTGCCTCGTTTCTGTTTCCTTTCTTAAAAATGAGAACTACATTTGCCGACTTCCATACCTCAGGTAGTTGCCCAGTTTCGTGGTATGTGTTGAAGATCGTGGTTAGTGGCACACACAGCATCTCTGCTCCCTCTCTAAGGGCGCATGGGGAGATGTCCGGTCCCATTGCCTTTGAGGTATCAAGGTCGCTTAACAGCTTCTTCACTTCACCCTCAGTTTTGGGTATGTAATCCAACACTTGTAGGCATATTCCTTGTTGATGTCCCTCTCTGTTCTGTCTTCCCAGAGTCCTTCCTATCTCCACTGTAATTACTCCCTTAAATCTCGTTTTGAGCTCCTCACATACCTCTTGATCGTTTCTTGTGAGTTCCCCACTTTCCTCAGCCTGATCACCTGGTCTTTGACTGTTGTCTTCCTCCTAATGTGGCTGTACAACAATTTCGGTTCAGACTTGACTTTCGATGCTGTCTTGTTTTCGTACTGTCGCTGGGCCTCTCTCATTATCTGTGCATACTCGTTTCTGGCTCTTCGACTAATCTCCTTATTTTCCTGGGCCCTTTGCCTTCTGTACTTTTTCCATTCTCTAGCGCACTTAGTTTTTACCTCCCTACACCGTCGAGTAAACCAGGGGCTCATTCTGGTCTTACCATTATTTCTGTTGCCCTTGGAAACAAACCTTTCCTCTGCCTCCTTGCATTTTGTTGTTACGTATTCCATCATTTCGATTACTGACTTTCCTACCAATTCTCTGTCGCACTGAACCTCCTGCAGGAAGTCCCTCATACTTGTGTAGTCCCCCATTTTATAGTTTGGCTTTCCCCATTCAACTCCTGTTACCCTCTCCACTTGTAACTCTATGTATTCAAAGATCAGAACCACATAATCACTAGCTCCAAGGGGCCTCTCATATGTGATGTCCTCAGTGACTGCTCATTGTGAACACGAGGTCCAATCTTGGTGGTTCATCCTCTCCTCTCTCTCTGGTAGTGTCCCTGACGTGTTGATGCATTAGGTTTTCCAGTACTACATTCATCATCTTGGCTCTCCATGTCTTGAGGCCCCCATGTGGCTCCAGGTTTTCCCAATCGATCTTCCTGTGGTTGAAATCGTGTGTGTTTGTGTGTGTTTACTAGGCCATCGTCAGCAGCATGGTAAACACTTCTACGATTATCGCTTTGAGCAAAACTTTGGCGAACAGAGGAAATCAAATGTTTTTGGAACTGCCTGTTTTTCTCCTACAAATTACCCTCCTCCCCCATACTTAAGAGCATCTTTAGACAGAAAGCCTACGTTACCATGCAGTTTTTTTGCGAGAGAATATGTTGAAGATGAAGGTTCGTAATCATTGCCGGAGAGAGCTCTTCCTAGTTGGAAGACTCCGCAATGAATTATATCGAGTATCACAGGTGCCATGAATAGTGTTATGGGTGCTATCCCAGAAGACATTAAGGTATCTCTTGATATTGGTGATCTAGTCTTTTATAGCTCAACATTTTCCCATGAGGGAGGAAGAACGTGTTGCCCCTTACATGCTGCTCTCTACATCATCACACACACTGACCTCATTCAATGGGTTACAAATTGTACAACTACAGGAATGTTAACGGGGACAAATTTGGGAATAAAACACATATGCACAATTAAGAATTAGGGTTGAGAAAGCCACAAGTGGTGAAACATCATCTTCAATAACTTGATTGTCTATATGCATTTTATTCCCACAATTGGTTAAAAGTTTGACAAGATCACGCAAAATGAGATGATGCACGTAATGACAAATTTTTACCGCCAAAGGACTTTGGTCGTACATTTTACTGTGTCAAGGAGACTCAACCCACTTTTGTTCTTTTGAGGTTGCATAATCCCTGATAAACATCAGGGCTCTAGGATGCTACCTGCTGAGGCCAGCTCTGCTATAACAAGTATTGTCAGAGGTTAAGGTGGTTGATGCTGAGGTCAGGTCTGCTGTAACAGATACTCTCAGAGCTTTTTAGGTAGTTGATGCTGAGATCAGATTGCTTTAACAAGTACTCTCAGGTTTAGGTGGTTGATTCTAAGGCCAGGTCAAGTACTGTCATAGTAGAAGCTATAATGGTACTAACAATATGCATGATACCTAATAATATCATTTGGTCCCAGGACCAAAACTTATCCAAAAATCATATTCTCAGTGTAGCAAACTTGTGCCTCTTGTGATTACAAGTTCCATGTACGCCTGTAAGTTAAAGGTGAAGGTCAGTCGCGGTTTGACTTGGAATGTAGCAACATGGTGTACATTGTAGCAACATGGTGTACAATGTGGCAACATGTTGTACAATGTGGCAACATGGTGTACAATGTGGCAACATGCTCTACAGTGTGACAACATGTTTTGCAATGTGCTATACAATGTGGCATCATGGTGTACAGTGGGACAGCATGTCATACAGTGTGCTATACAATGTGGCAACATAGTGTACAATTTGCTGTACAATGCGGCAGCATAGTGTACAGTGTGGCAACATGTTGTGCAATGTGGCAACATGGTGTACATCGATCAGACAGACACATGTGCAACACTTGGGATCTTTATTGAGGAAACGTTTCGCCACAGTGTCTTCATCAGTCCATATAAAGGAAAACGGGGAAGAACAGGAGTAGTTATCAACTTGTCGGTTCTCTGAACCATTCATGTACATACTGTAGATTAACAACATCCTGTACACTGACAGCATGCTGAACATTGACATGATCTATAGTGACAACATGCATACTGTACACTGACAACATGCTGTAAACTAACATCATGATGTACACTGACAACACGCTGTATACTAACAACATCCTGTACACAGACAGGATGTAAACTGACAACATGCATACTGACATGATGTGCAAGGACAACATACTGTTCACTGACAACATACTCTACACTGAGATGCTGTACACTGGCAATATTCTCTACACTGACAACATGCTCTACACTGACATGGTGTACACTGACATGTACACTAGCAACATGCTGTACACTGACAACATGTACACTTACAACATGCTGGTGCAGAACGATTCATCTTCTCAACCTTCTGACTCGCCACAGTGTAGTGCTCTGTCAGGTCACTGTTCAGAGAAGTGTAGCTCATGTGCGCTCTCCAGTGAGTACATAAAATTGTACCTTCAGGGAGAACACAAATATTCTTCTTCCAGGGAGAGCATATTCAATGCTCCCTCCAAATAATATATATATAATGCTGCCATCAGTGAATGCCAGTATAATGTACATATAATGCTGCCATCAGTGAAGGCCAGTATAATGTACATATAATGCTGCCATCAGTGAAGGCCAGTATAATGTACATATAATGCTGCCATCAGTGAATGCCAGTATAATGTACATATAATGCTGCCATCAGTGAAGGCCAGTATAATGTACATATAATGCTGCCATCAGTGAAGGCCAGTATAATGTACATATAATGCTGCCATCAGTGAAAGGCAGTATAATGAAACGCGTGCAGACTGTATTCTCTAACAGTTATTTTGTTTCACGTTTATGTTGTGAATATGATAATGGTAGACAGTGTCGACAAGTTGATAAGTAAGACACGTGCAACAGTTATTCCGAAAGTTTTCGTCTACACATTAGACTTCTTCAGTCGAATACAGAGGAGGCAGCAGAAGCAGTAGATATGAAAAGACAATGTAATCAGTCCATCACCCTCGAAGACGCAGTTTTGAGGTGGTCAGTCCCTCAGCCTGGAGAAGAGTTCTGCTCCATAGTCTGGAATATTGTTTTACCAGCGTTGAAAATTTGAAGCCGATCGAATAACACATTTAAAAGTAATAAAAAATCTAAGCAAAGGAATATGTTGCTCAGAATGTTACGGAAAATAGGAAAGTCTTCTTACGTTAAACTTCAAAACACCATAAATCCTGTTTATTTTTTTCGTTTGCATTCTATTTAAAATTCTCTGTAATCCTGTAAGAACATTTGATTGGGATTTCTTAACAAAATCCAGTTTTATAAAATTGGCAAAACTTAGCACGTATACAGTCAAAAATTAATTAAAAAATGCTTCATATTGAGATGCACCAATATTTAGGGTTTGAAGCTGATCAGAAGAGACATTCCTAGTAATTACATAGGATATAATTTCTTTAATGAAATTATATTGAAATTTAGACAGCTCGAAGTCAGTAATAAGCTGTGTTTTAGTAAAGATTCTTTTGGCAAATGTTTGGAAAGTTTGAAGCTCTGCCCCTGAGGGTTTTGGGAGTTATCTGAGCCATTCCAAGTTGCTGGAAATGGATTCAACAACTTTGGTCTTAGGGCGCATAAACATGTCAATTGTTTGAAAAATTTGGCCCTGGTTACCGTACGCAAGTGTTGGAAATTTGGCCCTGGTTACCGTACGCAAGTGTTGGAAATTTGGCCCTGGTTACCGTACGCAAGTGTTGGAAATTGGGAGCCAATCATATGAAACGTTCTCGAGTTATGGAAAAAATAAAATCGAAAAGTTAGAGGGAGAAAAAAAAGAAAAAAATATAAATACCCTCTTCCAGTTATCCCTTCGGGGATAAATAATAATAATAATATGGGATAACCGACAATAACAGTTGATTTCGTAATATAAGAGCCAGAATAACGAATTAGATTTCCTTAATTATTTCAAGAAATGGTACTCAGTTGCAGTCATTGATCGAGTATATTGGGAGACTTCCAGGACGTCTTTGACACAGTGCATCGTGGAAGATGATCGCTTTCTATACCGGAAACTCTTAAAGGTGGAATCAATGTTTTACTAACTGTTAGAAAGCTGCAGATAAGGAAAAAGAATGTTATGTTAGAATGGCAGGTCTTTATAACTCTCTCTCTCTCTTTCTCTTTCTCTTTCTTTTTCTCTTTCTCTCTGTCAGAATTTGACGAGCCTCACAAAAATGCATACGGTACATATCTTCAGACAATTGGAATCCTAATTCCCAATCGTCGCTCTATCGGGGCGTCATAACACGCCTCTTTTTTTTTTTTTTTTTTTTTTTTTTTTTACACAGGGTTTGACAAGGTTAAGGATCCCTAGCTTTATTGACAAGCTATTTACAGGTTAAGGATTCCTAACTTTATTGGCAAGCTAAGATCTGTTACCTACATCAGCTCTCTCTCTCTCTCTCTCATTTTTCTGTTAACTCTATATTCTAGTTTTTCTATCCCCGTTTGGTTTCTCACCTTACTTATTTTTATTTGCTCTCACCATTATTCCTCTCCTCCTACACTCTTCCCTCTACACCTCTCGCTGTCTCCTTGTCTTCCTCCACGCCCTCTCAGTCTTCCTCTCACCCCGCCTTCCTCTCTAACACTTGCATATTGACTATTCTACTTCACGGTTTTTGGTAATATGCAAATAGGTTGGTGGTTTTCTTACGGTTTCTTGAGTGCTCCAGGGAGAACTGTCTCTGCAGTGTGTGTGTGTGTGTGTGTGTGTGTGTGTACTCACCTAGTTGAGGTTGCGGGGGTCGAGTCCGAGCTCCTGGCCCCGTGTGTGTGTGTGTGTGTGTGTGTGTGTGTGTGTGTGTGTGTGTGTGTGTTTGTGTGTGTACTCACCTAGTTGTGGTTGCAGGGGTCGAGTTACAGCTCCTGGCTCCGCCTCTTCGCTGGCCGCTACTAGGTCACTCTTCCCGCTCCACGAGCTTTATCATACCTCTTTTTAAAGCTATGTATGGATCCTGCCTCCACTACATCACTTCCCAGACTATTCAACTTCCTGACAACTCTGTGACTAAAGAAATGCTTCCTAACATCCCTGTGATTCATCTGAGTCTTCAACTTCCAACTGTGAACCCTTGTCACTGTGTGCCATCTCTGGGACATCCTGTCTCTGTCAGCCTTGTCGATTTCTCTCAGTATTTTGTATGTTGTTATCATATCCCCCTATCTCTCCTGTCCTCCAGTGTCGTCAGGTTGATTTCTCTTAACCTCTCCTCGTAGACATACCCCCTTAGCTCCAGGACCAGTCTAGTTGCAAATCTTTGCACTTTCTCTGGTTTCCTTACATGCTTGGCTAGGTGAGGGTTCCAAACTGGTGCTGTATATTCTAATATGGGCCTAACGTACACGGTGTACAGGGTCCTGAACGATTCCTTATTAAGATGTCGGAATGCTGTTCTTAGGTTTGCTAGGCGCCCGTATGCTGCAGCAGTTATTTGACTGATGTGCGCTCAGATGTGTCCGGTGTTATGCTCACCCCAAAATCCTTTTCCTTGAGTGAGGTTTGTAGCCTCTGGCCCGTAGACTGTACTCCGTCTCCGGTCTTCATTGCTCTTCACTAATCTTAATAACTTTGCACTTGGTGGGGTTGAACTCCAGGAGCCAGTTGCTGGACCAGGCCTGCAGCCTGTCCAGATCCTTTCTTTGTAGTTCTGTCTGGTCGCGGTTGGATTGAATTCTTCTCATCAGTTTCACATCATCTACAAACAGCGACACTTCGGAGTCTATTCCTTCCGTCATATCGTTCACAAATACCAGAAACAGCACTGGTCCTAGAACTGCGGGGTCACTCTGACGCCTCGCCACGTGTGTATGTGTACTCACCTAGTTGTACTCTCACCTAGTTGAGATTGCAGGGGTCGAGTCCAAGCTCCTGGCCCCGCCTCTTCCCTGGTCGCTACTAGGTCACTCTCCCTGAACCGTGAGCTTTATCATACCTCTGCTTAAAGCTATGTATGGATCCTGCCTCCACTACATTGTTTCCCAAACTATTCCACTTCCTGACTACTCTGTGGCTGAAGAAATACTTCCTAACATCCCTGTGATTCATCTTTGTCTTCAACTTCCAACTGTGTCCCCTTGTTGCTGTGTCCCATCTCGGGAACATCCTGTCTTTGTCCACCTTGTCAATTCCTCTCAGTATTTTGTATGTCGTTATCATGTCCCCCCTATCTCTCCTGTCCTCCAGTGTCGCCAGGTTGATTTCCTTTAACCTCTCCTCGTAGGACATACCTCTTAGCTCTGGGACTAGTCTTGTTGCAAACCTTTGCACTTTCTCTAGTTTCTTCACGTGCTTGGCTAGGTGTGGGTTCCAGACTGGTGCCGCATACTCCAATATGGGCCTAACGTACACGGTGTACAGGGTCCTGAACGATTCCTTATTAAGATGTCGGAATGCTGTTCTGAGGTTTGCTAGGCGCCCATATGCTGCAGCAGTTATTTGGTTGATGTACGCTTCAGGAGATGTGCCTGGTGTTATACTCACCCCAAGATCTTTTTCCTTGAGCGAGGTTTGTAATCTCTGGCCCCCCTAGACTGTACTCCGTCTCCGGTCTTCATTGCCCTTCCTCAATCTTCACGACTTGGTGGGGTTGAACTCCAGGAGCCAATTGCTGGACCAGGTCTGCAGCCTGTCCAGATCCCTTTGTAGTTCTGCCTGCTCTTCGATCGAATGAATTCTTCTCATCAACTTCACGTCATCTGCAAAGAGGGACACTTCAGAGTCTATTCCTTCCGTCATGTCGTTCATAAATACCAGAAATAGCACTGGTCCTAGGACTGACCCCTGTGGGACCCCGCTGGCCACAGGTGCCCACTCTGACACCTCGCCACGTATCATGACTCGCTGCTGTCTTCCTGACAAGTATTCCCTGATCCATTGTAGTGCCTTCCCTGTTATCCCTGCTTGGTCCTCCAGTTTTTACACTAATCTCGTGTGGAACTGTGTCAAACGCCTTCTTGCAGTCCAAGAAAATGTGTGTGTGTGTGTGTGTGTGTGTGTGTGTGTGTGTGTACTCAACTAATTGTGGTTGCATGGGTCGAGACTCAGCTCCTGGCCCCGCCTCTTCACTGATCACTACTACGTCCCTCTCTCTCTCTCTCTCTCTCTCTCTCTCTCTCTCTCTCTCTCTCTGCTTCCAGAGCTTTGTCATACCTCGTCTTAAAGCTATGTATGGTTCCTGCCTCCACTACATCACTGGTTAGGCTATTCCACTTCCTGACCACTCTATGACTGAAGAAATACTTCCTAACATCCCTCCGACTCGTCTGAGTCTTCAGCTTCCAATTGTGACCCTTTTTCTGTGTCCCCTCTCTGGAACAACCTATCTCTGTCTACCTTATCTATTCCACGCAGTATTTTGTATGTCGTTATCATGTCTCCCCTGACCCGCCTGTCCTCCAATGTCGTCAGTCCGATTTCCCTCAACCTTTCTTCGTAGGACATACCCCTGAGCTCCGGAACTAGCCTTGTTGCAAACTTTTGCACTTTCTCTAATTTCTTGACGTGTTTCACCAGGTGTGGGTTCCAAAATGTTGCTGCATACTCCAGTATGGGCCTGATGTACACAGTGTACGGTGTCTTGAACGATTCCTTACTAAGGTATCGAAACGCTATTTTCAGGTTTGTCAGGCGCCCGTATGCTGCAGCAGTTATCTGGTTGATGTGTGCCTCCGGAAACATGCTCGGTGTTATAGCCACCCCAAGATCTTTCTCAATGAGCGAGGTTTGCAGTCCTTGTCCACCTAGTCTATACTCTGTCTGCGGTCTTCTTTGTCCTTCTCCGATCTTCATGACTTTGCATTTGGCAGGGTTGAATTCAAGAAGCCAGTTGCTGGACCACGTGTCCAGCCTGTCCATGTCTCTTTGAAGTTCTGCCTGGTCCTCATCTGATTTAACTCTCCATCTGCGAACATGGACACCTCTGAGTCTATCCCTTCCATCATGTCATTCACATATACCAGAAATAGCACCTGTCCTAGGACCGACCCCTGTGTGACCCCGCTCGTCACAAGTGCCCACTGTGATACCTCATCCCGTACCATGACTCTTTGTTGCCTCCCTGTCAGATATTCTTTGATCCATTACAGTGCCCTTCCTGTTATACGCGCTTGATCCTCTAGTTTCTGCACTAGTCGCTTGCAGTCCAAGAAAATGCAATCAACCCACCCCTCTCTCTCGTGTCGCACTTCTGTAACTTTGTCATAGAACTCCAGAAGTTTCGTGACACTGGATTTACCTTCCATGAATCCGTGCTGGTTATCGTTTATAATCTTGTTCCGTTCCAGGTGCTCCACCACTCTACTATTGATAACCTTCTCCATGACTTTGCATACTATACAGGTCAGTGACACTGGTCTGTAATTTAGTGCCTCTTTTCTGTCTCCTTTTTTGAAAATGGGAACTACATTTGCGGTCTTCCATACCTCAGGTAGTTGCCCAGTTTCAAGGGATGTCTTGAAGATTGTGGTTAATGGCACACACAGTATATCTGCTCCCTCCCTGAGGACCCACGGGGAAATATTGTCTGGTCCCATTGCCTTTGAGGTATCAAGGTCACTTAGCAGCTTCTTCACCTCCTCCTCAGTTGTGTGCATATCGTCTAGCACCTGTTGGTCTATTCCCTGTTGGTGTCCCTCTCTGTCCTGTCTTCCCAGAGTCCTTCCTATCTCCACTGTGAATACTTCCTTAAATCTCCTGTTGAGCTCCTCGCATTCTTCTTGATCGTTTCTTGTGAGCTCCCCACCTTCTTTCCTCAGCCTGATCACCTAGTCTTTGACAGTTGTCTTTCTCCTAATGTGGCTAAACAGCAATTTCGGGTCAGACTTGAATTTCGATGCTATGTCATTTTCGTACTGTCACTGGGCCTCTCTCCTTATCTGTGCATATTCGTTTCTGGCTCTTCGACTGATCTCCTTGTTTTCCTGGGTCCTTTGCCTTCTATACCTCTTCCATTCTCTAATGCACTTAGTTTTTGCCTCCCTGCACCTTTGGGTAAACCAAGGACTCGCATTGGTCTTCCCATTGTTTCTGTTGCCCTTGGAAACAAACCTTTCCTCTGCCTCCTTGCATTTTGTTGCTACATACTCCATCATTTCATTTTCTGACTCTCGTA
>NC_069408.1:49297584-49322584 GCF_026875155.1 Cherax quadricarinatus | reverse complement strand
CATGGCTAATCGCGTCGTCTTGTCTTCCCTTGGCTAATCGTGTCGTCTTGTCTTCCCCGTAGCTAATACTGTCGTCTTGTCTTTCCAGTGGATGACTGTGTCGTCTTGTTTTCCTCGTGGCTAATCGTGTCGTCTTGTCTTCCCCATGGCTAATTTTGTCGCCTTCTCTACCCCGTAGCTAATTGTGTCGCCCTGACTTCCCCGTGGCTAATTTTGTAGCCTTGTCTACCCCGTGGCTAATTATGTCGGCTTGTCTACCCCGTAGCTAATTGTGTCGTCCTGTCTTCCCCGTGGCTAAGTGTCGTCTTGTCTTCCCCGTGACTGATTGTGTCGTCTTGTCTTCCCGTGGTAATTGTGTCCTCTTATCTTCCCCGTGGCTAATTGTGTCGTCTTGTCTTCCCCGTGGCTAATTGTGTCGTCTTCCCTTCCCCGTGGCTAATTGTGTCCTCTTATCTTCCCCGTGGCTAATTGTGTCCTCTTATCTTCCCGTGGCAAAATTGTGTCCTCTTACCTTCCCCATGGCAAATTGGGGGTCGTCTTGTCTTCCCATGGAAATTTGCCCCTCTTACTTCCCGTGGCAAATTGTACCCTTTTATTAATTCCCATGGCTAATTGTGTCATTTTATCTTCCCCATGGCTAATTGTGTGTCGTTTTCCCCCGTGGCTAATTGTGCCCTTTATCCCCCCCGGGCTAATTGTGCGTCTGTCTTCCCCGGGCAAATTGTGCGTTTTCCCTTCCCCCATGGCTTTTGTGTGTTTGTCTTCCCCATGGCTAATTGTGTCGTCTTGTTTAACCTTGGTAATTGTGTCGTCTTGTCTACCCGGGGGCTAAATGTGTCCTTTTTATTTTCCCCCGTGGCTAATTGTGTCGTCTTGTCTTCCATGGCTAATTGGTCCTCTTATCTTCCCCGTGGCAATTGTGCCTATTATTTCCCAGGGTAATTGTGTCATCTTATTTTCCCAAGTGGCTAATTGATCGTTTGTCCCCACGTGGCAAATTTGTGTCGTTTACTTCCCTGGCAAAATTGGGTCGTCTTTTTAACCTTGGCAATTGTGTCGTCTTGTTTTAAACCCCGGCAAATTTGTGTCGTTTGTCTACCCGTGGCTAAATGTGTTGTCTTATCTTCCTCATGGCTAATTGTGTCGTCTTGTCTTCCCGTGGCTAATTGCGTCGTCTTATCTACCCAGTGGCTAATTGTGTCGTCTTGTCTTCTCCGTGGCTAATTGTGTCGTCTTCCACGTGGCTAATTGTGTCGTCTTATCTTCCCCATGGCTAATTGTGTCGTCTTGTCTTAACCTTGGCTAATTGTGTCGTCTTGTCATACCCGTGGCTAAATGAGTTGTCTTATCTTCCTCATGGAAAATTGTGTCGTCTTGTCTTACCCGTGGCTAATTGTGTACTCTTGTCTTAAACCTGGCTAATTCTGTTGTCTTGTCTTCTCCGTTTCTAATTGTGTCGTCTTGTCTTCTCCGTTGTTTAATTGTTTTCGTCTTGTCTTCTCCGTGTTTAATTGGTCGTCTTGTCTTCCCGTGTCTAATTGTGTCGTCTTGTCTTCTCCGTTATAATTGTTTCGTTTTGTGCTTAAGTTCTCTGTTTCTAATTGTGTCGTCTTGTCTTCTCCGTTTGCTAATGTGTCGTCTTGTCTTCTCCGTGTCTAATTGTGTCGTCTTGTCTTCCGGTTTTTAATTGTGTCGTCTTGTCTTCTCGTGGTAACTGTGTCGTCTTGCTTTCCTCGTGTCTAATTGTGTCGTCTTGTTTTCCCGTGGCTAATTTTGTCGTCTTTCTTCCTCCGTTGCTAATTGTGTCGGTCTTGTCTTCTCCGTTGCTAATTGTGTCGTCTTGGGTATTACTCGGTTTCTAATCCGAGCGTTTTGTCTCTTGGTTTGCTAATTGTGTCGTCTTGTCTTCCCCGTTTCTAATTGTGTCGTCTTTTTCTCCGTGGCTAATTTGTGTCTTGTCTTCTCGGGTTTAATTGTGTCGTCTTGTTCTTCCCGTGGCTAATGTGTCGTCTTGCCTTCCCCGTGTTCTAATTGTGTCGTCTTTCTTCTGGGTTTCTAATCTGTCGTCTTGTCTTCCCGTTCTAATTGTGTCGTCTTACCTTCCCCGGCTAATTGTGTCGTCTTGTCTTCCCCGGCTAATTGTGCCCGTTTCTTCCCCTGGCTATTGTGTCCTTTCTTCCCCCGGCTAATTGGTCATCTTATCTCCTTGGCTAATTGTGTCGTCTTGTCTTCCCTTTCTAATTGTGTCGTCTTATCTTCCCCGTTTCTAATTGTGTCGTTTGTCTCCTCCTTTTGCTAATTGTGTCGTCTTGTTTTCTCCCTGGCTAATTGTGTCGTCTTGTCTCTCCCGTTTCTAATTGTGTCATCTTGTATTTCCTGTTCTAATTGTGTCGTCTTGTCTTTCCGTGGCTTAATGTGTCCTCTTGTCTTCTCGGTGGCTAATTGTGTCGTCTTGTCTTCTCCGGTGGCTAATTGTGTCGTCTTTCTTCTCGGTTCTAATTGTGTCTCTTTATCTTTCCCCGGCTAATTGTGTCGTCTTGTCTTCTCGGTAATTATCGACTGTCTCCGTCTAATTGTCTGTCTCCGTTTCTAATTGTGTCGTCTTGTTTACTCCGTTGCTAATTGTGTTTTTTAATTCAATTTCTTCGTCTTCTCCGTTTCTAATTGTGTCGTCTTATCTTCTCGGTTCTAATTGTGTCGTCTGTGTCTTCTCCTTTTCTAATTGTGTCGTCTTGTCTTCTCGGTTTCTAATTGTTTCGTCTTGTCTTCTCCGTTCCTAATTGTGTCGTCTTGTCTTCTCGGTTTCTAATTGTGTTGTCTTATTTTCTCAGTTTCTAACTGTGTCGTCTTGTCTTCCACTTCTAATTGTGTCGTCTTGTTTTCTCTTTTTCCTAAATTGTGTCGTCTTGTTTTCCCGTTTCTAATTGTGTCGTTTGTCTTCCTGTTCTAATTGTGTCTTGTTTTCTCGTCTAATTGTGTCGTCTTGTCTTCTCCGTTTCTAATTGCGTCGCCTTGTTTTCTCCGTTTCTAATTGTGTCGTCTTGCCTTCTCCGTTTCTAATTGTGTCGTCTTGTCTTCTCTGTTTCTAACTGTGTCGTCTTGTCTTCTCCATTTCTAATTGTGTCGTCTTGTCTTCTCCGTTTCTAATTGTGTCGTCTTGTCTTCTCGGTTTCTGATTGTGTCGTCTTGTCTTCTCGGTTTCTGATTGTGTCGTCTTCTCCGTTTCTAATTGTGTGGTCTTGTCTTCTCCGTTTCTAATTGTGTGGTCTTGTCTTCTCCATTTCTAATTGTGTGGTCTTGTCTTCTCCATTTCTAATTGTGTCGTCTTGTCTTCTCCGTTTATAATTGTGTCGTCTTGTCTTCTCCGTTTCTAATTGAGTAGTCTTGTTTTCTACGTTTCTAATTGTGTCGTCTTGTCTTCTCCGTTTCTAATTGTGTCGTCTTGTCTCCTCCGCTTCTAATTGTGTCGTCTTGTCTTCTCGTTTTCTAATTGTGTCGTCTTGTCTTCTCGCTTTCTAATTGTGTCGTCTTGTCTTCTCCGTTTCTAATTGTTTCGTCTTGTCTTTTCCGTTTCTATATTGTGTCGTCTTGTCTTCTCGGTTTCTAATTGTGTCGTCTTGTCTTCTCCGTTTCTAATTGTGTCGTCTTGTCTTCTCGGTTTCTAATTGAGTCGTTTTGTCTTCTTGGTTTCTAATTGTGTCGTCTTGTCTTCTCCGTTTCTAATTGTGTCGTCTTTTTTCTCCTTTTTAATTGGTTTTCCCGTCTTGTTCTTCTTCTCCGTTTCTAATTGCGTCGTCTTATTTTCTCCGTTTCTAATTGTGTCGTCTTGTCTCCTCCGTTTCTAATTGTGTCGTCTTGTTTTCTCCGTGGCTAATTGTGTCGTCTTGTCTTCTCCGTTTCTAATTGTGTCGTCTTGTCTTCTCCGTTTCTAATTGTGTCGTCTTGTCTTCTCGGTTTCTAATTGAGTCGTTTTGTCTTCTTGGTTTCTAATTGTGTCGTCTTGTCTTCCCCGGTTTTCTAATTGGTGTCGTTATTTTCCCCGGTTTCTAATTGTGTCGTCTTGTCTTCTCGGTTTTTAATTGTGTCGTCTTGTCTTCTCCGTTTTAACTGTGTCGTCTTGCCTTCTCTGTTTCTAATTGTGTCGTCTTGTTTTCTCGGTTTCTAATTCTGTCGTCTTGTCTTCTCCGTTTCTAATTGTGTCGTCTTGTCTTCTCCGTTTCTAATTGTGTCGTCTTGTCTTCTCGGTTTCTAATTGAGTCGTTTTGTCTTCTTGGTTTCTAATTGTGTCGTCTTGTCTTCTCCGTTTCTAATTGCGTCGTCTTATTTTCTCCGTTTCTAATTGTGTGTCTTGTTTTCTCCGTTTCTAATTGTGTCGTCTTGTTTTCCCTTTCTAATTGTGTCGTCTTGTTTTCCTCCTTTCAAAATGTGTCGTCTTGTTTTCTCCGTTTCTAATTGTGTCGTCTTGTCTTCCTCCGTTTCTAATTGTGTCGTCATTGTTTCTCCGTTTCTAATTGTGTCGTCTTGTCTTCTCCGGTTTCTAATTGCGTCGTCCTTGTTTTCTCGGTTTCTAATTGTGTCGTCTTGTCTTCTCGGTTTCTAATTGTGTCGTCTTGTCTTCTCTGTTTCTAACTGTGTCTCTTGTCTTTTCCATTTTCTAATTGTGTCGTCTTGTCTTCTCGTTTATAACTGTGTCGTCTTGTCTTCCCCGGTTTCTGATTGTGTCGTCTTGTCTTCTCCGGTTTCTATTGTGTCTCTTCTTCTCCGTTTCTAATTGTGTCGTCTTTCTTCTCGGTTTCTAATTTGGGTGTGGTCTTGTCTTCTCCTTTTCTAATTGTGTCGTCTTGTCTTCTCCATTTCTAATTGTGTCGTCTTGTCTTCTCCGTTATAATTGTGTTCGTCTTGTCTTCTCGTTTCTAATTGTTTTAGTCTTGTTTTCTAGTTTCTAATGTGTCGTCTTGTCTTCTCCTTTCTAATTGTGTCGTCTTGTTCCTCCGCTTTCTAATTGTGTCGTCTTGTTTCTCCGTTTTCTAATTGTGTCGCCTTGTCTTCCCGCTTTCTAATTGTGTCGTCTTGTCTTCTCCGTTGCTAATTGTTTCGTCTTGTCTTTTCCGTTTCTAATTGTGTCGCCCTTGTTTTCTTCCGTTTCTAATTGTGTCGTCTTGCTTCTCAGTTTCTAATTGTGTCGTCTTGTCTTCCTCGTTTCTAATTGTGTCGTCTTGTCTTCTCCGTTTCTAATTGTGTCGTCTTGTCTTCTCCGTTTCTAATTGTGTCGTCTTGTCTTCTCGGTTTCTAAATTGTGTGTGTTGTTTTCTCCGGTTTCTGATTGTGTCCGTCTTCTCCGTTTCTAATGTGTGCGTCTTGTTTTCCCGTTTCTAATTGTGTGGTCTTGTCTTCTCCGTTTCTAATTGTGTGGTCTTGTTTCTCCGTGCTAATTGTGTCGTCTTGTCTTCTCCGTTTCTAATTGTGTCGTCTTGTCTTCTCCGTTTCTAATTGAGTCGTCTTGTCTTCTGGGTTTCTAATTGTGTCGTTTTGTCTTCTCTGGTTTCTAATTGTGTCGTCTTGTCTTCCTCCGTTTCTAATTGTGTCGTCTTGTTTCTCTTTTTCTAATTGTGTCGTCTTGTCTTCTCGGTTTCTAATTGTGTCGTCTTGTCTTCTCCCGTTTCTAATTGTTTCGTCTTGCCTTTCTCTGTTTCAAATTTGTGTCGTCTGTTTCTCGGTTTCTAATTGTGTCGTCTTGTCTTCTCCGTTTCTAATTGTGTCGTCTTGTCTTCTCCGTTTCTAATTGTGTCGTCTTGTCTTCTCCGGTTTCTAATTGAGTCGTTTTGTCTTCTGGTTTCTAATTGTGTCGTTTTTCTCTCTCCGTTTTTAATTCGTAGTCTTGTCTTCTCCGTTTCTAATTGTGTCGTCTTGTCTTCTCCGTTTCTAATTGCGTCGTCTTATTTTCTCCGTTTCTAATTGTGTCGTCTTGTCTCCTCCGTTTCTAATTGTGTCGTCTTGTTTTCTCCGTGGCTAATTGTGTCGTCTTGTCTTCTCCGTTTCTAATTGTGTCATCTTGTATTCTCCGTTTCTAATTGTGTCGTCTTGTCTTCTCGGTTTCTAATTGTGTCGTCTTGTCTTCTCGGTTTCTAATTGTGTCGTCTTGTCTTCTCGGTTTCTAATTGTGTCGTCTTGTCTTCTCGGTTTCTAATTGTGTCGTCTTGTCTTTTCGGTTTCTAATTGTGTCGTCTTGTCTTCTCGGTTTATAACTGTGTCGTCTTGTCTTCTCCGTTTCTAATTGTGTCGTCTTGTCTTCTCCGTTTCTAATTGTGTCATCTTCTCTTCTCCGTTTCTAATTGTGTCGTCTTATCTTCTCGGTTTCTAATTGTGTCGTCTTGTTCTTCCTTTTTAATTGTTCGTTTGTCTTTTTGTTTCTAATTGTTCGTCTTGTCTTCTCCTTTTCCTAATTGTGTCGTCTTGTCTTCTCGGTTTCTTAATTGTGTCTTTTCTTTCCTTCGTCTTGTTTCTATTCTAATGTTCGTTTTTTCCTTTTTCAAAATTGGTCGTTTGTTTTCTCCGTTTCTAATTGGTGTCGCCTTGTCTTCCCGTTTTCTAATTGTGTCGTCTGTTTTTTCTTCTTTGTTCGTTTTTCCCGTTCTTTGCTCCTTTGTTTTCTCGTTTCTAATTTTTGCTTTCTTCCTTCTCCGTTTTAATTGTGTCGTCTTGTTTTTTGTTTCAAACGTGTGTCTTGTTTCCAATTTAATTGTGTCGTTTGTCTTCTTCCGTTTCTAATTGTGTCGTCTTGTCTTTCGGTTTCTATTGTGTCGTCTTGTCTTTCTCGTTTCTAATTGTGTCTTCTCGTTTCTATTGTGTCTTGTTTCGTTTCTAATGTGTGGGGTTCTGTCTTCTCCATTTCTATTGTGTGTCTTGTCTCTTCCTTTCTAATTGTGTCGTCTTGTCTTCTCGTTTTAATTGTGTCGTCTTGTCTTCTCGTTTCTAATTGTGTGTCTTGTTTTCTCATTTCTAATTTGTCGTCTTGTTCTTCTCCGTTTCTAATTGTGTCGTTTTCCTTCTCGTCTAATTGTGTCGTCTTGTCTTCTTTTTAATTTTGTCGTCTTGTCTTCGGTTTCTAATTGTGTGTCTTGTCTTCTCCGTTTCTAATTGTTTCTTGTCTTTCCGTTTCTATTTGTGTCGTCTTGTCTTCTGTTTTGTCTTGTCTTTCTCTTCTTCTTTTGTGTCGTCTTTCTTTCTTCTCGTTTCTAAATTGTGTCGTCTTGTCTTCTCTTTATGTGTCGTCTTGTCTTCTCCGTTTCTAATTGGTCGTCTCTTCTTTTCTTTTTATTGTAGTCTTGTCTTCTCGGTTTCTAATTGTGTCGTCTTGTTCTTCCCGGTTTTAATTGTGTCGTCTTGTCTTCTCGTTTCTAATTGTGTCTCTTGTTCTCTGTTTCTAATTGTGTCGTCTTGTCTTCTCGTTTCCAAATTGTGGTCGTCTTGTTTCTCCGTTTTATATGTCGTCTTGTCTTCTCCGTTTCAATTTGTGTGTCTTCTTTCCTTTCGCTTTTTTAATTTGTGTCTTGTCTTCTCCGTTTCTAATTGTGTCGTCTTGTCTTCCCCGTTTCTATTGTGTAGTCTTGTCTTCTCCGTTTCTAATTGTGTCGTCTGTCTTGTCTTCTTTCTTCTATTGTGCGTCTTGTTTTTCGTTTCTAATTGTTGTCTTTTGTCTTCTCGTTTCTATTGTGTGTTTGTCTTCTCTCGTTTCTAATTGTGTCCGTTTGTCTTCTCGGTTTCTAATTGTGTCGTCTTGTTCTCTCTCCTTTTCTAATTGTGTCACTTTCTTCTCCGTTTCTAATTGTGTCATTTATCTTCTCGGTTTCTAATTGTTCGTCTTGTCTTCTCCTTTTCTAATTGTGTCGTCTTGTCTTCTCGGTTTCTAATTGTTCGTTTTGTCTTCTCTTTTCTAATTGTTGTCGTCTTGTCTTCTCGGTTTCTAATTGTGTTGTTTTTCTCTTTCCTGTTTCTCTGTCTTCTCACTTAATTGTGTCGTCTTGTTTTCTCTCTTTCTAATTGTGTCGTCTTGTCTTCTCCGTTTCTAATTGTGTCGACTTGCTTTTTTTTCTAATTGTGTCGTCTTGTTTCCTCGTTTTAATTGTGTCGTCTTGTCTTCTTCGTTTCTAATGTGTCGTCTTGTTTCTCCGTTTTCTAATTGTGTCGTCTTGTCTTCTCGTTTCTAATTGTGTCGTCTTGTCTTCTTCGTTTCTAACTGTGTCTCTTGTTCTTCTCGGTTTCTAATTGTTGTCGTCTTGTTCTCCCCGGTTTCTAATTGTGTCGTCTTGTCTTCTCCGTTTCTAGTTGTGTCGTCTTGTCTTCTCCGTTTCTAATTGTGTCGTCTTGTCTTCTCGTTTCTAATTGTGTGTCTTGGTCTTCTCTTCTAATTGTGTGTCTTCTTCTTGTTAATTGTGTGTCTTGTCTTCTCCGTTTCTAATTGTGTAGTCTTGTCTTCTCCGTTTCTAATTGTGTCGTCTTGTCTTTTCCGTTTCTAATTGTGTCGTCTTGTCTTCTCCGTTTCTAATTGTGTCGTCTTGTCTTCTCCGTTTCTAATTGTGTCGTCTTTTCTTCTCGTTCTAATTGTGTCGTCTTGTCTTCTCCGTTCTAATTGTGTGTCTTGTCTTCTCCGTTTCTAATTGTGTCGTTTTTTCTCGGTTTCTAATTGTGTCGTCTTGTCTTCTCGGTTTCTAATTGTGTCGTCTTGTCTTCTCCGTTCTAATTGTGTCGTCTTGTCTTCTCTTTCTAATTGTGTCGTCTTGCTCTTCTCCGTTTCTAATTGTGTCGTCTTGTCTTCTCTGTTTCTAATTGTGTCGTCTTGTCTTCTCCGTTTCTAATTGTGTCGTCTTGTCTTCTCGGTTTCTAATTGTGTCGTCTTGTCTTCCCCGGTTTCTAATTGTGTCGTCTTGCTTCTTGGTTTCTAATTGTGTGGGTCTTGTCTTCTCTGGTTTCTAATTGTGTCGTCTTGTCTTCTCGTTCTAATTGTGTCGTCTTGTCTTCTCCGTTTCTAATTGTGTCGTCTTGTCTTCTCCGTTTCTAATTGTGTCGTCTTACTTCTTCTCCGTTTCTAATTGTGTCGTCTTGTCTTCTCCGTTTCTAATGTGTCGTCTTTTTTCTCGTTTCTAATTGTGTCGTTTGTCTTCTCGTTCTAATTGTGTCGTCTTGTCTTCTCCGTTCTAATTGTGTCGTCTTGTCTTCTCCGCTTTCTAATTGTGTGTCTTGTCTTCTCGTTTCTAATTGTGTCGTCTTGTTTCTCAGTTTCTAATTGTGTCGTCTTGTCTTCTCGGTTTCTAATTGTGTCGTCTTGTCTTCTCGCGTTTCTAATTGTGTCGTCTTGTCTTCTCCGTTTCTAATTGTTGTCGTCTTGTCTTCTCCGTTTCTAATTGTGTCGTCTTGTCTTCCCCGTTTCTATTGTGTCGTCTTGTCTTCTCGGTTTCTAATTGTGTCGTCTTGTCTTCTCTCGTTTCTAATTGTGTCGTCTTGTTTCTTCCGTTTCTAATTTGTGTCGTCTTGTCTTCTCCGTTTCTAATTGTGTCGTCTTGTCTTCCCCGGTTTCCCTAATTGTGTGGGTCTTCGTCTTCTCTTCCGTTTTAATTGTGTGTCGTTGTCTTCTCCGTTTCTAATTGTGTCGTCTTGTCTCTCCGTTTCTAATGTGTGTCTTGTCTTCTCGGTTTTAATTGTGTCGCTTGTCTTCCTCCGTTTCTAATTGTGTCGTCTTGTTTCTCGTTTCTATTGTGTCTCTTTTCTCCGTTTCTAATTGTGTCGTCTTTGTCCGTTTCTAATTGTCGTCTTTGTCTCTCCGTTTCTAATTGTGTCGTCTTGTCTTCTCGTTTCTAATTGTGTCGTCTTGCTTTCTCCGTTTCTAATTGTGTCGTCTTGTCTTCTCGTTTTCTAATTGTGTCGTCTTGTCTTCTCGATTTCTATTGTGTCGTCTTGTTTCTCGGTTTCTAAACTTGTGTCGTCTTGTCTTCTCAGTTTTATTGTGTCGTCTTGTCTTCTCGTTTCTAATTGTGTCGTCTTGTCTTCTCGTTTCTAATTGTGTCGTCTTGTCCTTCTCGTTTCAAATTTTGTGTCGTCTTGTCTTCTCGTTTCTAATTGTGTCGTCTTGTTTTCTCCGTTTCTAAATTGTGTCGTCTTGTCTTCTCCGTTTCTAATTGTGTCGTCTTGTCTTCTCCGTTTCTAATGGGGTCGTCTTGTCTTCTCCGTTTTCTAATGGTGTCGTCTTGTCTTCTCCCGTTTCTAATTGTGTAGTCTTGTCTTCTTCCGTTTCTAATTGTGTCGTCTTGTCTTCTCGGTTTCTAATTGTGTCGTCTTGTCTTCTCCGTTTCTAATTGTCGTCTTGTCTTCTCCGTTTAATGTGTCGTCTTGTCTTCTCGTTTCTAATTGTTCGTCTTGTCTTCTCGGTTTCTAATTGTGTCGCCCTTGTCTTTCCCGTTTCTAAGTGTGTCGTCTTGTCTTCTCCGTTTCTAATTGTGTCGTCTTTTTCTCCGTTTCTAATTGTGTCGTCTTGTTTTCCCTCGGTTTCTAATTGTGTCGTCTTGTCTTCTCGTTTCTAATTGTGTCGTCTTGTCTTCTCGGTTTCTAATTGTGTCGTCTTGTCTTCTCCGTTTCTAATTGTGTCGTTTTGTCTTCTCGGTTTCTAATTGTGTCGTCTTGTCTTCTCCGTTTCTAATTGTGTCGTCTTGTCTTCTCCGTTTCTAATTGTGTCGTCTTGTCTTCTCGGTTTCTAATTGTGTCGTCTTGTCTTCTCCGTTTCTAATTGTGTCGTCTTGTTTTCCCTCGCGTTTCTAATTGTGTCGTCTTGTCTTCTCCGTTTCTAATTGTGTCGTCTTGTCTTCTCCGTTTCTAATTGTGTCGTCTTGTCTTCCCTTTTCTAATTGTTGTCGTCTGTCTTCTCCGTTTCTAATTGTGTCGTCTTGTCTTCTCCGTTTCAAACTGTGTCGTCTTGTCTTCTCGGTTTCTAATTGTGTCGTCTTGTCTTCTCGTTTCTAATTGTGTCGTTTTGTCTTCTCGGTTTCTAATTGTGTCGTCTTGTCTTCTCATTTCTAATTGTGTCGTCTTGTCTTCTCCGTTTTCTAATTGTGTCGTCTTGTCTTCTCGGTTTCTAATTGTGTCGTCTTGTCTTCTCCGTTTCTAATTGTGTCGTCTTGTCTTTTTACGTTTCTAATTGTGTCGTCTTGCTCTTCTCGTTTCTAATTGTGTCGCCTTGTCTTCTCGTTTCTATTGTGTCGTCTTGTTCTCCGTTTCTAATTGTGTCGTCTTGTCTTCTCGTTTCTAATTGTGTCGTCTTGTCTTCCTCGTTTCTAATTGTCGTCTTGTCTTCTCGTTTCAATTGTGTCGTCTGCTCGTTTCTAATTGTGTCGTCTTGTCTTCTCGTTTCTAATTGTGTGTCGTCTTGTCTTCTCCGTTTCTAATTGTGTCGTCTTGTCTTCTCCGGTTTCTAATTGTGTCGTCTTGTCTTCTCCGTTTCTAATTGTGTCGTCTTGTCTTCTCCGTTTCTAATTGTCGTCTTGTCTTCTCCGTTTCTAATTGTGTCGTCTTGTTCTCTCTTTTCTAATTGTGTCGTCTTGTCTTCTCCGTTTCTAAATTGTGTCGTCTTGTCTCTCCGTTTCAAATTGTGTCGTCTTGTCTTCTCGTTTCAATTGTGTCGTCTTGTCTTCTCCGTTTCTAATTGTGTCGTCTTGTCTTCTCCGTTTCTAATTGTGTCGTCTTGTCTTCTCCGTTTCTAATTGTGTCGTCTTGTCTTCTCCGTTTCTAATTGTGTCGTCTTGTCTTTTTCGGTTTCTAATTGTGTCGTCTTGTCTTCTCGCGTTTCTAATTGTGTCGTCTTGTCTTCTCCGTTTCTAATTGTGTCGTCTTGTCTTCTCCGTTTCTAATTGTGTCGTCTTGTCTTCTCCGTTTCTAATTGTGTCGTCTTGTCTTCTCGTTTCTATTAGTGTGGTCTTGTCTTCTCGTTCTAATTGTGTCGTCTTGTCTTCTCGAGTTTCTAATTGTGTCGTCTTGTCTCTCCGTTTCTAATTGTGTCGTCTTGTCTTCTCGGTTTCTATTGTGTGTCTTGTCTTCTGGTTTCTAATTGTGTCGTCTTGTCTTCTCCGTTTCTAATTGTGTCGTCTTTCTTCTTCTCGTTTCTAATTGTGTCGTCTTGTCTTCTCGTTTCTAATGTTCGTTTGTCTTCTCGTTTCCTAACTGTGTCGTCTTGTTTTCGTCTTGTTCTTCTGGTTTCTATTGGGGTTCTTGTCTTCTTGTTTCTCAATTGTGTCGTCTTGTCTTCTCCGTTTCTAATTGTGTCGTCTTGTCTTCTCCGTTTCTAATTGTGTCGTCTTCTTCTTCTCGGTTTCTAATTGTGTCGTCTTGTCTTCTCCGTTTTATGTGTCGTCTTGTTTTCTTCCGTTTCTAATTGTGTCGTCTTGCTTCTCTGGTTTCTAATTGTGTCGTCTTGTCTTCTCTGTTTCTAATTGTGTCGTCTTGTCTTCTCGTTTCTAATTGTGTCGTCTTGTCTTCTCCGTTCTATATGTGTCGTCTTGTCTTCTTGGTTTCTAATTGTGTCGTTTTGTTTTCTCAGTTTCTAAGGGTTTGTCGTCTTGTCTTCTCCGTTTCTAATTGTTCGTCTTGTTTCTCCTTTCTATTGTGTCGTCTTGTCTTCTCCGTTTCTAATTGTTGTCGTCTTGTCTTTCTCCGTTTCTAATTGTGATCGTCTTGTCTTCTCCGTTTTAATTGTGTCGTCTTGTCTTCTCGTTTCTAATTGTGTCGTCTTGTCTTCTCGTTTCTAATTGTGTCGTCTTGTCTTCTCCGTTTCTAATTGTGTCGTTTGTTCTTCTCTTTCTAATGTGCGTCTTGTCTTCTCCGTTTCTAATTGTGTCGTCTTGTCTTCTCGTTTCTATTTGTGTCGTCTTGTCTTCTCTGGTTTCTAATTGTGTCGTTTGTCTTCTCCAGTTTCATAATTGTGTCGTCTTGTCTTCTCGTTTCTAATTGTTGTGTCTTGTCTTCTCCTTTCTAATTGTGTGGTATTTCTTCTTGTTTCTAATTGTGTGTCTTGTCTTCTCGATTTCTAATTGTGTCGTCTTGTCTTTCTCCGTTTCTAATTGTGTCGTCTTGTCTTCTCGGTTTCTAATTGTGTCGTCTTGTTTATTTCTGTCCGTTTTCCTAATTGTCGTCTTCGCTCTTCTCCGTTTCTAATTGTGTCGTCTTGTCTTCTTGTTCTAGTTGTGTCGTCTTGTCTTCTCGTTTCTAATTGTGTCGTCTTGTCTTTCTCCGTTCTAATTGTGTCGTTTGTCTTCTCCGTTTCTAATCTGTGTCGTCTTGTCTTCTCCGTTTCTAATTGGTCGTCTTGTCTTCTCATTTCTAATTGTGTCGCTTGTCTTTCCTTTTCTAATTGTGCGTCTTGTCTCTTCTCGTTTCTATTGTGTCGTCTTGGTCTTCTCCGTTTCTAATGTGTCGTCTTGTCTTCTCCGTTTCTAATTGTGTCGTCTTGTCTTCTCGTTTCTATTGTGTTTTGTTCTTGTCGTTTGCTTCGTTTCTAATTGTGTCGTCTTGTCTTTCTTTTCTAATTGTGTCGTCTTGTTCCTTTCTGTTTTCTAATTGTGTGTCTGTCTTCTCCATTTCTAATTGTGTCGTCTTTGTCTTCTCGGTTTCTAATTGTGTCGTCTTGTCTTCTCCGTTTCTAATTGTGTGTCTTTTTTCCGTTTCTAATTGTGTCGTCTTGTCTTCTCGTTCTAATTGGTCGTTTGTCTTCTCCGTTTCTAATTGTGTCGTCTTGTCTTCTCCGTTCTTAATTGTGTGTCTTGTCTTCTCCGTTTCTAATTGTGTCGTCTTGTCTTCTCCGTTCTAATTGTTCGTCTTGTCTTCTCCGGTTTCTAATTGTGTCGTCTTGTCTTCTCGTTTCTATGTGTCGTCTTGTCTTCTCGCTTTCTAATTGTGTCGTCTTGTCTTCTCGTTTCTAATTGTGTCGTCTTGTCTTCTCGCGTTTCTATTGTGTCGTCTTGTCTTCTCCGTTTCTAATTGTGTCGTCTTGTCTTCTTCGTTTCTAATTGTGTCGTCTTGTCTTCTCCGTTTCTACTTGTGTCGTCTTGTCTTCTCCGTTTCTAATTGTGATGTCTTGTCTTCTCCGTTTCTAATTGTGTCGTCTTGTCTTCTCGTTTTAATGTGTGTCTTGTCTTCTCCGTTTCTAATTGTGTCGTCTTGTCTTTTCCGTTTTCATGTGTCGTCTTGTCTTCTCGGTTTCTAATTGTGTCGCTTGTCTTTTCGTTTCTAATTGTGTCGTCTTGTCTTCTCTGTTTCTAATTGTGTCGTCTTGTCTTCTCGTTTCTAATTGTGTCGTCTTGTTTCTCCGTTTCTAATTGTGTAGTCTTGTCTTCTCGGTTTTCTAATTGTGTCGTTCTTGTCTTCTCCGTTTCTAATTGTGGTCGTTCTTGTCTTCTCGTTTCTAATTGTGTCGTCTTGTCTTCTGGTTTCTAATTGGGTTCTTGTCTTCTCGGTTTCTAATTGTGTCGTCTTGTCTTTCCGTTCTATTGTGTCGTCTTATCTTCTCGTTTCTAATTGTATCGTCTTGTCTTCTCGTTCATAATTGTTCGCTTGTCTTCTCCGTTTCTAATTGTGTCGTCTTGTCTTCTCCGTTTCTAATTGTGTCGTCTTGTCTTCTTGGTTTCTAATTGTGTCGTCTTGTCTTCTCCGTTTCTAATTGTGTCGTCTTGTCTTCTCCGTTTCTAATTGTGTCGTCTTGTCTTCTCCGTTTCTAATTGTGTCGTCTTGTCTTCTCCGTTTCTAATTGTGTCGTCTTGTCTTCTCCGTTTCTAATTGTGTCGTCTTGTCTTCTTGGTTTCTAATTGTGTCGTCTTGTCTTCTCGTTTCTAATTGTGTCGTCTTGTCTTCTCCGTTTCTAATTGTGTCGTCTTGTCTTCTCCGTTTCTAATTGTGTCGTCTTGTCTTCTCCGTTTCTAATTGTGTCGTTTTGTCTTCTCAGTTTCTAATTGTGTCGTCTTGTCTTCTCCGTTTCTAATTGTGTCGTCTTGTCTTCTCCGTTTCTAATTGTGTCGTCTTGTCTTCTCCGTTTCTAATTGTGTCGTCTTGTCTTCTCCGTTTTTAATTGTGTAGTCTTGTCTTCTCCGTTTCTAATTGTGTCGTCTTGTCTTTTCGGTTTCTAATTGTGTCGTCTTGTCTTCTCCGTTTCTAATTGTGTCGTCTTGTCTTCTCCGTTTCTAATTGTGTCGTCTTGTCTTCTCCGTTTCTAACTGTATCGTCTTGTCTTCTCGGTTTCTAATTGTGTAGTCTTGTCTTTTCCGTTTCTAATTGTGTCGTCTTGTCTTCTCGGTTTCTAATTGTGTCGTCTTGTCTTCTCCGCTTGTAATTGTGTCATCTTGTCTTCTCGGTTTCTAATTGTGTCGTCTTGTCTTCTCGGTTTCTAATTGTGTCGTCCTGTCTTCTCCGTTTCTAATTGTGTCGTCTTGTCTTCTCCGTTTCAAACTGTATCGTCTTGTCTTCTCGGTTTCTAATTGTGTAGTCTTGTCTTTTCCGTTTCTAATTGTGTCGTTTTGTCTTCTCGGTTTCTAATTGTGTCGTCTTGTCTTCTCGGTTTCTAATTGTGTCGTCTTGTCTTCTCGGTTTCTAATTGTGTCGTCTTGTCTTCTCGGTTTCTAATTGTGTCGTCTTGTATTCTCCGTTTCTAATTGTGTCGTCTGGTCTTCTTCGTTTCTAATTGTGCCGTCTTGCCTTCTTCGTTTCTAATTGTGTCGTCTTGTCTTCTCGGTTTCTAGTAGTGTCGTATTGACTTCTCCGTTTCTAATTGTGTCGTCTTGTCTTCTCGGTTTCTAATTGTGTCGTCTTGTCTTCTCGGTTTCTAATTGTGTCGTCTTGTCTTCTCCGTTTCTAATTGTGTCGTCTTGTCTTCTCCGTTTCTAATTGTGTCGTCTTGTCTTCTCGGTTTCTAATTGTGTCGTCTTGTCTTCTCCGTTTCTAATTGTGTCGTCTTGTCTTCTCCGTTTCTAGTAGTCTCGTCTTGTATTCTCCGTTTCTAATTATGTCGTCTTGTCTTCTTGGTTTCTAATTGTGTCGTCTTGACTTCTCCATTTTTAATTGTGTCGTCTTGTCTTCTCCATTTCTAACTGTGTCGTCTTGTCGTCTCAGTTTCAAATTGGGTAATCTTGTCTTCTCGGTTTCTAATTGTGTCGTCTTGTCTTCTCCGTTTCTAATTGTGTCGTCTTGTCTTCTCCGTTTCTAATTGTGTCGTATTGTCTTCTCCGTTTCTAATTGTGTCGTCTTGTCTTCTCCGTTTCTAATTGTGTCGTCTTGTCTTCTTGGCTTCTAATTGTGTCGTCTTGTCTTCTCGGTTTCTAATTGTGTCGTCTTGTCTTCTCCGTTTCTAATTGTGTCGTCTTGTCTTCTCCGTTTCTTATTGTGTCGTCTTGTCTTCTCCGTTTCTAACTGTGTCATCTTGTCTTCTCGGTTTCTAATTGTGTAGTCTTGTTCTCTCCGTTTGTAATTGTGTCGTCTTGTCTTCTCAGTTTCTAATTGTGTCGTCTTGTCTTCTTCGTTTCTAATTGTGTCGTCTTGTCTTCTCCGTTTCTAATTGTGTCGTCTTATTTTCTCCGTTTCTAATTGCGTCGTCTTGTCTTCTCAGTTTCTAAGTGTGTCGTCTTGTCTTCTCCATTTCTAACTGTGTCGTCTTGTCGTCTCAGTTTCAAATTGGGTAAACTTGTCTTCTCGGTTTCTAATTGTGTAGTCTTGTTCTCTCCGTTTGCAATTGTGTCGTCTTGTCTTCTCCGTTTCTAATTGTGTCGTCTTGTCTTCTCCGTTTCTAATTGTGTCGTTCTTCTTCTCGGTTTCTAATTGTGTCGTCTTGTCTTCTCGGTTTCTAATTGTGTCGTCTTGTTTTCTCCGTTTCTAATTGTGTCGTCTTGTCTTCTCCATTTCTAGTTGTGTCGTCTTGACTTCTTGGTTTCTAATTGTGTCGTTTTGTTTTCTCCATTTCTAATTGTGTCGTCTTGGCTTCTTGGTTTCTAATTGTGTCGTCTTGACTTCTTGGTTTCTAATTGTGTCGTTTTGTTTTCTCCATTTCTAATTGTGTCGTCTTGGCTTCTTGGTTTCTAATTGTTTCGTCTTTTGTTCTCGGATTCTAATTGTGTCGTCTTGTCTTCTCGGTTTCTAGTAGTGTCGTCTTGTCTTCTCCGTTTCAAATTGTATCGTCTTGTCTTCTTGGTTTCTAATTGTGTCGTCTTGTCTTCTCCGTTTCTAATTGTGTCGTCTTGTCTTCTCCGTTTCTATTAGTGTCGTCTTGTCTTCTCCGTTTCTAATTGTGTCGTCTTGTCTTCTCGGTTTCTAATAGTGTCGTCTTGTCTTCTTCGTTTCTAATTGTGTCGTCTTGTCTTCTCCGTTTCTAATTGTGTTGTCTTGTCTTCTCGGTTTCTAATTGTGTCGTCTTATCTTCTAGGTTTCTAATTGTGCCGTCTTGTCTTCTTGGTTTCTAATTGTTTTTTCTTGTCTTCTCCCTTTCTAATTGTGTCGTCTTGTCTTCTCCGTTTCTAATTGTTTTGTCTTGTCTTCTCGGTTTCTAATTGTGTCGTCTTGTCTTATCGGTTTCTAATTGTGTCGTCTTGTCTTCTTGGTTTCTAATTGTGTCGTCTTGTCTTCTCCGTTTTTAATTGTGTCGTCTTGTCTTCTCGGTTTCTAATTGTATCGTCTTGTCTTCTCCGTTTCTAATTGTGTCGTCTTGTCTTCTCGGTTTCTAATTGTGTCGTCTTGGCTTCTCCGTTTTTAATTGTTGTCTTTCTTGTCTTTCTCCGTTTCTAATTTGTGTCGTCTTGTCTTCTCCGTTTCAAAATGGTATCGTTCATTGTCTTCTCGGTTTTAATTGTGTAGTCTTGTTCTTTTCCGTTTCTAATTGTGTCGTTTTGTCTTCTCGGTTTCTAATTGTTTCGTCTGTCTTATCGGTTTCTAATTGTGTCGTCTTGTCTTCTTCCGGTTCTAATTTGTGTCGTCTTGTCTTCCTCGTTTCTAATTGTTGTCTTCTTGTCTCTCGGTTTCTAATTGGTTCGTCTTGTCTTCTCGTTTTAATTGTGTCGTGCTTTCTTCTCCGTTTCTAATTGTGTCGTCTTGTTTCTTCGTTTCTAATTGTGCCGTCTTGCCTTTTTCGTTATTTATTGTGTGTCTTGTCTTCTCGGTTTCTAGATGTGTCGTATTGTCTTTCTCCGTTTTCTAATTGTGTCGTTTGTCTTCTCGGTTTTCTAATTGTTGTCGTCTTGTCTTCTCGGTTTCTAATTGTGTCGTCTTTTCTTCTCCGTTTTTTTTGTGTCGTCTTGTTTCTCCGTTTCTATTGTGTCGTCTTGTCTTCCGGTTTCTAATTATGTCGTTTGTCTTTTCCGTTTCTAATTGTGTAGTCTTGTCATCTCCGTTTCTAGTAGTGTCAGTCTTGTATTCTCCGTTTCTAATTATGCGTCTTGTCTCTTGGTTTCTAATTGTTGTCGTCTGACTTTCATTTTGATGTGTCGTCTTGTCTTCTCCATTTCTACTGTGTCGTCATGCCTCTGTCTAGTTTCAAAATGGGTAATTTGTCTTCTCGGTTTCTAATTGTGGTTCGTCTTGTCTTCCTCGTTTCTAATTGTGTCGTCTTGTCTTCTCCGTTTCTAATTGTGTCGTCTTGTCTTCTCCAGTTTTCTAATTGTGTCGTTTGTCTCTTCGTCCGTTTTTAATTGTGTCGTCTTGTGTTCTTGCTTCTAATTGTGTCGTCTGGTCGTCTCGGTGTTCTAATTGTGTTCTTGTCTTCTCCGTTCTAATTGTGTCGTCTTGTCTTACTCCGTTTCTTATTGTGTCGTCTTGTTTTCTCCGTTTTTAACGTGTCATCTTGTCTTCTCGGTTTCTAATTGTGTAGTCTTGTTCTCACCTTTGTAATTGTGTCGTCTTGTCTTCTCTTTTCTAATTGAGTCGTCTTGTCTTCTTCGTTTCTAATTGTGTCGTCTTGTCTTCGCCGTTTCTTAATTGTGTCGTCTTATTTTCTCCGTTTCTAATTGCGTCGTCTTGTCTTCTTCAGTTTCTAAGTGTTGTAGTCTTGTATTCTCCGTTTCTAACTGTGTCGTCTTGTGTCTCATTTTGAAAATTGGGTAAAACTTGTCTTCTCGGTTTCTAATTGTGTAGTCTTGTTCCTCTCCGTTGTAATTGTGTGTCTTGTCTTCTACGTTTCTAATTGTGGTCGTCTTGTCTTCTTCGTTTCTAATTGTGTGTCTTGTCTTCTCCGTTTCTAAATTGTGTCTTTTTATTTTCTCCGTTTTCTAATTGCTTCCGTCTTGTCTTCTCGGTTTTCTAATTGTGTCATTTGTCTTTTCAATTTCTGTGTGTGTCGTCTTGTCTTCTCCGTTTCTAACTGTGTGTCTTGTAGTCTCAGTTTCAAATTGGGTAATCTTGTTCTCTTGGCTTCTAATTGTGTCGTATTGTCTTGCGTTTCTATTGGTCGTTTGTCTTCTCGTGTCTAATTGTTGTGTTTTATTTTCTCGTTTCTACATGGCGTCGTCTTGTCTTTCTCGGTTTCTAATTGTGTCATTTGTCTTCTCGTTTGTAATTGTGTCGTCTTGTCTTCTCCGTTTCTAATTGTGTCGCTTGTCTCTCCGTTTCTAATTGTGTCGTCTTGTCTTCTCGTTTTAAATTGTGTCGTCTTGTTTTCTCCATTTCAAAATTTGTGTCGTTTTGTTTCTCCGTTTCTAATTGTGTGCCTTGTCTTCTGGGTTTTAATGTGTCGTCTTGTCTTCTCGTTTTAATTGTGCGTGTTGTCTTCCCCGTTTCTAATTGTGTGTTTTTTTTTCTCCTTTTTAATTGTGTGCTTGTTTTCTCGGTCTCTAATTGTGTCGTCTTGTCTTTCCGTTTCTAATTGTTCGTTTGTTTTCTCCCGTTTTCAATTGTTCGTCTCGTCTTCTTCGTTTCTAATTGTGTCGTCTTGTCTTCTCCGTTTCAAAAATTGTTCGTCTTGTTTTCCCCCTTTCAATTGCGTCGTCTTGTTTTCTCTTTTTCTAATTGTGTTGTTTGTTTCTCGGTTTCAAATTTGTGTTGTCTTGTTTTCCCGTTTCCAATTGTGTCGTTTGTCTTCCCCGTTTCTAATTTGTGTTGTTTGTTTCTTTTTTCCATTTGTGTCATTTTTGTCTTATCCGTTTCAAATTGTTCGTCCTGTTTTCCCCTTTTCTAATTGGTCGTTTTTTCTTGGTTTCTAATTGTGTGTCTTGTCTTCTCTTTCAAATTTGTGTTCTTGTCCTCTCATTAAAGGCTTACTCAGCCCTGTAAACAACTTCAGCAGTGTTACAAGGGGTGGTCCTCCTCGGGAAAATTAGTGAATAAAAAAGAAATAAAAACAGAAAAAATAAACATTTATTTATAGAAAATAAAAAACACTTAAATATAAAATATTAACCCTACATTAAAAAAAATAAAAAAATAAAAAATCAAAATAAAAATAAATTCAACACTAATTTTATAGGGGTGTTGGTTTGGTGACACTGAGTTTTAAAATCGTAGCCTTTGCCGATGAGGGGGGGGGTCGCGGGGTTTTGGGGTTACAACCCACGGTAGTTTTTAAAAGAAAACCCTTGAGTATTCTACCCGATGACGGAAGCAGGTTCTTTACCGCTGAAATGATGAGGGGTTACGCCCTGAAAATTTCATACGGGGTGCACAGGTAATTATATCCAAAAAAGGGGGGAAGTTCGGGACTTTAGTCCATCTCCATAGCCCTTGCTCGTTGATGGCAGGTGCCCCTCTCTGTCACCCAAGCTGGAAAAGTAGGCGGTTACCCCTGCTTAAGAAATCACTCCCATGAAAATCAATCCCTAAAGTTTGGGGTGATTATTACAGCATAAACCTGAGCAAGACTGAAAGGACAAAGTTTATTTTGGGTCAAAAGTGAAGCTTTCAAACCAAATAAATCCACTAAAAATACAAGGCAGGCATGTACTTACATTTTGCTGGGAGCTGTGATTATGATTACTGTTTGGACCGGACCCCCCACACGTCACCTTTTGGGGGGGGGAAAAAGGAGGGGAAGGGATAGCGGGAGCTATACTGCCCCTACCTTAAAACAGGCGGCGCAAACTATCACTTTCGGGGTGGGGGAAAAAAGGCGGGGAAAGTGGGAGCTTGATTTTCCCCTACTTAACAAGTAGCCGGCAATAAAACATCACTTTCGGGGAGGGGAAAAAAGGGGGGAAATAGTGGGAGCTTGACTTCCCCTACCTTAACAAGTAGCCGGCAATAAAAACTATTTTTATTATCTCCCTCCTACTCCTATCTTTTGACTTTCCCTACACTCCCCCATACCAAGACTTATAGTAAAGGGATATGAAAATAGGCGAGGAAAAAGTTCTAACATAGGAATGCGAAAGGGCAAAAATTTACGACGTCGGGACTTAAGCAGTCAGAGAAATAATTTGGGAAATGAACCATTGATTACACAATATGGTATTAAAAGCCTGGGTGGTGTCCACCTCAAGAGGCGACTGTTGGTTCCTTAAAAGTTTTAGGTATATAAAAGGTTGTGGTCCGTTTCTAAAATGAATTTTTTTCCCCAGCAAATAAAATTTTAATTTTGGAGATCCCCTACACAAGGGAAAAATTTCCCTTTTTCCATGGTGGAGTATTCGTTTCTCGGGAAGGGTTTGGGTTGGGAAAGCATACGGGGAAAGGGAGTACCATCGGGTATGGGTAACACTGCCCAAGCCAGTTTTGGGGGGCTTTCTTTTTTAAAAAAAATGTTTTTTAATATCTGGAATCTTAAGTTATGGGTCTTTCAAAAAAGATACTTTTAATCTCATTAATTTTCCCCAAAGCTAGTCAGAAAGTTAAGGGTTTCCTTCACAGTTTTTTTAAAGGAAGTCGGAAAAGACCCTGTAAGATCAGTAATTCGGAAAAAACCGTGCATAAAAATTTACAAACCAAGAAAGCTACACATGAGCTTCTTTTTTTGGGGGGAAATTTTAAATTTAATAAAACTTTGATCTACTGGGGGAGGGTGCAGAGATTATTTGAAAAGTACGCCCAAAATTTAATCTTGTTTTAAACCCAAGGGAAACATTTTTCGGGTTTGGGAGTGAGGCCATGTAGCGCAACCCCAAACTGATGTTAATGTCGGAATGTTTGCCCCCCGTGGTGTCATTAGTAAAGTTATCAAATAAACTGAAACTTTGGCATATTACCCAGACCTTTTTATCAGTCTCACGTGGGACACAGGCAGTTACCCAAACCGAAGGTATAGTTTATATTGCATCGTCCTTTGGGGTGTAGGAAAACAGTGTACTGCTTGAAGAAGGATCTAAAATTCTTTTGAATGCCTGCGCAATATCAATCTCTGAAAAAAAGGAAGCGTCATAAAATTTGTTAGATCGCATTTTTAAAGGGGATGGGGCGCTCCCCCCGAGTTAGCATTAAGGGCCCCTGAAGTCAATAGCAATCTATATGAATTATCCTCCCTTCTTAAACCCTGATACTGGTGAAACAATATGAAGATACTGAAGGTTCAATGCTTTTGTTTTAATAATTTGTTACCTTCGGTCAAATGCACCCAAGGTGAAATGGAAAAAGGGTATATTTTGGGGCTGATAGGATGTCCCTCACTAATCAAACTTATGGATACCGTGGAAAGGTAACACCTGGAATATCAGTAAAAACGTCTGAAAAGTTTACTCAAATTGAAATAGTTCAGTCTCAATGGTATCCCAAAATTATTAAAATTAATGTTGGTTGCTCCCGAGTGGGCAAGAGTCACCAAACATGTAGTTCTTCACATAGTTAAATTAAGTTTTTCAATTAGCACCCTTACATTCTTCAGTTGTGTATCAAATTTGTGTGGAAAAACTAAGTCAAATTAAATTAAAGGGAAATTTTAAACCCAAAATTTTTTCGGGAATATTTCTTTAAAGGGTGTTGAATGATAAAGCTTAGGGTTTCCCCTTTATTCTATGAGGTAGTCAACTTTCCCCAAATTTTTTAAACTTTTATTGGACCTTTTCCCTGCTACTAATAAATTTTTTGACTTGTTCGGCAAAATACAAGAACTTCATCCCCTCTTTAAAACTTCTCCTCTGATTTTGGAATCAAAAAAGGTTTTTTTACGGGCCCTTGACAAAACTTTGGTTTTTCGAAATTTGTCAGAGGGCTCCTAGTTTGGATCTAAAAGGGCAAAGGAGAAATGGTAAGAAAACTGAAACCCCAGCATCACTCCTATTAGTCTATAATCATGAGGGTGGGGCAGTGGGCCTTGGCCGTCTACCAAGAGAAATTCAAAAGGTGAAAACCCAAAAAGTCATGGAAATTCCTCTGGCAAACAAAGCACAAAGGATAACGATTTCCCCCTTAGGTTTAAGGGGCAAATTTCCTTAAAAAGGACTTGAAACGAAAGCTGGGCTCATCTCCCATTCAGCGGGATGATAGGGTGGGTGAAAAGGGCTTTCCCCCCAGAAGTTGGTATAGATTTGCTTAAGTCGATGTGAATTGTGTCCCACGGTCAGACAAAATTTTTTTCTAGGGATGCCCACTCTGGGGGAAAAAATGGACAAAGGGCTTCAGCCACCTCTTAGTAGTTAGGTCTTTAAAGGGTATGGCTTCAGGGAAACTCGAAAACATAATCAAAATAAGTTAATATTATGTATGTCCCCCAGATGAATGGTGATAAAGGACCCAACAATGTCAAAGCTTTCCCTTTTAAAGGGTACAGTAAAGCTGGCATTTTTACCATAGGTACTCGCCGGTACCTCGGAAGATGACAGTTTGGGAAACTTTACACGATTACAAAGGGAGTGAATCTGAGGACATTTTTGGCCAAAAAAAAGGTTTCCCCAAAATTTTTTTTAAGGTTTTACGATGCGGAAAAAGTCGGCCATGGCAGGTCATAGCCATTTTTAAAACCAGTTCCTGCATTGACTTGGAACAATAAATGGGAAAAGTCTTCTCATCTGAATTTTAAATTTTTTAAAATGACTTGTACAAATACCTTTTATATTCAAATTTATATGAAAAATTTTTTCCCTTTTGGGTAACTTGATTTTGTTAGCGGCTATGGCAAATTTGAAGAAATGGGGAATTACGTTGTAAATTGACAAAGGGGTCCTTCGATGTTCTAAAGGCCCAAAGCAGGGAAAATCAAAGATGGACAGTGGGAAACTGGGTTTGGGCTGAGCCCCAGTCAAAACATTTATGGTATCGGAGGTGATATCTTCACTTTCATCTAATAAGTGAACCCCGGTGATCCTACACCTCGCTTTCAGAGTAGCATCACTGGGTTTTTAAACCCACATGAATCCACGGACATTGTCTCATCTGAACTTTCGAGGGGCTTTTTCTGACTTACAGGAAGAGGATTTAAAAGCTTATGTCCATCGTTGGTGATGAAAGGTCAAACCCCAGAAGGAGAAAGGGGACCTTTTACATTAAAACCCATTAGTACGGGCAAAAAGTGATGGGGTAGACGGCTTCAGACCCAACCCGTGAACCCCTTTAGACCTAATGTAACAACGGGGTAGGGAAAATGTCCGTATGGCCCAAGTAGTTGAAAGTATAGCAGGAAAGAGTTCTTTAATGTTTAAGGAAAAAGCTTATCAGAAATGACTATCTGTGCATCCCGTGTCTCGTAAAAGGTAAACATTAAGTCCTTAAAATGTTCCCCAACAGAAGGGTGTTGGGCATTACAGTCTTTAAAAAAATCTTTTCCCAAATTTTTTGGGCTTCTTGAAGGACAAAACGGACGTTTTAGGTCCCTTAAACCCCAAATGCAAACAGGAATAAAAGAATCATTTTTTTTCCACTAGGGCTTTTATTTCTTAAGGTTGATGAACCCTTTCCCCCTTGGGTTCGATCCTTTAGGTCTTTTTAGGAATTGTGAGCCTAGCATACAGGTCAGCACCTCAGCAACTTCCTCGCTTTAATCAGGTACGTTTTCTATGAATGTTCGTATCGGTGAGGAAGGCTGTCAGGAACTGGCGCACCCTGGTCTTAAGGATTCAAAACTGTGATCAATTTCCTG
>NC_069408.1:49290084-49292584 GCF_026875155.1 Cherax quadricarinatus | reverse complement strand
TTAACCCAGCTTTACCGAGTTAGGATGTAATCTTAACCCAGCTTTACCGAGTTAGGATGTAATCTTAACCCAGCTTTACCGAGTTAGGATGTAATCTTAACCCAGCTTTACCGAGTTAGGATGTAATCTTAACCCAGCTTTACCGAGTTAGGATGTAATCTTAACCTAGCTTTACCGAGTTAGCATACAGTCTTAACCGAGTTTCACCAAGTTAGGATACAGTCTTAACCCAGTTTCACCAAGTTAGGAAACAGTCTTAACCCAGTTTCACCAAGTAAGGATACAGTCTTAACACATTTTTCACCAGTTAGGATACAGTCTTAACCCAGTTTCACAGAGTTAGGATACAGTCTTAACCCAGTTTCACTAAGTTAGGATACAGTCTTAACCCAGTTTCACAGAGTTAGGATACAGTCTTAACCCAGTTTCACCAAGTTAGGATAGAGTCTTAACCCAGTTTCACCGAGTTAGGATACAGTCTTAACCCAGTTTCACAGTTAGGATACAGTCTTAACCCAGTTTCACAGAGTTAGAATACAGTCTTAACCCAGTTTCACAGAGTTAGGATACAGTCTTAACCCAGTTTCCCCAAGTTAGGATATAGTCTTAACCCCGTTTCACCAAGTTAGGGTACAGTCATTACCCAGTTTCACCGAGTTAGGGTACAGTCTTAACCCAGTTTCACAGAATTAGGATACAGTCTTAACCCAGTTTCACAGTTAGGATATAGTCTTAACCCAGTTTCACAGAGTTAGGATCAGTCTTAACCCAGTTCACAGAGTTAGATACAGTCTTAACTCAGTTTCACAGAGTTAGGATACAGTCTTAACTCAGTTTCACAGAGTTAGGATACAGTCTTTGTGAGGGAAAAGTTCGTTAGATATGAGTGGAAGGATGGATAGTGGTGGTGGTAGTATAACCGGCAGAATGCTTGTTCAGCAAGGAGTGCGCAGCGTTACGTCTTCCCCCTCCCCCCTTCTCCTCCCGGTGGGAGTTAACACGGGACCCTCCTGACGAATTGACGTTCCTTGGCTTTCTGCTCCCATCAAATCTCTATATAATGAGTTCCAGTCCATTGATTTAACTTGCGTATTTTAACGTAATCTTTTTACTCACCATTTCTTTTGAGGTCTTCTGCCTAACTTGTGAGTACTTACTGTTCCTGGTTTGTAGCTTCCTGTTTTTTTCTTTATTCAGTCTTGTTCGAATTAGGTCACTCGACACTAGCGAGACAAGACGGGCAGCGGGATCTAGGCCATATATCCGAAACATAAACCTCATCTTTCAGGTGACCTCATGGCCTGGTGGTTATAACTCTCACTTCACGCGGCGAGGTTCTGGGTTCAATGCCTGGCGAGAGTAGAAACATTAAGCCTGTTTCCTTACACCGGTTATCTATGTTCCCCATCAGTAAAATGGGTACCTGGGTGTTGACTGGTGTGGGTCTCATCCCGGGACAAAACTGACCTAATTTGTCCCAAATTCTCTGGATAACAAGCGGTTATCTATATAGCAGCATGTCATTGTTGTCAGCTAGCCTGTATACCTTGTACATGTACTTGTCGAAATGAAGATATTATGATTATGGTACACTGCAGTATGCCATTCATCTTTGTGGTTGATCATCTGTGGTTTTCACCACCCTGAAGCAAAATCTGTTACACCGCCAGCAGTTCACTGTAGGGAATATTGGCGTCTGTACTCTCTCGGGCGTAACTTCATAAGAGTTACATCCAGTAGTGACTACCGTGTCTCAACACCTGCTTCTAGTTCACGACCCCCGAGTGAATTCTAAGCTACTTACACCAACATCGGCACATCGGAATACCACCTGTGCATTGTATGTATTAGCTTTGTTTCACAAGTTATATATATATTTATTTTTCATTGTTTGCTTCAGCTAGGAACATTTCATGTTTGATTGTTTTACATTTTCATAAAAAAGTTTTGCGTATTATCAGGAAGTTTGTTTATCTTATTCTGTTATCATTTATTATTCTATATTTTCTTTTCATGAGGAGGAATAGTCCTTGCAAATACTTTCTGAGGGTCTGAAAGGGCCGTTATACCTTCAGTGTTAGCCCAGTTTCACCGAGTTAGGATACAGTCTTAACCCGTTTACACCGAGTTAGGATACAGTCTTAACCCAGTTTCATAAGTTAGGACACAGTCTTAACCCAGTTTCACCGAGTTAGGATACAGTCTTAACCCAGTTTCAGAGTTAGGATACAGTCTTAACCCATTTTCACTAAGTTAGGATACAGTCTTAACCCAGTTTCACCGAGTTAGGATACAGTCTTAACCCAGTTTCACAGAGTTAGGACACAGTCTTAACCCAGTTTCACCGAGTTAGGATACAGTCTTAACCCAGTTTCACAGAGTTAGGATACAGTCTTAACTTAGTTTCACAGTTAGGATACAGTCTTAAACCCATTTCACAGAGTTAGGATACAGTCTTAACTAGTTCACAGTTAGGAAAATCTTAACCCATTTCCAGAGT
>NC_069408.1:49279728-49287228 GCF_026875155.1 Cherax quadricarinatus | reverse complement strand
TTATAGAGGGGCAACTGATATATCGGATCATTATTTAGTTGAAGCTACAGTTAGAGTAAGAGGTAGATGGGAAAGAGGAAGGTGGTAACAACAAGTAAGAGGGAGGTGAAAGTGTATAAACTAAGGGAGGAGGAAGTTCAGGGGAGATATAAGCGACTGTTGGCAGAAAGGTGGGCTAGTGCAAAGATGAGTAGTGGGGGGGGAGGGTTGAAGAGGGTTGGAATAGTTTTAAAAATGCAGTACTAGAATGTGGGGCAGAAGTTTGTGGTTATAGGAGGGTGGGGGCAGGTGGAAAGAGGAGTGATTGGTGGAATGATGAAGTAAAGGGTGTGATAAAAGAGAAAAAGTTAGCTTATGAGAGGTTTTTACAAAGCAGAAGTGTTATAAGAAAAGCAGAGTATATGGAGAGTAAAAGAAAGGTGAAGAGAGTGGTGAGAGAGTGCAATAGGAGAGCAGATGATAGAGTGGGAGAGGCACTGTCAAGAAATTTTAATGAAAATAAGAAAAAATTTTGGAGTGAGTTAAGGAAGTTAAGAAAGCCTAGGGAAAGTATGGATTTGTCAGTTAAAAACAGAGTAGGGGAGTTAGTAGATGGGGAGAGGGAGGTATTAGGTAGATGGCGAGAATATTTTGAGGAACTTTTAAATGTTGAGGAAGAAAGGGAGGCGGTAATTTCATGCACTGGCCAGGGAGGTATACCATCTTTTAGGAGTGAAGAAGAGCAGAATGTAAGTGTGGGGGAGGTACGTGAGGCATTACGTAGAATGAAAGGGGGTAAAGCAGCTGGAACTGATGGGATCATGACAGAAATGTTAAAAGCAGGGGGGATATAGTATTGGAGTGGTTAGTACTTTTGTTTAATAAATGTATGAAAGAGGGGAAGGTACCTAGGGATTGGCAGAGAGCATGTATAGACCCTTTATATAAAGGGAAGGGGGACAAAAGATATTGTAAATATTATAGAGGAATAAGTTTATTGACTATACCAGGAAAAGTGTACGGTAGGGTTATAATTGAAAGAATTAGAGGTAAGACAGAATGTAGGATTGCGGATGAGCAAGGAGGTTTTAGAGTGGGTAGGGGATGTGTAGATCAAGTGTTTACATTGAAGCATATATGTGAACAGTATTTAGATAAAGGTAGGGAAGTTTTTATTGCATTTATGAATTTAGAAAAGGCATATGAAAGAGTGGATAGGGGAGCAATGTGGCAGATGTTGCAAGTATATGGAATAGGTAAGTTACTAAATGCTGTAAAGAGTTTTTATGAGGATAGGGAGGCTCAGGTTAGGGTGTGTAGAAGAGAGGTAGACTACTTCCCGGTAAAAGTAGGTCTTAGACAGGAATGTGTAATGTCACCATGGTTGTTTAATATATTTATAGATGGGGTTGTAAAAGAAGTAAATGCTAGAGTGTTGGGGAGAGGAGTGGGATTAAATTATGGGGAATCAAATACAAAATGGGAGTTGACACAGTTACTTTTTGCTGATGATACTGTGCTTATGGGAGATTCTAAAGAAACAATATAAAGGTTAATGGACGAGTTTGGGAGGGTATGTAAAGGTAGAAAGTTGAAAGTGAGCATATATAATAGTAAGGTGATGAGAGTATCAAACGATTTAGATAAAGAATAATTGGATATCATATTGGAGAGAGAGAGAAAGTATGGATGAAGTGAACGTTTTCAGATATTTGGGAGTTGACGTGTCAGCGGATGAGTTTATGAAGGATGAGGTTAACCATAGAATTGATGAAGGAAAAAAGGTGAGTGGTGCGTTGAGGTATATGTGGAGACGAAAAACGTTATCTATGGAGGCAAAGAAAAGAATGTACGAATGTATAGTGGTACCAACACTCTTCTATGGGTGTGAAGCTTGGGTTGTAAATGCTTCAGCGAGGAGGAGCCTGGAGGCAGTGGAGATGTCCTGTTTAAGGGCAATGTGTTGTGTACATATTATGCAAAGAATTCGAAGTGTGGAAAGTAGGAGGAGGTGTAGAGTTACTAAAAGTATTAGAGGGCTGAAGAGGGGTTGAGATGGTTTGGTCATTTAGAGAGAATGGAACAAAACAGAATGACTTGGAGAGCGTATAAATCTGTTGGGAAAGGAAGGCGGGGTAGGGGTCGTCCTCGAAAAGGTTGGAGGGAGGGAGTAAAGGAGGATTTGTGGCGAGGGGCTTGGATTTCCAGCAAGCGTGCGTGAGCGTGTTAGGTAGGAGTGAATGAATACGAATAGTTTTTGGGACCTGACGATCTGTTGGATTATGAACAGGGTAATATTTTGTGAAGGGATTTAGGGAAACCGGTTAGCCGGACTTGAATCCTGGAAATGGGATGTACAACGCCTGCACTTTAAAAGAGGGGTTTGGGATATTGACAGTTTGGAGTGACTATCTAAACTGTCGTATCTGGGCGCATCTGCAAAGACAGTGATTATTTATGAGTGATAGTGAAAGTTTTGAATGATAATGAAAGTTTTTTAAGATCACAGTAAACATGTGATATCAAAATATGCAGAACAACCACTGTGAGGTGTGGTCTTGTCCTTATATGCCTTCCTGTTGATGTTTTAATTTTATAGGTCCTTGATAGTGTGAGAAGTCATGTAAGTGCTTGGAATTTTGGCTTACTTAGCAATGCTCTTCTTCCCGAATTAACGAAAAAAATATGTCATTGTGTTTGTTTATTATTAAATTATTTTAAACGTGTGTAAAATATATACAGTTGGATTTAGCTAAATTAAATTGTGCTTGTTATAATTAGGTTAGGTAGGTTCCTTAAGGTTCTTTTTTTTACAAAATTGTTAATTTTTACATAAATATAAGTGAAAATAATATAACTTTAAACGTATAAGAGAAAATTTTAGATAGGACTTAATTTTAAATGAGTTCTTGCTAATTGACCAGTTTTACCTCTTCGGCACGACATTTTAGTATATATATATATATATATATATATATATATATATATATATATATATATATATATATATATATTTTATATATATATATACATATTATATATATTATATATATATATATATATCATATATATATATATATATATATATATATATATATATATATATATATATATATATATATTATTAGGATGGGGTCCACCTCTGGTGTAAATTGTGGGACCCATAGCCTCGGAGAAGTGCATAAAAAGACTTCAAGGAAGAATATTTGGATTTCTTCCCGAAGCCGTTTGAATATTCCACTTCCCTACCACCCCATCTTTTAGTATATTTTTTTTTTTTACCAATAGGAATATTTTATTACATAATATGGTACAGAAGATTTAAGAGATACATTGTTGATATAAAGGTGGCATATACGGTACATGTTGTTACGTGTGTATCACCGATTATAAGGCGAAAATCTCATCCAGCTCCTCAGAGCTGGGGCGTGTGCCCAAAATACAGCAGGCATTACCCCTCTGAACAGCCGCACTGAGCCGCTGGAACAGAAAACTAGCTGCCCTGGGATCCCTAGTTACCTGATGAGTCTTTTTCCCAGCTCCTTAAGGAATTTAGATGCACTCTTTCCCATGAGCCAAGGGTCTCTGAGCCTATGGGAACAAACATATAATGATGGGCAAGTTCTCCATATTTTCTAGACTTTTGGGACTCCCTGAAGCTGGCAGCTGCCCCTCCTTCCTCCCTGGTGTATTGGAGATAGGTATCAGCCAGGTAGATGCACATGTATAGTCCCACACCACCTGCTTCCCATCTGTCCAGGCTTGAAGGGTGATACCATCTGGACGCTTCTGGCTGCCATCAGATCTGCATAGTTGGGGTGGCTCCCTTACTGCTGGGCATCCAGCTGTTGTGAGGCTCCTCTTGATAATGTTATTAACCTCCTCATGTCTTGCAATCTTTCCCTCGGATTTACGGCACACAAGACCATGGTACCCGAATCGGTCTGCTGCTTCACTGCCACAAATACACCTGTGTTCGGCGAGAATAGGGGCGGCAAGTCGAAGGGCAACACCGATGCGGATGGTCTGTGGGTCGAGACGTGTGCCAAGGCTGGAGTTGGGAACAGCCAACAGAAAATCCCCAGCATGAGGGGCTCTCACTGCCAGGAGGCGGGCTCTATCCTTCCCTGACACACTCTGAAGCATTGTTGAGACAATATTTTCCACTATTGGACCATCCCAGTGCGATATATATATATATATATATATATATATTTATATATATATATATATATATATATTATATATATATATATATATATATATACATATATATATATATATATATATACATTTTTTTTTCAACAAGTCGGCCGTATCCCACCGAGGCAGGGTGACCCAAAAAAGAAAGAAAATCCCCAAAAAGAAAATACTTTCATCATCATTCAACACTTTACCACACTCACACATTATCACTGCTTTTGCAGAGGTGCTCAGAATACAACAGTTTAGAAGCATACACGTATAAAGATACACAACATATCCCTCCAAACTGCCAATATCCCAAACCCCTCCTTTAAAGTGCAGGCATTGTACTTCCCATTTCCAGGACTCAAGTCCGACTATATGAAAATAACCGGTTTCCCTGAATCCCTTCACTAAATATTACCCTGCTCACACTCCAACAGATCGTCAGGTCCCAAGTATCATTCGTCTCCATTCACTCCTATCTAACACGCTCATGCACGCTTGCTGGAAGCCCAAGCCCCTTGCCCACAAAACCTCCTTTACCCCCTCTTTCCAACCCTTTCGAGGACGACCCCTACCCCTCCTTCCTTCCCCTATAGATTTATATGCTTTCCATGTCATTCTACTTTGATCCATTCTCTCTAAATGACCAAACCCCTCAACAACCCCTCTTCTGCCCTCTGACTAATGCTTTTATTAACTCCACACCTTCTCCTAATTTCCACACTCCGAATTTTCTGCATAATATTTACACCACACATTGCCCTTAGACAGGACATCTCCACTGCCTCCAACCGTCTCCTCGCTGCTGCATTTACCACCCAAGCTTCACATCCATATAAGAGTGTTGGTACTACTATACTTTCATACATTCCCTTCTTTGCCTCCATAGATAACGTTTTTTGACTCCACATATACCTCAACGCACCACTCACCTTTTTTCCCTCATCAATTCTATGATTAATCTCATCCTTCATAAACCCATCCGCCGACACGTCAACTCCCAAGTATCTGAAAACATTCACTTCTTCCATACTCCTCCTCCCAATTTGATATCCAATTTTTCTTTATCTAAATCATTTGATACCCTCATCACCTTACTCTTTTCTATGTTCACTTTCAACTTTCTACCTTTACACACATTCTCAAACTCATCCACTAACCTTTGCAATTTTTCTTTAGAATCTCCCATATGCACAGTATCATCAGCAAAAAGTAACTGTGTCAGTTCCCATTTTGAATTTGATTCCCCATAATTTAATCCCACCCTCTCCCGAACACCCTAGCATTTACTTCTTTTACAACCCATCTATAAATATATTAAACAACCATGGTGACATTACACATCCCTGTCTAAGACCTACTTTTACCGGGAAGTATTCTCCCTCTATTCTACATACCCTAACCTGAGCCTCACTATCCTCATAAAAGCCCTTTACAGCATTTAGTAACTTACCACCTATTCCATATACTTGCAACATCTGCCACATTGCTCCTATATCCACTCTATCATATGCCTTTTCTAAATCCATAAATGCAATAAAAACTTCCCTACCTTTATCTAAATACTGTTCACATATATGCTTCAATGTAAACACTTGATCTACACATCCCCTACCCACTCTGAAGCCTCCCTGCTCATCTGCAATCCTACATTCTGTCTTACCTCTAATTCTTTCATTTATACCCCTACCGTATACTTTTCCTGGTATACTCAGTAAACTTATTCCTCTATAATTTTTGCAATCTCTTTTGTCCCCTTTCCCTTTATATAAAGGGACTATACATGCTCTCCGCCAATCCTTAGGTACCTTCCCCTCTTTCATACATTTATTAAACAAAAGTACCAACCACTCCAATACTATATCCCCCCTGCTTTTAACATTTCTGTCATGATCCCATCAGTTCCAGCTGCTTTACCCCCTTTCATTCTACGTAATGCCTCACGTACCTCCCCCACACTTACATCCTGTTCTTCTTCACTCCTAAAATATGGTATACCTCCCTGGCCAGTGCATGAAATTACCGCCTCCCTTTCTTCCTCAACATTTAAAAGTTCCTCAAAATATTCTCGCCATCTACCTAATACCTCCCACTCCCCATCTACTAACTCCCCTACTCTGTTTTTAACTGACAAATCCATACTTTCCCTAGGCTTTCTTAACTTGTTTAACTCACTCCAAATTTTTTTCTTATTTTCATTAAAATTTCTTGACAGTGCCTCTCCCACTCTATCATCTGCTCTCCTTTTGCACTCTCTCACCACTCTCTTCACCTTTCTTTTACTCTCCATATACTCTGCTCTTCTTATAACACTTCTGCTTTGTAAAAACCTCTCATAAGCTAACTTTTTCTCTTTTATCACACCCTTTACTTCATCATTCCACCAATCACTCCTCTTTCCTCCTGCACCCGCGCTCCTATAACCACAAACTTCTGTCCCACATTCTAGTACTGCATTTTTAAAACTATTCCAACCCTCTTCAACCCCCCCCCCACTACTCATCTTTGCACTAGCCCACCTTTCTGCCAATAGTCGCTTATAGCTCACCCGAAATTCCTCCTCCTTAGTTTATACACTTTCACCTCCCTCTTACTTGTTTTTGCCACCTTCCTCTTTTCCCATGTACCTCTTATATATATATATATATATATATATATATATATATATATATATATATATATATATATATATATATATATATATATATTATATATATATATATATATACATATTATATATATATATATATATATATATATATATATATATATATATATATATATATATATATATATATATATATATATATATGTCGTGCCGAATATGTAAAACTGGTCAATTAGCAAGAACTCAATTAAAATTAAGTCCTTTCTAAAATTTTCTCTTATACGTTTAAATATATATTTTTTTTCATTGATGTTAATGTAAAAATTTTTAATTTTCCACCAAAAGTATCTTAGAAAACTAACCTAACCTTATTGTAACAAGATCAATTTATTTTAGCCTAACCCAACTAAATATATTTTAGATTTGCTTACAGTAATTTAATACTAAACAAACACAGTGAAATATATATTTTTCGTTAGGTTCAGAATGATTTTGGCGAAATTATTGCATACACAAATTTTCACTTGTCCTATATGGCAAGATGAACGTTGCTATTTAGGCCAAGATCGCAAATTCTGCCTATTCGGCACGACATATATATATATATATATATATATATATATATATATATATATATATATATATATATATATATATATATTATATATATATGTATATATAATATATATATATATATATATATATATTATATATATATATAT
>NC_069408.1:49237228-49274728 GCF_026875155.1 Cherax quadricarinatus | reverse complement strand
CCTAGCAATAATCCTTGTGGAACCCCACTCGCCACATGCACCCATTCCGACAACTTTTCTCGGAAAATCATTTGTTGTTTCCTTCCTACATTAATTCATTATAGTGCCTTCCCTGTTATTTCTACCTACTCCTCTAGCTTTAGTACGAGTCTCTTGTGTGGTACTGAGTCAAAAGCCTTCCTACAGTCCAAGAAGAGGCAATTCACCCATCGCTTTCTCTTGCCTTACTTCTGTTACCAGGTCGTAGAATTTCAGTAGGTTTGTGAGGAGATATTTACAATCTCGAAAACCGTACTGGTTGTCATGTATGAACCCATTTCTTTCTAGGTGGTTCAGCACTCTTCTGATAATTTTCTCAATAACCTTACATACTATGCACGCCGGTGACACTGATCTGTAGTTTAACACTATCTGTCTGTCTCCTTCCTTAGAAACTGGTACTACATTTGCTGTGTTCCACACCTCCGGCAGTTGCTCTGTTTCAAGTGACTTGAAGAATGTTGCTAGTGGCACACACACAGTACCTCTGCTCCCTCTCTCAGGATCTACGGAGAGATATTCGATTCCACCTCCTTCGAAGCATCTAGCTCACACAATAGCTTCTTCACCTTTTCCCCAGTTGTAAGTATTGTGCCCAGTGCTTGCTGTTCTATGTACATGTATATGTGTGTGTGTGTAGTGGGATGTATAGTGATTCTGGTATGGGCAGTCCACCTTGTCCATTATTACTGGGTTGATCGGTGTGGTAGCTGGAGAGCAGGGAACTATGCAGGACACGGTAATCTCACAATAGTTTATTGGCTGAGGGTACACCAGGAAACGAAAGTGAAGGCAAGCAAAGGCAAAGGAACCAGGAGGGGTAGATGTTGATCGTCTGGCCGCTGTCATCAGAGTGAGGCTGTGCAGGAACCTACGCTCTCTCTCAAGCTCACAGCACGGACTTCCATACCCAGGCACATGGAAATTATGCTTAGGTGGGCATTTTAAAAATACAAAGGGGAACCTGGCTACATTGCTCGGCCACATATTTCAGGCCGTTCCAACCCGATGCCACTGGCATGCAGCAAGTGAAGACTGAAATGCTCCTGTGAAACTTGGCTTTGGCTTACCCTTTTACAGAAATGGTTAAAAAACTGGGCCCTCAAAAACTCTCCAACACTGGCTGCGGAAGATAAGAAATAGGCTGCACTGCTGACGGAGATGTCGATGGATGGGGCCAGTGGACATTAAGACAGCACTGGAGCATTAATTTTTCTGTACAATTGGCTCACAGGGCTCAAACCGTGTAGTACATGCTGCCTGATGTAAAACTTAACTTACAGTTACAGAACTTGCAAGGAACATACAATTGTTAAACATACATCCACTAAATATAAAGCCTGATGTAATCCACATTGACTCCGATATGTGAGCTTTAAGTAACTGTAAAGCCTATGAGCGCTGATGGTCTGTTTCAGCGAAAAGGCAGTTAGCGTAGTCAGCGAACGAGTCGGACAAGTCAGGGATTATGTCTATGTCACATAAATGTACTGCTGTCCTTAGTGTAGACCATAAAAATGTCGCTGTCAGCAGAGGTAGAAGTAGTATAAGGTTTGTCGCTAGTTACAGTCTGGTCACGCTGTTGCAGGTATAAAATACCTGTCGGTATTTTATACCATTTTAATGTTCAATCTGTCAGACACTGCAACACAAGGGTATCTTGGTACAGACCTGAAATCAACTTCGACAACCTCTACTAGTGAGAACGGCTGGATTTGAGAGGGACCTGACCTCCCAACATCTGCGTTCTACTAGTGACCTACGTCTCCCCTCCTGGCGCTATATAAGGCTCCATCCTGTCACTTCAACTCCATATTGTTTCAGACTATGGAACAATGCTCTTCTCCAGACTGAGGGACTGACCACCTCAAAACTTTAAGGGTGATGGACTGATTACATCGTCTTCAAGTCTCTTCTGCTTCTATCGACTTTTCTGTACTCGACTGAAGAAGCCTACTGTGTAGGCGAAACGTTTCGAAATAAAGATACCTAGTTCAGCTTCAGCTTAAACATTGTCATTGTACTTCATGTGGTCAAGATGAGCTTCCTTAACTACTGGCAATTCTTTCACCTCGAACCTGTTGCCGTGAAGCTGTCTGAGGACATGGAAAGGACCAACGAATTTGTGATCTAGCTTACACATACCAGGATCTTGAGTGGGAATTTTCATACTGGTACCACCTTACTCTCCATAGTAATGGTGTTACGAGCAGTAGTAAACTTATCTGTTGAGAATTTAATTTTTTACTATACTCTCTGAAAGACAAACTGGGAAGTTCGCGTCTTAGTGACACTGAAATTATCAGGATCATAGACAGTGTGTGGCGAAGTAAACAGAATTTCGAAAGGCAAACGCTTGTCGTAGCTGTACTATGTAAAGTGAAGTGTTTCCCATCGAGCTATTGTACGAAGAGTTTAGGGTACTTGGTAAATCTGGAATGGCATTATCCCATGTGGTACAATTCGGATTGATAGTCTGAGCACCTCGATGATTTTGCGATTCGTGCATTCGGCATGGCCGTTGCTCGGTGGTAGTGTACAACTGTAAGGGCTTGGTGTATGCCGAACCTACAGCAAAGATCCTTCATTGTGGCATTAAGGAACCTTGACCCGATGTTCTTGGGCAAGTATGACGGAGGATAATTTACTCTCTGAAAATATTTGCAACTGTTTTGACAGTTTATGTCAGAAATGGGTACTAGCTCACAGTACCTCATCAAGTTATCGGCCATCACAAGCAGGTCTTTGTTACCTTTCTCAGAGGTCAAGAAATTCGTCTACAGGTCGGCAGAAGTTCTCTCTCACGGCTCCTCTGTAATGGAATACTTGAGGATGGGGTAGGACCAGTAACGGTACCTTTGTGCTGGAGGCAAAGTATTTGTGTGCGTACTCTGCAATTTCCGATGCGAATCTTAGGCAAGAAGTATTTCATTCTTGCCTGTCTGACACTGCGATCTTTACTTGGAGGTACTGCACCAGTCCAGTGCACTAACCACAATTTGGCTGTTTAGGAACTGACTTTATGAACTTATCCAGTTCCCTCTTGAAGACAGCAAGGGGTCTATTGGTACGCTTTCATGTATGATGGAAGGGTGATCAATAGTCTTGGACCCCTGACACTCATTATATTGTCTGAGTGGACTCAGGCCACCTCTTCTTTTCATTGGAGATATGTTGCCGAGCCTCTTTCTTTCGTAGGTAATGATTTATGTATGTGGATTGGGATCGTATAGGCTGTCCTCTTAGTCAAAGGTTTTATCCTCCCGCTATTAGTGGGAGGATAAAACTTTACATCTCCTGGCATTTAATGGCCCACATGATTTTAGCCGCTAGCGTTTCACGTAATTTTTTTTTTCCAAGGTCTGTCCTCTGAGGACAGATTATTGAGGTCTCAAACCTCTGGATTTTTCTTAATGCTCTGGACAATGTTGACAACGTGCGGGTAACATGTTGGTGTTGCATATTCTACAATGAACCTGACATATAATGTGTAGAAGATTCTTAAGGCTTCTTTGTCGAGATTCCTCAACACAGGTCTTAGGTTTGTTTCTCTTGACACAAGTTATTTGGGTTCAGTCTGTACCCCTAAGCAAACGTCTTTTTTTTTTTTTACCCATTCTTGATTGTCGGTATTTGACTGTGACACCAAAATGTGAGAGTTGATTTTGCATCTCTTCGAGTTCCTCGTTTTCTGTCGCACGTCAAGACATGTATTATTGTTTAAATTTAGTTAAATGACGTTAATAAATAAACAAGAACGGACGGACTTGAATCATTGTCCATGCAAGTAGCAGGTTCAGCATTTTAACCAGTCAGCCACAGAGCTTACAAATAGGGTGAATTTACATTCAGCACTACTGTTACATGGTTATATTAGTAGCATCATCTGTGACCCCTGTTGTCTCATCCCACATTCACTGAGGTTTTCTTGGTGCAACTATTCTCACAGCCATATATTCCATAAACCCAAGATAAGTCGTAAAGACCGACTGCAACTGAATAAACAGGAGGATGGATGGGTCTTGCTGCATGCATAGACCAACGATGTAACCACTCAGCCGTGGCACGCGTGCCAAACCTAGCACGCCAACGACTTCTTTCCGGTACGCGAGCCTCTGGTCTCATTTAAAAAAAAATATTTATCACGTATCCGTTCCAAGAAAAGCGGGGAAATAGTTTGTCAGTTCGAAATATTATTCTACCACTTTTCGTGAAATTGTGTGGATAACATTAATCAGGGGGTACTTTACATGGCCTGATTTCAGTTTAACTGTTCATGGTACAGTTCGTACTACTAACCACAACATATTTACGATTAATATATGTATATCACTATTGCAAATTCTATTTGCATTCTGACCTTTACAGATTGTACAGAATATCACGACCTCCGGCCAAGAAACGATGTTATTCAAATAGAGAGGATATTAGAGAATTTAAAGAATATTGGACTGAAAAATTTGTCATGATTAAGAAAGATAATAAAGAATTAGGCATTTTCTGTTCTGAATCAGTTGTTTGTAGGACTTCTTCTGTGAAGAGACATTTTGAAACTGTTCATAAAAACTTAAGCAAGAAAACTGAACAAGAACAAAGGGAATTGATTTCTCGTGAAATGAGCAAAAAAAAAAAAAAAAAAAAAAAAAAAAAAAAAAAAAAAAAAAAAAAAAAAAAAAAAAAAAAAAAAGTTTATTTCGGTTAGGGTTAGTTCCAACTTAGTTGTTGCTAGCTTTAAAGTCTCCAAAGTTATTGTTCAGTATGGAAAAACCACTTAGTGATGGGGAGTATATTAAAGAAGCATGGTTAGAATGTGTTCCTTTCCTTTCTGACAATCTTTCAGAAAAGAAAAAGATGGTGGACCCAGCATGGTTGGTAAGGAAGCAGGATTTGTAAATCTGTTTGCAAGAGATGTTGGTCATCCACTGAGAGGTTTTCAGTGCATCATACACGAGGCTTTATGTACAAAAGCTGGTCTGAAAGAACTTCAAGTGATACAAACAGTCACCAAGATTGTTAATTACATTTCTGCACGAGCTTCGAATAAAAGACAATTTCATAATTTATTGAAGGTGGTGGATTCAGTGTATAAAAGATTAACAATATACAACAATGTTCGTTGGTTTAGTCGAGGTTTTGTTTTGAAACAATTAGTTGAATGTCTGGATGAGATAAATCTCTTTTTGAGTAACCAACAAGTGTCTTACAAAGAAATGTCATATCGTGTGGGGTTTGTAAACTGGTGTTTTTTTTTTTCCAGATTTTTGCGAACATTTAAATGTTTTAAACAATAAATTACAGGACTCTGGTAAGACACTTGATGTTGTGTTTGATTACATAAAGGCATTTGAAATGAAGCTGCGGGGTTTTTTAAGAGGGATATAGATAGTGAGAGGCTTAGATACTTTCCAAACCTAAACAGATATATCAATGATCTCCCAAAGGATGACAAAACATACAGCCAATGTCTTCAAACACTATTTTTAAATATCATTGAGTCAACTGTTGAGCAATTCTCTACAAGTTTTGCTAAGTTCACAGAACTTGAAGAGACTACAAAATTCATTAAGTTTCCAGATAGTATAAAACTGGATAAACTAAACTTGCAGATGTTTTCATGGATAGATATGGATGATTTTGAAATGCAAAGTATCTCAATTTGGAGACAGAAATTTGTTGACCTTAGAGCAAACTTGGAAAATATTGAACAGGAGGGACTAGAGACAGGAGTAACAGAGAGAAACGTGGAAAACCAGGTATTAAGAACTTGCAATACTATTCTACAAATTTTTTTTCTGTTTGAAGAACCTTTCAACAACATTACTATCAGTTTTTTCATCTACTTATTCTTGTGAATCATTGTTATCAGTGATGAACTTTGTTAAGTCTGGTAACAGGAGCAGACTTACGGATGAAACTAGTGGTGTATGCATATCTCTCAAGGTTACAAAATATAAGCCTAATATACATTATCTGATATACATTATCTGATATATATTATCTGATATACATTATCTGTCATCAGTGATGCACCACCACGAGTCTGATGGTAAATAAATGAAAGGTCCAAAATTTTTCTCTTATGTTTTAATTTGATATTTTCTGCTAAAATGGTAAATATTCACTTCTGCTTAACATAATATGTAGTTTTGTTGGTAAAATAATTTTATTGTATTTTCTCTGTGATTTTTATGAATCATTCTTAAGGGATTAAAAATCAGTAAAAGAATATCTTTAATTTCATATCCTTTTGTTGTGTTTTAGTCAAGTAAAACGATTATGTCATTGAGAATTGTAATGTATTGGAAAAATATGAAAAACCTAATTGATCAAATAAATAAATCAGATTGTTGTTTACTCTTTTGCTGATACTAAAAATAGCTTTTTTAAATTGTGTTGATGTATATCGTAGTTAGAAATACATTTAAAGGCTGCTAAAAATTATCCACACTATCAACAGGGAAGAGCGACTTGTAAGTAAAAATTCCGTCACCGTATTTTCCATTTATTCAATATCATGGTTTACAAGATCATTCTTGCAATATTCTCCGATTTTACCGATACTCTGTGATATTTGATTATTTGAAAATTTTGTCACAATACTTAAAAGACACCAAATAATATGTTCCCATAAATTTTAGTTGGCACGTGAGAAAATTTTGTATAAAAAATTTGGCCGAATTTGGTACACACACTTAAAAAGGTTGCCTACCCCTGATCTAGGCTGTTGTATGATCTCTTCCTTTCCCGTATGTTCATGATCTATCAAGGTTATAATTTTCATATTTATTTTTCCCTTAAAATGCAGTTGAAAGAGCAAGATTAACTAAAAATTATAATAACTTGTTCACAGTCACTGGCTAGGATTGTGTTCTAGTAGCCACTTGTTGAACCACCCCTCCAGTGTCAAGATTGTCTTGGAATCCAGTTCTGTCTTTCCCCATTCTTGTACGTGTCAACATGTTTGCAACCTTCACAAAGTTATATATGATAATTGCTTCACCAAGAACGTTACTTAGAAGAGCAACCTGGCGACGACTCACATTATTCTATCAATAGTTCGGCCAGTGTTCCTATCTTCTTTGCTCCTATTATTATTATTATTATTATTACTACTACTACTACTACTACCACCACCACTACTTCTACCACCACTACTACTATTACTTTTACTACTACTGCTACTTTCTCTAGTACTGTCTCTGTTGCTACTACTACTACTGCTACCACTACTAACACAACTACTATTACTGCTGTACCACTACTACTATTACTACTACTACTACCACTATTTCTGCTACCACTACTACTATTACTACTACTGTTATTACTATTACTGTTATTACTACTGCTGCTATTTCTACTGCTGCTATTACTACTGCTGCTACTACTATAACTACTACTGCTACTGCTTCCACTCCCTTCTTCCTATAATGTATTCTCTTTTGGCCGTCTCTACTTTCCTTGTTCCTATTGTGACTTGACAGTGGTCCAGTACGTCGTCATAAGGTTCCTTACTGTGGTTTTTTGTGAAGTGTTCCCTAATCTGCACACAGAAATTACTCCCTACGAAAGCAAAGGACTGGGCAGGCAATGCAACATACCCCCAAATGAAAAGTAGGGGCGCTATTAATGCACTAAGAGAAAACATAATAAGTGTCCGGGGCCCAATTCTGTTCAACAGCCTCCCACAAGGCAGCCACTAGACCCCTGGCTGCCTTCAAGAGGGAGCTGGACAGATACCTAAAGTCAGTGCCGGATCAGCCGGGCTGTGGTTCGTACGTTGGACTACGTGCGGCCAGAAGTAACAGCCTAGTTGATCAGGCCCTGATCTACCGGGAGGCCTGGTCATGGACCGGACCACGAGGGCGTTGATCCCCAGAATACCCTCCAGGTAGCCACGGTATCCTTTATGATCCTGTTACCTCTGGTATATAATTTACATATATGATGAACTCAACCTCTTCTCCTGAGGCAGAACGTTGGTTTTAAGTCTGTTTCTCGATATAGGTTATTTTAGATTACATTATATTGCTTTAAACTAGCCATATCTAGCCATTTATCACCTAACACAAATACGCCTTTAATTATGTCTTGATGGTGTGACTGGAAACGGGGAAGTGCGGAGAAAACGGAGTTTAGTCCATACTTCACAAAACCAACTTTCTGGCTTCACTTCGTCTTATAAGATACTTTGCTGATGATGTAGAATATCTCCACTAAAAAGCAAGTGCGCGACGACTTGACTAAAAGAGAACTCTATAAGTGTTAGAGGTCCCCGGCTTTTCAACGCCTTCCCTTCATGCATACGGGGAATTACCAGCAAACCTATGGTGATCTTCAAGAGGCAACTGGACAATTTCTTCAAATCAATTTTTCACCAGCCGGGCAGAGGTTCGTACACTGGACTGTGTGCAGCCAACAGTAACAGCCTTGTTGATGAGACCTTGGTTCTATAGGAGACCTAGTCGCTGGGGCATTGACTCCCGGAAACGTCCTTCAGGTATCCTTCAGGAGCCCCCACTCAACCAGTCTGAGACTCCCTCACAAAGCCTCACTCTGCTTCTTGCCTTTAGATTCCCTTTGATGGTTTGTGGCTGTACTCTCCTAGTTGTGCCTGTGGGGGTTCACCCCTCAGGAGAGAGTCCTTGATGCTGGTGAGGGGCTCTTTATCAAAGGAATTTGAACTGTCCTTCAGTTCCTTGAGTCGAGCCTGAATGTCTTCCATTTCTCCCAGGCTTTGTATAACCTCGACTGGTTTAGCGCTTCTCATGATTTTAATAACAGTGATGTGGGGTTGAGTTCTACAGTGCTAGTCACGGCATATACCGGGTGAGCGCCCGGCATAATGCCGTGCCGAAAATCAAAGGCCTACCATACGGGGGGTCTTTTTTCGTCAGTGCATTATGCCGGGTAGCAACCGTTAGCATGACGTCACGGTCAGCCGCCACATTCCACAGTGACTCTTCAGTTGTCACGTGGCTGCCGTGGTGAGAGGAAATATTGCACTTTTGTCTCTCATCCGCCTCATCTTTGTCCGCTGTTCCCTTTGGTTTTGGGGCTATACATGTTTGATTATGGATATTAGAAGTCTTTAACACCTGAAACTATAGCTCAAATCATAGGGCTTCACAAAGCTGGGCACCAGATGAAAGAAATAGTGGAGACTGTTGGTGTGTGTGAGCGTTCAGTGAAGAACTGGGTGTTTCAAGGTTGGTGGTGGTGTCGAGTTACCGTCTGCTAAACCTCGGCCTGACACCTCGAAGAAGACATCTGTTCATACCTTAACTGTGTTAAAGAAGCAGTTAGAGAGTACACCTAAGATAACTGCTAGAGAATTGAAAGACAAGAACCCACATCTCTCAGAGGTGTCTGTAAGAACTATTAACAGACGTGTGTCAGAACTAGGCTACAGTAGTCACCGCCGGGTTAAGAAACTGCTCCTCTCAAAGCCACAGAAGTTTTTTAGTTTAATATGTTTATTATGCACCCCATACCCATCAGTGGGCGGTAGTCAAAAGATTACAGAGGTACATAATTGGTCCAGGGACTGGGCCTCAAAGAGATGTAGGTTGGATTATGCAAAGAAATATCGTCACTGGATCCTCAACAATGGTTTGAAGTATTTTGGAGTGATGAAGCAACCTTCACCGTCACCTGTAACCGTGGGAGACGTGTACCTGCCCAGAGGTAGTGACCCACTAGACCCACGCTACACCTGTGAGACCACCAAACACCTAGACTCGCTCATGGTTTTGGGTGTTTTAGTGCTCAGAGTGTTGGTGGACTCATTGTGCTTCCCAAAAACCAGTATATGAACCAGTATAATTACCTGGAGTTATTGTGTGACAATTTACTTGAGGCGTTTGACAAGTGTGGGGCTACAGTTTTTATGCAGGATGGTGCATCGTGTCATACCACCAGATCTGTTGTTCAGTGGCTTAAGGACTGTGAAGTGAGGTTTTTTAATGACTGGCCAGGCAATTACCCAGACCTAAATCCTATGGAGAACCTCTGGAGTCTGCTTTACATAAGGCAAGGAATAATATACCTCCCCAAACCCTCAAGAATTTGTATGAGAGTCTTCCTACATGGCTGAGGGACGTGATTAAGCGTAAAGGACACAACACCAAGTATTAAAACCTCAGTAAGAGTGCAAACATATATATTATAATCTTTCATGGTATGTGTGTTTTGGTACGTGTGTGGGGAGGGGCGGCATAATGCCGTGACTAGCACTGTAGGTCTCGGGTCACGTCCATGTGTGACTATGCGACTGTTTTACAATGTTGTCTCTTGCGCCTTGTTTTTGGGGCCACGTATAGTTTCCGGGGAGTTATCGTAGGAAAAATCCCCAACTTTATCACAACTGCTGCCAAAATAAAATAAAAAAATAATAATAAGTACTTAATGCAAATGTTGTAGAATAAAAAAAAAAATAAACATTTTTCTGGAAAATTTTAACTTGCCCGAAGTTTACAAAACTTACCTATACGTAGCAGGCAGCCTCACGCCGTTGAAAAAAATATTTAAGACTTTTTGTGGGCCCCTAGTTTTTTAGTTACTTTTATCCTCGTGTTTGCATGTTGATGGCGAAAAAATATCATTTTTTCTGTTTCCTGATATTCTTTCAGGGGTTTTGATGGGTTATTGTCCCATGACTTTTGCGCAAGCAACCAAAAAGGGAATCCTCGTTTGGAAAACTGATTGTATCAAGGGGGGGGTTTTAAATTTTGGGGGCGGGGGTGGTAGCACTTCAGACTCGTTGAGAAGGCCTTTGTGAAATGCCTAGTTTTTAAATGGGAAAGTAGAGGTATGGGGTGTGGGGAAACAACAGGTTGAAACCCACTGGGGTTGGGAAACTAATGTAAAAAAGGCATTCGCATGAAGTTAAAAAAAAAAACAATAAAAGGTCAGAAAAAAAAGGGGGGAAGCAAGGGCAGCAAGGGACTAGCCCCCTTTAAAGGGTTTTACTATACTATAGGGGAGTGAGAAATAAATGATGAGCTAAGTTTAAATTGCAAGTGCGGGAAAACATAGAATTATTGCTTAACAGGCCCTGGCTCAATCGGAAAGATAGAGAGATCCCATCTGAATGTCCATACAAGCTTAAAAATTTTTCCACACTGACGGGAAAAGGGAAAAGGGGGGGAGTAGCGATGTATTTAGAGACAAATTTAAATTTTGTGTTAGCAAGATATTAAATTAGAAGCGCAGCCACTGAATCTGTTTGGTTACACTTTCGAGGGCCGAGAAAAAAATTTTTTGGGGGTGATTTACAGGGGCCCCCAAAATTTGATAGGGAGTCAGTAAATTTTAGGGACGAAATTGTAAGCATCTACAACGAAAATGTTGTGCTAATGGGAGATTTCAAAAATAACAGATTGCTGGACAAATTTTACAGGAAATTTAGAGTCGGGTGATTTTTTTGATACGACCCCGGTTGTTTTTTTTTAAAAAAGTTTGGACAGAGCCCAACTGGGGAAATAACCCCCCTTGACTTGGTTCTTGCCCTAGGAAAAAATTAATAATCTTGAGGTTAATGATGAGCTTGGGGGAGTGATCACAAATCACTCAGTTTTAAATTTATGGAATTCCCCTAATAATGGCAATCAAGTCTCCGTCCCTGACTTTCGCTTGGCTGATTTCATAGGACTGAAAAATTACTTAGGTGGGCTGAACTGGAATGACCTGACTAGGGGTCAGGTAGGTGGTGATGGTTGCCGATATGATGCTTTCCAGGGCATAGTTCTAGCTGCTCAGTCAAATTATGTTCCAAATAGGGAAATCAGATCAAACAAAAATGATCCTAAATGGATGAACAATAGATTAAAATATCTGATTGGTCAAAAGAGAGCATATATAGGCAAATCAAAAGAGGAGAGGGGCAATTAAGAAATCGATATATTCAGTTAAAGAGAGAAATAAAAAAGGGAATTAGAAAAGCAAAAAGAGATTATGAGGTTAAAGTTGCAAGAGAATCGAAGACTAACCCAAAAGGATTCTTTCAGGTATACAGAAGTAAGATCAGGGACAAGATAGGCCCACTCAAAAGTTCCTCGGGTCAGCTCACTGACAGTGATAAGGAAATGTGTAGAATTTTTAACACATACTTCCTCTCAGTTTTTACACAGGAGGATACCAGTGATATTCCAGTAATGATAAATTATGTAGAACAGGACGATAATAAACTGTGCACTATTAGGGTCACAAGTGACATGGTCCTTAGGCAAATAGATAAATTAAAACCTAACAAATCCCCAGGCCCTGATGAACTGTATGCAAGGGTTCTAAAGGAAATGTAAAGAGGAGCTTAGTCACACCTTTGGCTAATCTTATTCAACATATCACTACAAACTGGCATGGTGCCAGATAAGTGGAAAATGGCAAATGTGATACCTATTTTCAAAACAGGTGACAGGTCCTTAGCTTCGAACTATAGACCAATAAGCCTAACCTCCATAGTGGGAAAATTTATGGAATCAATAATTGCCGAGGCAGTTCGTAGCCACCTTGAAAAGCATAAATTAATCAACGAATCTCAGCATGGTTTTACAAAGGGACGTTCCTGCCTTACGAATTTATTAACTTTTTTCACTAAGGTATTTGAGGAGGTAGATCATGGTAACGAATATGATATTGTGTATATGGACTTCAGTAAGGCTTTTGACAGGGTCCCACATCAGAGACTATTGAGGAAAATTAAAGCACATGGAATAGGAGGAGAAATTTTTTCCGGGGATAGAGGCATGGTTGACAAATAGGCAGCAGAGAGTTTGCATAAAGGGGGAGAAATCAGAGTGGGGAAGCGTCACGAGCGGTGTTCCACAGGGGTCAGTGTTGGGCCCCTGCTGTTCACAATCTACATAAACGACATAGATGAGGGCATAAAGAGCGACATCGGCAAGTTTGCCGATGACACCAAAATAGGCCGTCGAATTCATTCTGACGAGGACATTCGAGCACTCCCGGAAGATTTGAATAGACTGATGCAGTGGTCGGAGGAAGTGGCAGATGCAGTTTAATATAGACAAATGCAAAGTTCTAAATGTTGGACAGGACAATAACCATGCCACATATAAAAAAAATAATGTAGATCTTAATATTACGGATTGCGAAAAAGATTTAGGAGTTCTGGTTAGCAGTAATCTGAAACCAAGACAACAGTGCATAAGTGTTCGCATAAAGCTAATAGAATCCTTGGCTTCATATCAAGAAGCATAAATAATAGGAGTCCTCAGGTTGTTCTTCAACTCTATACATCCTTGGTTAGGCCTCATTTAGATTATGCTGCACAGTTTTGGTCACCGTATTACAGAATGGATATAAATTCTCTGGAAAATGTACAAAGGAGGATGACAAAGATGATCCCATGTATCAGAAACCTTCCCTATGAGGATAGACTAAGGGCCTGAAAAATGCACTCTCTAGAAAAGACGTAGAATTAGGGGGGATATGATTGAGGTTTATAAGTGGAAGACAGGAATAAATAAAGGGGATGTAAATAGTGTGCTGATAATATCTAGCCTAGACAGGACTCGCAGCAATGGTTTTAAGTTGGAAAAATTCAGATTCAGGAGGGATATAGGAAAGTACTGGTTTGGTAATAGAGTTGTGGATGAGTGGAACAACTCCCAAGTACCGTTATAGAGGCCAGAACGTTGTGTAGCTTTAAAAATAGGTTGGATAAATACATGAGTAGATGTGGGTGGGTGTGAGTTAGACCTGATAGCTTGTGCTAACGGGTCGGTTGCCGTGTTCCTCCCTTGAGTCAATGTGACCTGACCTGACTAGGTTGGGTGCATTGGCTTAAGCCGGTAGGGACTTGGACCTGCCTCGCATGGGCCAGTAGGCCTTCTGCAGTGTTCCTTCGTTCTTATGTTCTTATGTTCTTATGTTCCTAATTCGTATTTCTTTGTGTGTGTGTGTGTGCGCTTGGCTGTCTTGACTGTGCCTGTGTCACCCCTTTCCCTCCACCCTTTCTCCTCTTATCCTACCCTTCCTTTTAACCCCCTCCCACACCACTTTCTTAAATCCCGCTCCCATACTCTTCCTTCTCTCTCGATACCCTTCTACTCTCAACCATTCTCCACCTCACCCTCCCCTCTCCACCTCATCCCACTTTCCATTCTCAACCGCCCTTCCCTCTCACCCCTCTCTCACCCTCCATTCTTAGGCTCCCATCTCATCCTCAGCCCTCCCTCTCAAACTCTCCTTTCAGTCTCCCTCCCACTATCACTTCTCATCTCATCTCTCCCGTCCACACACTCCCTAACACAAAAGATGTGGTCAGGTAATCTCATCCTTTCCCCCCACTCCATAGTACACACTGAGAGATGGTAATCTCCAAGTGATAGTAACCAGCTCTGCTGGAACAAAACTTTTCAAGTTGCTGTTTCTACTGAACCCATAGCAGAAAGCTCGATGATACTCTATGAAAAGAAAGATAAGCTGTAGAACGCGCTTTTATTGCGACAGCGTTTTGCTCTTAGTACACCTCTACACAAAGCAAAACATTGCCTCGGTAAAAGCTTGTATCCTCATTTCATCCAGCGTGGAGGTATCCTCATCGACCTACTGAAGTCTCCCAGCTGCGACTGACAGATTTCAATACCTCTCTTATGAAATTCATCATGTATGATGCAGTATGATAGGTAATCAATATCTCATGTATGAAACTCATCGTGCATGATGCACTATGACAGGGAAACAAAGCAAGCATTTTGTTGTCTCAATGTGACTTGCCTATATACCACTGTAACCTACACTGCGGGTGTAACCAATTTTGATGGAATATAAGAAAATTCGTATTCCTCGTAGTCGTTCGTGCGAGCGTTTTGGAACATCCGTATTTAATTTCCTTTTGCGACTACGTCAAGGGAGTGTGTAAAAATATGAGTTTGAGCGTTTTGCCCCAGCAGGCGCGAGACAGAGCACGAGAATGTGGCGCTCGTTCTTTCAACATTCACGTCGGGATTTGGAAATTTGTGCGTTGTGTGCTCAATTCAGATTCGCCGAGACGGAAAAATGAATGAATCAAACGCTTATCTGTTTGTGGAACTGTGAGAGTGGTGGGGTGGGGGGTGGGTGGGATATGAGAGGTAAGGGGAGAAGTTGATGTGGTGGGGCTGGAGATGGGGGGGGGGATCATGTTGGTAGGGATTGGGGGAAAAAGTTGGTGGAGGTTGGGGATAGGGTTGGTGGGTTAAGGGAATAAAAAATTGGGAGTTGGAAGAGGAAGAAAAAGAGGAGGATGGGGGAGGAGGGGGATGGTTGGTCAAGGGAGTGGGGGGCATTTTTGTTTCAAGTTTTTTGTGGGGGGAGGGGGGGGTTTGCTGCATGCCTTCTGTCGTAGGCATCGGCTGATCAGCAAGTTAGAAGAAGTATGCAGCTCCATTCTGTAAGATAATGTTGATTTTCATTCGCCTTTAATATTTCTGTGAGTTCACATGATATACAAAATTGTAATTTTATATCAGAATGTTACTTAAACCCTCCTCTTACCTTCGTACAATTAACATAATGTAATTTCGGTTAATGCTACCAAACCTATTTTAGTAAATAATAAATTTAGTTTCGCTGTGGCTTTATGGACAGCGTCAGTGTGTTAAACTTTCCCTCACTTCAACTTTTTTCTTTTTTACCGGGGAAGCTTAGGTATCTTGCAGCCTGCACCAGTACCTTACATACATAAACAGCACTGAAGGAATCATAATAGTTTAACATAGTCAGTATTTTACTGTGGCGAAGACCGTCGGATGTGTGACTTTGAAAACTTGATTTTCTGACAGAACATATATTGTATTGTCCTCTACCCATAGACATGCCCTTGGGAAGTAACGAGCCCAGTAGGACCTACAGACCAGCAGCAGGTTATTCAGGGTTCAGTAGGACGCAGATGTCTGGCCCTCTTCATTTAACATGTGTCGCCACTTTGAGACGAATCTCTGTCGATTGTGGCTAAGGCAGACATTTCGCCCATAGCCACCTGTTAGCAGGTGCTCCTGTCTCCCTCTGTGTAGAATATGACATACCACCGAGAGTGGATCACATTTTAACAGTTTGCCCACAGTTTGGGCCGTAGTTTTTTATAATTACCGGGGTGACTTTAGAGATCTTGGGGAACTTTTAAGGGAGAGTTTTTGAGATTAATAATTTAATGGAGTTTTTCACTAATGCTGATTATGTCAATTTGGTTTAATAGAATTTATTTGTGTTGAGCATTTTATTCATGTTCGTATCTTTTATTGTTTGTTAATTTTATCTTTCGTTTATTTGTATGTTGTATATATTTATATTATTAAGAGCACTAAGTGACTAACATGGTCAGAGTATTCTGTAAATAACACTATTACTGTTACTGGTACACTTCTCTTAGTCTGTTTTCTGTTGGCATTTTCAAAAATTTTTACAGGTTATGTATTATTGCATTTTTTGGCGTTGTAGTGCGTTATTATTAACTATTTTTCGTTAATAGATTACAAATTAGCCTAACCTAAATAACGTATATCGAGAAATTGGCTTGAAACTAAGTAAAAAAATCGATGTTGGTTATATTAAGATGGGTTGCCAATAGCTACATTCTGCGGAATTTTAGGCGATCCCAAAAATTCAGGTGTTTAAATATATGTCTGAGGTGAAAGATCTTTTTATTTAGATGAGTGGCTCCCCAAGATTTCAAGATCGTTTACTTCTTTACGTTGTCATCAACCTCGTACCCTTGTTTACATATTTGAAAATAACATTCTCTCTCTCTCTCTCTCTCTCTCTCTCTCTCTCTCTCTCTCTCTCTCTCTCTCTCTTATATATATATATATATATATATATATATATATATATATATATATATATATATAATATATATATATATATACATATATATATATATATATATATATATATATATATATATATATATATATATATAAAATATATATATATATATATATATATATATATATATATATATATATATATTATACAAGTGCATTAAAGAGTATCGTCATTGGCTCTTAACATCTCTTGTTTTGAAGGCTCTTGTTATCTATCCTAACAACTAAATACAAGTGTTTCGTATTCTGTGAGATTGTCATTGTTTTGAGCCAGCGCATATCAGACAATCTAGTAGCTAAAACACACGCCGCACGTGTTCAGGACTCAAAGGTGCAATCGCTAGCCTAAACTAGCACAAATGTTCAGAAGTGTATCAGGTAACCGTCCTTACCGATTACCTCTGGTCACTTCACGTTGGATGCTGAGGTATACAGTGTTAACAAAAGTATAAATTAGATACATGGTAACTTTTATTAAGTTACGTTTTGCTAAACAAGAGGTCTTTAAGTCCAGTATAGATTGAGGAAACCACTGAGTAAATATAGGAGAGGAAAGATGTAGTTTAGGGGTAAGGGGTGAAATGCAATCATCTCTCCTGACAGACGTCTATTGGCTACACAGCATCAGTTTAAGTAAAATTTTTGAGGCATTAAAACTCTTTTTCTGTACTACTGTATTATCCAGTCTGATACCTGCTAATCCACCAGACTTTTTCAGGGTTGCACTTGCATATCGCTAACGACTTCAGACGAATGGTACAATAAATTCTCAACACTCCCATGATCGATAAATTCCCAGTACGATTTGTAGTCCTGTCCAGCAGCAAAGTAGCGAGTAATACCTACAACTCGTTTACTGCGTTTACTAAAGGTGCGCTAAGAGTAGCTACCACCATCACCACTATCAAAGCTCTCGCCAACAAGAAAACCACGAACTTTGTTGATACTAAGCTGGAGTATACAGTACACGATACAGTGCTGAAGCTACGATTGAGTCTAGGTGGGAGAAATGACCAGAGATTTAGATACTTATTAATGAATACAGCTATGCGGGCCTGATTGATGAGTTCAGTGAGGCATGTGTGATAAATAGGAGTTACCACGTCCATCTTATGAATTAAACTGAGGCCAGACTTTTGTATTAAGAAGATAATTTACATTGACGTCATTGCCTTGAATCAGCAGTTATCAGCTTCATCAGTATAGTTGTATACAGTACCTGGAGTTTAACGTTTGAGAAGATTTACTTAAACTGATCCTGCCTCTTTAAGACATGTCTCTTACCAGAAATTATTGTGCTCCACACGCCTCACCTACACTTTACTTGTCATTCTCTGCTATATTTATCAAGGTTATCCTCACTGTATTACACTGTAAAAGCTCCTGATGAGCAAAACGTTTACTAATAAATATTTCCAAGGTTTTGCATAACTGTTTAATTTATACATGATAAACTTGCTGACAAATATGATAATAAACACTTTGTAGAAAATAAACTCGCATTTAGAGGCGACGCTTCAGGTATTTCCGCCTTCGTCGTGGATTTTATGATTATCGAGGTGCCTGTAGGGACCTCAGGGAACTTTTAGGAGAGTCTGTTGACATTAATCATTTAATGTTTTTTTTAATTAAGGTAGATATTTTAACTTTGTATGATAGTATTTATTTATGGTGAGTGTTTATCTTCGTTGCCTTATTGTTTGTTAATTTTATCCTTGTTTAGTTTTAAATCTTTTTCATGGCTATAAGTACTGAGTGGGCTATGTGGTCAAAGTTCTTAAATGTCTACTGCAACTACTAACTACTGCTGCTGCTTCTACCACTACTATTACTACTACCACCACTACTATTATCACCACCACCACTTCTATTACTACAGCTACTACTACTACTACTACTATTATTACTCTTGCTACTACTATTACTGTTACTACTACAGACGACGCCTCGCTCTAGGTAAAGATTTGTCAAGCCTTCGATAATTCTCAACCTGTAAATACAGGTACTCTCCACACATAGTGTCTTCTCTCTATAGTCACGAATGGTGTCACACCACCATACTCACGTGTAGTGCTTCCTCACCATGGTCACGTATAGTGTCTCCTCACCATGGTCGCATATAGTGTCTCCTCACCATGGTCACTTATGGTGTCTCCTCACCATGGTCACATATAGTGTCTTCTCACCATGGTCACGTATAGTGTCTCCTCACCATGGTCACTTATGGTGTCTCCTCACCATGGTCACGTATAGTGTCTTCTCACCATGGTCACGTATAGTGTCTTCTCACCATGGTCACGTATAGTGTCTCCTCACCATGGTCACGTATAGTGTCTTCTCACCATGGTCACGTATAGTGTCTCCTCACCATGGTCACGTATAGTGTCTTCTCACCATGGTCACGTATGGTGTCTCCTCACCATGGTCACGTATAGTGTCTCCTCACCATGGTCACGTATAGTGTCTCCTCACCATGGTCACATAGTGTCTCCTCACCATGGTCACATAGTGTCTCCTCACCATGGTCACTTATGGTGTCTCCTCACCATGGTCACGTATAGTGTCTTCTCACCATGGTCACTTATGGTGTCTCCTCACCATGGTCACGTATAGTGTCTTCTCACCATGGTCACATAGTGTCTTCTCACCATGGTCACATAGTGTCTTCTCACCATGGCCACTTATGGTGTCTCCTCACCATGGTCACGTATAGTGTCTTCTCACCATGGTCACGTATAGTGTCTCCTCACCATGGTCACATAGTGTCTCCTCACCATGGTCACATAGTGTCTCCTCACCATGGTCACATAGTGTCTCCTCACCATGGTCACATATTGTCTCCTCACCATGGTCACATAGTGTCTCCTCACCATGGTCACATAGTGTCTCCTCACCATGGTCACATAATGTGTCTCCTCACCATGGTCACATATTGTGTCTCCTCACCATGGCCACATAATGTGTCTCCTCACCGTGGTCACATATTGTGTCTCCTCACCATGGTCACATATTGTGTCTTCTCACCATGGTCACATAGTGTCTCCTCACCATGGTCACATATTGTGCCTTCTCACCATGGTCACGTATAGTGTCTCCTCACCATGGTCACATAGTGTCTTCTTGTTGGAAGGCTTCGTGGAGATGGGATGGTTGGAGTTAAACACACTTGTTGGATGGTACCACTTATATTAGCAGAGTGTGAGAGGGGAGCCAAGACTGCCTGTGTTGCCTTCTCGTAGACCTATGGTTGGAGTGAGTACGAGGCCGGGAGCGCAGAGCTCACATACGACATCACGTGAAGTCACACAAGCTAGTCACTGAGCCTAGCGAGGGGTCAACTATGTAAAACATGGATGGTACCAACTATGATACTAAGATAACATATACATATACAGGAGATCAACAACTATGCTGACAGCTCGGTCATGTAACGTATGTCATCTCGACATACAATACTATGCTATAGGCTGAACAGGAAGGTGGCTCTGGGCTGATTCTATACAATGGCAAAGACATATGTAACTTAGAACTAATGGATGGTATTGTAATACATTACGAATTATAAGAACAAATCATAGTATAATAAAGGATGGAATTGATCGATCGATCTGTATTCATGCACTCTACGGATTCTGAGGAAAAATATATATTTACAAAGGTGAAAGTAATTAACAGCAAAGGTAGATCTGGTGTGCACAGATCATTACTGCTAAATTCTCAGAATTCGGAGGGAACGTGAACACAAAAATTTTTTTTTGAAAACTAATCAGCTAATAATAACACACAGTTGACGACTTTATTCATCTTGGACATCTAAGTATACAGGCTATGTACATTTAAACCCAACTCTGAGAGGGTAAGATTTACATATGCAGAATGGTTATCGTCTTTGGGAGGATCGAAATCCTTTGCAATGGCTAACACATGCTTTGACTGAGGGAGATCTGAACAAGTATCTACAAAAGATACAGCTACACTCACTAGTGACTGGAATTACTAACTGGTATACTCTTCTGCTTGGAGTACCCAACTCGGCTGTTCGATACAGTAATTCTTGGCTCATTACAAAGTCACTAATGGGTGCTGGTGGTTTCACAGTCAGAATAAGATCTTCCTGGAGCAGGAATCGAATCACACCAGACCACATGGGATCGGTTCTTTCTTACTGGAGGAATGAACAAACTCAGTGAAGTGGATGACTCTCCCCGGTAGAAAAGTAATGCTATAACACGCAATATGAGCAAGGGAGAACGGATCTACTATCTCTCACTGCAAGCACAGGGGAAAAGAAAGGAACATGGTCGACAATACTGGCATTCATTCTGAGTCACACACAGTGACACAAGGTATCAGCTATAAAAAGACTACACTTAGAAACGTTAACAACATGTGAAAGTTACTCGAGAAACAACTTCTTACATTGTACAGATTACTATCAACTAGGATAGTATCACCATCTGGAACACAAGGAACAACAACACAACTCAAGTGAGTACACTAGCCACAGAAACGTCTTTCTGCAACGACTTGTGACATCAGCAAGAGATGGCATGACTCATTACATGTAATGTTCTTTACAAAGCGTCCCATAGAAGGAACGACTACTTGAACAAGACGCCATCACAGGGATAGTAGTCTCAGCACCCAGGGTTGTCTGAGGTTCCTCTGAAACCCAAGGTAACTGTACACTATCCTGGGTGCACGATATTGTGGCTGGATTCCAGACAGGAGTGACAGTCGTACTAGTGCCTCACCGCTCGGCTACATTAATAAGTAATGCACAGATCTATAGGAACTTAATCTGAACTTCACATTTCGCAGCACTTTAACAAATCTCAGATACAAGCTGTGAGAACAAACATATTGTCTTTCAGTCAGTAAGGGGATATTGGGACTGTCGACTGATTCACATTTACTTTGACTGGCATGATACACTAAGTGAGCATTCAAAAGTGACTGGGACATCTTCTCAGGGAACTTACTTAAGGACATAAAAGCGAGAATAATAGAGAATATGTGACACAGTAAGCTTAAATGGGAAGAAAATATGTACTTAACTATTCTGCATAAGTAAAGAAAATTGACAAGTCACACTGTAGAGCAAGGAAAACTCACATAAAACACTCAAATGGATAAGCAACACTTTGATAATCAAGAGAAATTGTACTTTACTCAAATCAAATTTACTAAAATTTACTTTAATTTGAATTAATGGCACAGTGAGTTGTCCTTACTCTCAATTCAATAAATAAATTCAACAATAAATGATAAATCAATCAAAAATGATAAAATAGAATCACTAAATCTTATGCAAAATTAAAATGGACTGGGAAAGCAATGCTCCAAAAAAAATGAAGTGGCACACAGAGAATAAAATATTATGCACAAAACATAAGAAATGTAAAACTGAAATCACAGAATATTGCACTGAAATAAACTGTAGCAATATAGCAATTAACAATTACTAATCTAAAAGTACTGCATAACACAACACTACATAAAAAATTTTCTGAAAAAAAAAATAGTGGGAGCACAATATTTGCGCAAGAGTCATTACAGAATGAGGCAAGACTGCAATAATAAAAAAATTGCACTCACAAGAAAATGCAGTTTACAAAAAACAATAAAAAAATGATCAAGGAATGAACTGATTGAACACTTTAACTCTTAATTGCAGCTTAAGCAACACTTACTGAACAAGCAAAATAATGATTTACTTTAAAAAAAGAAGTTAAAAACTGCACTAAGAGTGAATTTGTTCAATGAAATATGAAAAATAATAGAGGCATAAAACACAAAAGAGGGAAAGGTTAACACTTACAATGAAGCAGGAACACAACACATCAATATATGCACAATACTATGATAATTTTCTTGCAATAAGGTCTTGTGCTGACAAAAAATTGGAAATAATTGTCTTGCTTCAAACAAAATAATGGCACTATTGTCTGTGGAGATAGAACAAATTAGACACTGGCTAAATAAAAAGAATGAGCACAAAAGAATGTTCAACACACAGTGAAATGGAAAATGAATGAATAGAAAAAAATCAGCAAGAATACACAAATGCTGGGAAAAAAAATAACTGAGACAACACTGAGTTGTGACGCAGAATATAAGATAACAGTTACTGAATAACTTTACTTCGTAACTTACTGGACAAGGAACACAGTACTGTGAACACACGATAATTTGTGAAGCATAAACACAAGTTTATACTGCTTATATAGTGCATACAACAGGGGAAAAATGGAGAAGTACTTACTTCACATATATAAAAAAAATGAACACAACACAACAGACATAAAAATAAAGCACGAAAATTTAAACACTGAAGAAAGAAAAAAAATATTGCAAACAGGATATAATGAACACAGTCTAATCAAGAGTCACTGAATGTCACTAAGAAATCACTGAGAACAAAAAAATGTCTCAACACTCGCAAATGACTGTAAAAGCTTATTATCACAGGAACGACGTTAGTGAAGAATGAGGGTAGTGGAGTCTCGTGGCTGTCGGCGTCTCTCCACTACCAACACTGCGACGTCTCGAAGAATTTGCGCTTAAATCGACGATAAACTCACACAGGAGGCTTTTACGTTGGTGCACAGGGACGAAGGAACAATCTTGCGTCTTGACCCCCTATGTGGTCCGTAAAATATGGTGCTAGGACCCGATATAAGGGTACAGAAAAAACAGTGGTGGAAGGTGTGGGTGGTTGAGACAGCGTGCTGAGACACTGTGGCTGGGCCTACGGGATAAGTGGCGTAAGCCACGTGCTCTGGGGACATCCACACTTGGCACGAAAATATTCTAAGCCAGGCTGGCTTAAAAACCCACAAAATACCACAACACCACAGGGATGGTAAAGCACTCAGAACAGCTAGAACTGGAAGCACAAAGCGATGGTGAAGGCTGGAACTCACGTGGCTTGCTTGAGTACTGGGTTAGTCACCTGGGTTAGTTGGCTGGCTGGCTTGGCTTAACCTGTCACACAGATTGGCTTGAGAACTTATAATGATGAGCACAGCAGGGGTGGAAAGCTGGCTAGCAGGCAAGGGTGGTACTTAAGACAGGCTGGATGGTGTAGGGCTTGACTCCCCCCCACAGACTGGCTTGGCAGCTTGGCTTAATTTGCAAACCCGGGTCAACCCCTCGGAAGTAATGCAAATAAGCAAATAAAACACTAAGACACAAAGATTGACCAGGAAGCAGGAAGCAAACAGGCTGGTGGATGCTTGCTCAGGGTAGCTGGCTGCCAGGCTAGGCCTGCTGGTGACAAAATGTCCGTTGGCTGGTAGAAGTTAATCTCTGTACATCGGCGTAAATATAAAATTTACGCGCTCACCACTGCCACCATTTGTTGGGAGGGTTCGTGGAGATGTGATGGTTGGAGTTAAACACACTTGTTGGATGGTAACATTTATATTAGCAGAGTGTGAGAGGGGAGCCCAGACTGCCTGTGTTGCCTTCTAATAGACCTACGGTTGGAGTGAGGACGAGGCCGGGAGCGCAGCGCTCACATACGGCATCACATGGCGCCACGCAAGCTAGTCACTGAGCCTAGCAAGGGGTCAACTATGTAAAACATACGGATGGTACTATGATACACAGATAACATATACATATACAGGGGATCAGCTACTATGCTGACATTCTCACCATGGTCACGTATGGTGTCTCCTCACCATGGTCACGTATGGTGTCTCCTCACAATGGTCACATAGCGTCTCCTCACTATGGTCACATAGTGTCTCCTCACCATGGTCACATATTGTGCCTCCTCACCATGGTCACGTATAGTGTCTCCTCACCATGGTCACATATTGTGTCTTCTCACCATGGTCACATAGTGTCTCCTCACTATGGTCACATAGTGTCTCCTCACCATAGTCACATTTTGTGTCTTCTCACCATGGTCACATATAGTGTCTCCTCACCATGGTCACATAGTGTCTCCTCACCATGGTCACGTATAGTCTCCTTACTATGGTCACATAATCTCTCCTCACCATAGTCACGTCTCACCAACAGTACAAAGAACTTCCCGCAAGGTGCCCACCAAGTGATCACGTCTCAACAGTAGTATAAATATTGAGTAGCTTTTGAAGCAGTTCCATAACCCAGGTTCTAATACAACTAATTTTTCTCCGCCCGCCTTCTCTCCCCTTCAAATGATAATTGGGTCACTCCGGACCACAGAATATTGCTGCCACTACTTCCTTAATGCTCTTAACCTTATGTTCCAGCCAACTCAGCCAACTGTGAGACGATGCTCAAAATTGTGACGTCATACAACAACAAAGTCATTTCCTATTTTTTTGTTGCACTTTAATTACATTGTTATTTTTCTGTAGTTTAGGATTCCATAATTTCTTGGATAATAAGAATACACAAAAGAAATTTCAGCTCTTTTCTTTCCGTGTTTAATTTTCGAGTTAATTAAAGCTATCTGGTGCTCGGTGGGAGTCAAATTACGCCGGGCAACTTATGTACAGCTATGTGTCTCCATAATGCGACTCTTTTCCTGCCCTCCCACCTGAGAACTCTGCCACGGTGACGCACAACACCGGGGTAGTTGGCAGCCCGTGACGCTAACTGGCAATTCTTGAAGATGACTGGCAGATAAAGGGAGTAACTAGCAACTCAGGGGGAATAAGTTGCAAATAAAGGGGATAACTAGCAACTTACTGGGGTGACTGACAACAAAGAGGAATCACTGACAGCTTTCGTCAATAATTTCCGAGATTATACACCGAGAGGTTGTATAATCTTGGAAATTATTATTTTAGGGCTTTAAGAATTTTTCACTGGTGGTGAACAGCTGACATACAGTCTTAATGACCCTCGTATAGTCAGTAGGCTTCAAACTCGCCAAAGCAACTAATTCAAGGCACAATATCTAAGAGTGAAGTGAACAAAGGCGTAAAGATTTTTTTTTTGTAGTAAGAAGGCAAATGGCGACAATACAATAATATATTTATTTCTACAAGTACATGTACAAGATATACAAGATTAGCTAACATCAGTGACATACTACTATACAGTCTCTTGTTATGTATAACATTTCGGACAATTTAGGTCAATTTTGTCTCAGGATGCGACCCACACCAGTCGACTAACACCCAGGTACCCATTTTACTGATGGATGAACAGGGACCACAGGTGTCTTACGGAAATACCTCCTAATGTTTTTCAGCCGTACCGGGGGGTCGATCCCCAGACCTCAGTGTGTGAGCTGAGTGCACTAGCGGTCTAGATACGGGACACCCATGTATATATAACTTGTATGTCATGAAGCGTTAAAATCACGCGTGCAGTAGAAGCTCGATCCTCCAGCTACTAATAGCAGCACCGTCTCTGTACAGTCACGCTTCTCCAGTGTTTTATTTTATACTCCAGGATCCCTCAAGGCCTGAATATTCGCCTTCCATCTTTCCCCCCGAAAGGTGATGTATAATCACTACAGGTTTAGCACTCCCCATGATAATAACATACTTCAAAAACAAAGAAATCTGAACTTATGGAAGCATGCAGGATATGTGAGTGGCTTGAGCAAAATATTTAATGTAAATTACTGAATTAATTCAAGGAACTAAAAGATGTAAGAGATTCTTAGAATATTAATCTTACGGCCATTGATAAAATACCAGACATTTGAGCAAATATCCTAAATTTCCTTCTAACAGATGAAATATAAATTGTAAATATATATGCAGATGCATTCCTGTTAATCCCTTTTTTTGGGGGGGGGGGGGGGAGGGGCCTAGTTCCTAGGTATTTTGTGTATCTATATGCTCTTGTGTTACCATCTGCAGAATAGATATGAGGGTAACAAAGTTGCCATCACCGTCTGCAGGATAGATATGGGGGTGCACAATAAACAGCCACTTCAGCGGCAAAATAAAAATTTAGTAATCAACGTTTTCTAACAACTAATTACTTCTAACAACTAACCTCTTCTAACTTCTAACCGCTTCTAACACTTATCATTTCTAGATCTAAACACTTCTATGAGTAATGTTCTAATTAGTAATAACTTCTAACCGTTAATTGTGGTTAATAACTACTAACAACTATCCACTGCTAACCATTTTTGACAGTTATCTGTAACTGACAACTAACTACCTCTATTAACTACCTCTAGCAACTAGCTAACACGGTTTGACTGCTACTAACTACCAATTTTTAACATTAATAGCTTTAACCCTTAAATTGTCCAAACGTAGATCTACGTCCACGTGCGGCGGCTCCGAACGTAGATCTACGTTTGTTTTTACATGCTTTCAAATGGGGAAAATCAAGGTCAGAGCGCTACGCACGCGAACGTAGATCTACGTTTGGACAGTCTAACAAAAACTACTCGCTTTTAAGCACATGTCGTAAATAAGCACCTCTAACCATTTGTATAAACCAACTACTAACAACTGTTAACTTCTAACAGCTACTTCTGACAACTTCTAACATCTAACAGCTAACAATTCAGGATATGTTAGTGTAACATCCACTAAGCATTAAGCTGCTGCATTCCTCTACTGCATAAATAATTAAGGTAGATAATTTGCATGCTGAGAGGCCAAAGATGCTGCCAGGTGGTGGTGGTACTGATTCTAGGTGGTGGCACTGATGGCAGGTGGTGGTGGCACTGATGGCAGGTGGTGGTGGCACTGATGGCAAGTGGTGGTGGCACTGATGGCAGGTGGTGGTGGCACTGATGGCAGGTGGTGGTGGCACTGATGGCAGGTGGTGGTGGCACTGATGGCAGGTGGTGGTGGCACTGATGGCAGGTGGTGGTGGCACTGATGGCAGGTGGTGGTGGCACTGATGGCAGGTGGTGGTGGCACTGATGGCAGGTGGTGGTGGCACTGATGGCAGGTGGTGGTGGCACTGATGGCAGGTGGTGGTGGCACTGATGGCAGGTGGTGGTGGCACTGATGGCAGGTGGTGGTGGCACTGATGGCAGGTGGTGGTGGCACTGATGGTAGGTGGTGGTGGCACTGATGGCAGGTGGTGGTGGCACTGATGGCAGGTGGTGGTGGCACTGATGGCAGGTGGTGGTGGCACTGATGGCAGGTGGTGGTGGCACTGATGGCAGGTGGTGGTGGCACTGATGCCAAGTGGTGGTGGCACTGCTACCAGATGGTGACACTGATGCTGGGTGGTGGTGGCACTGGTACCAGGTGGTGGTGGCACTCCTGCCAGCTGGTCAAGTGGTTAACGCACTGGCCTGTGAGTTATAGGATTCACTTGCCATGGGTTCAGCTCCACCTGTTCCCTGATTTGTGGGTAAAGTGTTGCCGGTAGTTGTATACCCTCTTTACACCCATCACCTCCCGCTCGCCACCAGTACCACAACAAATTTGCTGTCATGTTTTTTTAATTACCGTGGTGCCTGTAGGGACCTCAGGGAACTTTAAGTAGAGGATGGTGACATTAATAATTTAATGGAGTTTTTAATTGATGCTGGTTACTTCTACTAATACTACTGCTACTACCACTACTACTACCACCACTACTTGTATCACCACCACCACTACTGTTAACTACCACTACTTCTATCACCACTACTACCACTACTACTAACTGCTACTACCATTACTACTACTACCATTACTACTACTACTACCACAACCACCACCACCACCACCACTGCTACTACCACTACTACCACCACTACTACCACCACTACTACCACCACTACTACTACTACTACTACTACTACCACTACTACTACTACCACAACTACTAACTACTACTACTACCATTACTACTACCACAACTACTAACTACTTCTACTACTATTACTACTACTACCACCACCACCGCCACCACCACTGCTACTACCACTACCACCACCACTACTACTACCACTACTACTACCACTATTACCACCACAACTACTAACTACCACTACTACTGCCACTTCTACTACTACTACTACTACTGCTGCTGCTGCTGCTGCTATTACTAGTACTACTACTATGAAACTCGGGCAATCGATAGATTTTAAACCTAACAAATTAATCAACTTTGCCGTACAGCTAGTGACTAGATGTTCGCCTTGAACAGGTAAAGCTGAGAATCCATGTCTTGGCGTGTTCCCAGCCTTGATAAGCCAGGAAGGATTGAAAGAAGACTTCTTTCACTCTCCTTTGTATTGCTGATCCCCTGTTCGGTTTTTTTCTGGGTTGTGGAGAAAGGGGGAGGGATATGATTTATATATTTTAAAGGCCACTTTCGTGTAACCTTTTTATTCTCCGTGGAGGTACACGACATTACAGTTGTGTGCGAGTGTAAATTTGTAGTTAGGGAAGTAGAGTTATGTTGTTGGTGTACTGTCTGCAGTGTAGCTACAAGAACAGAGCTGTGTACGTGGTGTCCCGTCTTAGGTGTGACGTAGTAGTACCACATTCTTGATCCCGTTGCAGCAGCCTACCACTCGCTAAAGAAATATATTGCAGTGTCCTCTCAGCACAACTTTCTTCTCAGCTTAAAATGTGGCCTTGTTCTCCCTCTTGACAGTTCTAAGAAGTGTTCATTTATCTGTTATCTTGTGATCTTATATGTTCTTATTATCTCTCTCCATCCTGCCAGCCAACGAGAGAATTTCCAGTGTTTACAATCTTCGTATCTCTCTCTCTCTCTCTCTCTCTCTCTCTCTCCCTCTCTCACAACGCACACACACACACACACACACACACACACACACACACACACGACATCGCTATTATTACTCTTGCGAGAGGAGTAAGTCTCCAGGGTCTCGTTTACATTCAGATGTTGGGAGGTGGACCTTCAGGCCAGAATAAACAATAGCACTGAATATTGCACTCGGAGCAGCTACTCCCGCCTCCCATGGACTTTGTAAGTAGCGTCATAGTCTTTTGTCTCTTTTGTCCGTCCCGTGACTATTTTGTCTGTTTTCTCCGTAGCGTGAATGTTTTGTCCGTACCTTGATTCTCTTTTGCCTATTTTGTCCATAGTGTAATTTGAATACTTTTGCCGTAGTGTGATTGTTTTGCCTGTTTGTCCGCAGTGTGGCTTTTGTCTCTTTGTCCTTAGTGTGATTTTTGTCTGTCCGTAATGTGACTTTTGTCTATATTTGTCCGTAGTATCACCGTGTTTTGATTAGTGTAAATGTGTTTAGTCTGGTCCGTCTGACTATAGTGTTACTGTTTACACAATCTTGTCAATAATATTTAGTTAAGTGATGGACCGTGTTTTTTCTTTTGTTCATTATCTTCCAGTGATTTGTATATTTTGTCCAGAGTTTGGATAGTTTTTGTGTATTGTTCTAAGGTTTCACATTTCTTTGAAACACGAACTCGTTTGACCCCGTGACTATGCTCTGATTTTTTCCGGCCATTTTTTCTAGTATTTTTTATATTTTTTTTCTTTTTGGGTGGGGGAGGGGAGGAGTGAGTGGATACCCTTGCTTTTTATTGCTTGACATGCTTTTGGAATGTGAGTAAGGTAACATTTATGAAGGGACACAGGGAAACCGGTCAGCCGAATTTTAGACCTGGGGTGGATAGTACAGTGTGTGCACTCTGCTGGGGGGGAGGGATGGTTGAAGGGGTATTTAATTGTCATGTCTGCAAACTTCTCAGAGCCAGACAGCTATTGAATGAATGATGGTGAATGAATTTCTGTCTCTCTTTTGTGTGTGGGGGGGGGGATCCTATGTTGGTGGGAGACGGCTGGTGTGTGTGTGTGTACTCACCTAATTGTGATTGCAGGGGACGAGACTCAGCTCCTGGCCTCGCCAGGTCTGTGTGTGTGTCTGTGTGACGCCAAAGTAGAGTAGGTCAGTCATGCCAAAAAATGGTAGTCACATTTTTTTTAGTGTATGAGGTGCATGTATTAAGAATGTTAGTAGGATTCGAATTATATTAAAGACACAGAACTTGAGAAAATTTAAAGCTGGTATCTGGTGCCAGACACTGGTAATAGATACCAAACACTGGTATCCGGTGCCACACACTGGTAATTGATACCTAACACAAGAGAGGCCATACACAGGAGCGGACACAATACTCATCACGTAAAGTATACACAAACTGGGTGTGTGTAGAGCTTAAGAAAGAGGCTGTGGATTGTACACTATTATATGAAGCACTAAGTCCGTACGGGGTAATTCAGCGCATGATTTGGAGGCTCGATACTGTGACATGTCACATTGTGGATCCCCAGGCCTAGTGGGCGCCGCCGGCGAGGTGAGGCAAACCGCTGGTAACACTCTTCACCAGGTCAAAACCACCACCAAGTGATTGTAATAGTCTGGCGATGTTGAAAACCTTTGCGGAGAATTCACTGTAAGTACTGCTTTTTCCTAAGAAGGGTAGCTGTTAACATTCCAAGAGCACCTGCTAAAAGCGTCTCTAATGAGTAATTACCTGATAGATTATTATTATTATAATCAAGGGGGAAGCGCTAAACCCGGAGGATTATACAGCGCCTGGGGGGGGGATGTGGAAGGCATTCAGGCTTAATTCGGGGAACTGGAGCACTGATCCAATTCCCTAAATCAAGAGCCCCTCACCAACATCAAGGAACCTTCCTTGAGGGGATTACCTGATAGAGGTTACAGAAGCTGTGGTATGCGCGTGGTGTCCCTTCTACAATGAATTGTTCATCATATATCTCTTGAATAATTAGCAGTGGTTGTAGTACTTAATATACCAACCTTTAATTCGTACCATTAACCTATTATTCTACGAAAACATTTTTGTAGTATCCCCTCGATTCCACTTTTTTCTCAATATTATGGCAGCGTGCAGTCACCTGGGTGGCCACAACACCCCTTCTCACTCGCTAAAACCGGATATCTCAGTGTATGTTACATATGACGAGGAGCAGCGTCTAACATTCCACAATGAGAACTACGGTTATCACTGAGAATAAATGTGTATACTTAAATACACTTGGAGGAAAGAATGCCTTGAATGTGTTTAAAGATGATATCCACCTCCAGAAGCAGATAAGCTACATACCTGAAATGTTTGCAAATGGCAGGTCGACGGAACAGATCTACGACTGACAAACACCGTATTTAGTAAAGTGCCAGAAGCCAGAGTCACAGATTGGAGAAGGAGACCTGTCCGTACGTGTATCCCAGCTCATGATGCGACCCACTACAGTGTACTAGCACCTGGGTAGTAACCTTCTGTCAAGTGATCATGAGCGGGTAGGTACAAGTAAACTTACCAACACATCTCTTCTTGCCTCTGGTGTTGCCAACAAGTCATAAAGTAAGATGAAGCCGAGGTGCAACAGTCCTTATACTGGAGAAATATTTAGAAACGTACCTGTGCTCTTCCTGAGTTATGTTTGCTGGGTGGGGAGGGGTCAGATCTCAGCTCCTGGCCCCGCCTCTTAAGCAGCGACGATCGATATTTGTGATCGAACCACGGGGGCTCGAACCATAGATGGACACACACACACGCACACAGCAGCTGAGGCCACTTACCTCTAAAACCCCACCTCCCCCTCCACCCTCCCAAACCTTTCCAACATTCCATCCTTACCCATCCTTCTTCCTCCCCCATCTTAGCAAAGCTCTGGTCAAAACCTCACCTCAGCTGAAGGAGAGAACACAGAAACGAAAAGGGCTAGAGAGACAAGGATAGAGTTAGCAGGGGACAGCCAGAGCCGGGCGGAGCAGCAAGCGCAAACACCCACAGAACCTACCCATAGAACCTACCCACAGAACCTACCCACAGAACCTACCCACAGAACCTACCCACAGAACCCCACAGCCAAACATACTATCCCATTACAAACCACACTCCAAACTCACAGCCCCCACCCCACAGTATGCAGTAGAATCCCATAACACCCTGCCAGGTCCCCCTCTCCCTCTAACCGCACAAATCCCCCAGAATACAGTGTTAAAGAGGAGACTGAAGGTATGGTACACCAACGCTGATGGAATAACGAATAAGTGGAAGGGGTTACACGAAAGAATCAAGAGCCATCACCAGACATCATAACTCTCACAGAAACCAAGCTCACTGGAATATTAACAGATGCCATATTTACAACTGGATACCAGATCATGAGGAAAGACAGAGGGGGAGGAGTGGTATTGCTCATCAAACACTAATAGGATTTTGAGGAGCTAGAGAGAGGAGACAGAGGAGAAGCAAGAGACTACATAATAGGAACACTTCAATCTGGAGGTCCCAAGGTGGTAATTGTAGTGATGTATAACCCACCACAGAATAGCAGGAGGCCAAGACAAGAATATGATGAGAGTTACAGAGCGATGGTTGACACACTGGCTCAAGTAACCAGAAGGGCCCATATGTGCAGGGCAAAGCTACTAATTGTGGGTGACTTCAATCGCAAAGAAATTGACTGGGAAAACCTGGAGCCACATGGGGGCCCAGAAACGTGGAGGGCTAAGATGATGGAGGTGGTACTGGAAAACTTAATGTACAAACACGTAAGGGACACTACCAGAGAGAGAGAGGAGAGGATGAACCAGCAAGACTGGACCTAGTATTCACCTTGAGTAGCGCAGATATTGATCACATCACATATGAAAAAATCCTTGGGGCTAGTGATCATGTGGTTCTGAGCTTCGAATACATAGTAGAATTACAAGTATAGATGGAAGCAGGAAGGGCAGAATGAATGAAGCCAAACTACAAGAGAGGGGACTACACATGCATGAAGAATTTCCTGCACGAGGTTCAGTGAGACAGAGAACTGGCAGGGAGATCAGTAAAAGAGATGATCGAAATAACAGAAATAACGATAAGGCCAGGACGAGCCCTTGGTTCACCCAAAGGTGTAGAGAGGCCAGAACCAAGTGTGCTAGAGAATGGAAGATGTATAGAAGGCAAAGGACCCAGGAGAATAAGGAGAGCAGTTGAAGAGCCAGAAATGAATATGCTCAGGTAAGGAGGGAGGCCCAACGACAATACGAAAATGACACAGCAGCGAAAGCTAAGTCCGACCCGAAGCTGTTGTACAGTCAGATCAGTAGAAAAACAACAGTTAAGGACCAGGTAATCAGGCTGAAGAAGAAAGGAGGGGAGATCACAAACGATCAAGAAGTATGTGAGGAGTTCAAAATGAGATTTAAAGAAATATTCACAGAGAAGGCAGAAAGGACTCCAGAAAGACAGAGAGGTGGCATACACCATCAAGTGCTGGACACATACATACCATACGAGGAGGTGATATGTATTGCTAAGCGAGCTAGATACCTCAAAGGCGATGGAGCCAGATAACATCTCTCTTTGAGTCGTAAGAGAGGGAGCAGAAGCGCTCTGTGTATCACTAACACATTTATCGAAGCAGGGCGACTACCTGAGGTATGGAAGACAGCAAATGTAGTCCCAATTTTTAAAAAAGGAGACAGACACGCAGCATTAAACTACAGACCAGTGTCACAGACATGTATAGTATGCGAAGTCATGGAGAAGATTATTAGGTAAGACACATATGCAACAGTTAGACAACTTTATTCCGAAACGTTTCGCCTACACAGTAGGCTTCTTCAGTCGAATACAGAAAGTAGGCAGGAACAGTAGAGATGTGAAGACGATGTAATCAGTCCATCACCCTTAAAGTCGTAGAATTTGAGGTTGTCAGTCCCTCGGCCTGGAGAAGTTCAGTTCCATAGTCAGGAACTATCTGAAGATAGTTCCTGACTATGGAACTGAACTTCTCCAGGCCGAGGGACTGACAACCTCAAATTCTACGACTTTAAGGGTGATGGACTGATTACATCGTCTTCACATCTCTACTGTTCCTGCCTACTTTCTGTATTCGACTGAAGAAGCCTACTGTGTAGGCGAAACGTTTCGGAATAAAGTTGTCTAACTGTTGCATATGTGTCTTACCTAACAACCTGTCGGTATTGTATACCATTTTGATGTTCAGAAGATTATTAGGAGAAGAGTGGTGGAGCATCTAGAAATTATTAAACTTATCAATGACAGCCAGCACGGATTCAGGAACGGGAAATCCTGTGTCACAAACCTACTGAAGTTCTATGACTAAGGTGACAGCTGTAAGACAAGAGAGAGAGAGAGAGAGAGAGAGAGAGAGAGAGAGAGAGAGGAGAGAGAGGGGAGAGGAGAGAGAGAGAGAGAGAAGGAGAGAGAGAGAGAGAGAGAGAGAGAGAGAGAGAGAGGTGGGTAGACTGCGTTTTCTTGGACTGTAGAAAGGCTTTTGACACAGTTCCACACAAGAGATTAGTACAAAACCTGGAGGACCAGGCAGGTATAACAGGGAAGGCAATGCAAAGGATCAGAGAACATGTGACGGGAAAACATCAGCGAACCAGAGTGACGAGCGGGGTTCTATAGGAGTCAGTCCTAGGACCGGTGCTGTTGCTGGTATATGTGAATGACATGGCAGAATGAACAGACTCAGAAGTGTCCTGTTTGCAGACGATGTGAAGGTAATGTGGAGAATTCAATGGGAGGACGAGGCAGGACCACAAAGGGATCTGGACAGGCTCCAGGCCTGGTCCAGAAACTGGCTTCTGGAGTTCAACCCTACCAAGTGCAAAATCATGAAGACTGGGGAAGGGCAAAGAAGACTGCTGTTTAGGGACCAAGTCTCACTCAAGGGAAAGGATCCTGGGGTGAGTATAATACCGAGCACATCTCCTGAGGCACACATCAACCAATTAACTGCTGCAGCATGTGGGCGCCTAGCAAACCTAAGAATACCATTCCGACATCTCAGTAAGGAATCGTTCAAGACCCTGTACACCGTGTACACCAGGCCCATATTGAAATATAAAGCACCGGTTTGGAATTCACACCTAGCCAAGCACGTAAGGAAATTAGAGAAAGTGCAAAGGTTTGCAACGAGGCTAGTCCCGGAGCTAAAGGGCATGTCCTACGAGGAGAGGTTAAGGGAAATCAATCTGACGACACTGGATGACGAGAGAGATAGAAGGGATATGATAAGGACACATAAAATACTAAGATGAATCGACATGGTGGACAGAGACAGGATGTTTCAGAGATGGGACACAGCAACAAAGCGTCACATTTGGAAGTTGACTCAGATGAGTGACAGGGATGTTAGGAAGTATATCTTCAGTCATAGAGTTGTCGGGAAGTGGAATAGTCTGGAAAGTGATGTAGTGGAGGCAGAATCCATACATAAGTTTAAGAAGAGGTATGATAAAGCTCATGGAGCAGGGAGAGTGCCCTAGTAGCGACCAGCGAAGAGGCGGGGCCAGGAGCTGTGACATGACCCCTGGAACCATAATTAGGTAGGTACACACACACACACACACACACACACACACACACACACACCAGGACACGTGCCTTTGACATCTAGTAAATACTCTCTCTCTCCCTCCCTCCCTTTCCTCTCTCTCTCTCTCTCTCTCTCTCTCTCTCTCTCTCTGGATGCTAGTCCTGTATTGACCACCAACATGTCTTGTCTGGTGGAGATCCGGACCAGGTAAAGGGATATGTTTACTCAGATGTAAGATGACTCCACAGACTGACTCGCAGGTCATCACAGTGATCATGAATCTTGACTTGAAAATTGTCTCAGTTGGTTATCTTGATATTTATTAATCATAATCAGAAAGTCATCATCTATTCATTGTGTAATGTGAGTGAGGTTTGAGATACTCTTGAGAGTGTCCAGCATTGAGTGAAACACTCGTGGATGTCCAACACTGAGTGAAACACTCGTGGGTGTCCAACACTGAGTGAAACACTCGTGGGTGTCCAGCACTGAGTGAATCACTCGCGGGTGTCCAGCATTGAGTGAAACACTCGTGGGTGTCCAACACTGAGTGAAACACTCGTGGGTGTCCAGCACTGAGTGAAACACTCGTGGATGTCCAACACTGAGTGAAACACTCGTGGGTGTCCAACACTGAGTGAAACACTCGTGGATGTCCAACACTGAGTGAAACACTCGTGGGTGTCCAACACTGAGTGAAACATCGTGGGTGTCCAGCACTGAGTGAAAAAACTCGTGGGTGTCCAGCACTGAGTGAAACACTCGTGGATGTCCAACACTGAGTGAAACACTCGCGGGTGTCCAGCACTGAGTGAAACACTCGTGGGTGTCCAGCACTGAGTGAAACACTCGTGGGTGTCCAACACTGAGTGAAACACTCGTGGGTGTCCAGCACTGAGTGAAACACTCGTGGATGTCCAACACTGAGTGAAAACACTCGTGGGTGTCCAGCACTGAGTGAAACACTCGTGGGTGTCCAACACTGAGTGAAAACACTCGTGGGTGTCCAGCACTGAGTGAAACACTCGTGGATGTCCAACACTGAGTGAAACACTCGTGGGTGTCCAACACTGAGTGAAACACTCGTGGGTGTCCAACACTGAGTGAAACACTCGTGGGTGTCCAGCACTGAGTGAAACACTCGTGGGTGTCCAACACTGAGTGAAACACTCGTGGGTTGTCCAACACTGAGTGAAACACTCGTGGGTGTCCAACACTGAGTGAAACACTCGTGGGTGTCCAACACTGAGTGAAACACTCGTGGGTGTCCAGCACTGAGTGAAACACTCGTGGATGTCCAACACTGAGTGAAACACTCGTGGGTGTCCAACACTGAGTGAAACACTCGTGGGTGTCCAACACTGAGTGAAACACTCGTGGGTGTCCAGCACTGAGT
>NC_069408.1:49219728-49232228 GCF_026875155.1 Cherax quadricarinatus | reverse complement strand
GGGGGGAAAGGAGGAAGGCTAAACCCGGTGGATTATACCCCCCCTGGGGGGGTATTGGAAGGGGAATTCAGGTTAATTTGGGGAAAATTGGGGTCCACGGTTAATTTTTCCCTTAAATCGGAGCCCTCACCAAACTCAAGGAACCTTCCTTGGGATTTTAAACCCCCAAACTTTGAGGAATTTGAAAAAGGGAAAAAAAAAAAAAAAAATCTTTGATACTAAAGGGGGCTAACTCTTTTTTAAAGTTTTCTTTGGAAAGGAACCCACGGAAAAAACCCAAAAAAACTGGAAAAAATTTGGGAAAAAACCAGGTTATCTTTATATGGGGAAAAACAAAAAAAAAATACTAGGGTTTAACCCCCTTGGGACTAAAAAGGAATTTTTAGGAATAAGGAAATTTTGAAAATAAGAAATTTGGGGAACTAAGTTTTGGGAATTAAGGGGCCCTTGGGATATAAGGTTAACTCTTGGAAGTACTCTCGGTTAACTCTTGTGAGGTTTCCCCCGGTTTTTTGTTTTTGGTACCAGGGTTTAACTTTTTTTTAAGGTATCACTTTTTAAATTTTGTGAGGTAAAACTTTTAACCCCTTGTAAAGGTACTAACGGAAAACCCTTTTTGTGGGGTACTCATTTTTAAAATCTTGTGAGGTATTTCAGGTTTAATTTCTTGGGGAGGTATTTCACGGTTAACTCTTGTGGGGTACTCAGGTTAACTTTGAAAAGGTACTCAGGGTTTAACTTTTGGTGAGGTACTCAGGGTTTAAAACTTTTTGGGTGAGTTTTTTTCAGGTTTTTTGGGTGGGGTTTTGGGGTTTCTCTTGTGGGTTTTTTTTAAAGGTTTTTTTGGGGAGGTTTAGGTTGGTTTGTGGGGGTATTGGGTTTGTTTTTGGGGTTTTGGTTTTTGGTGGTTTTGGGTTTTGTGGTTTGGGTTTTTTTTTTTTTGTGGGTTTTTGGGTTTTTTGTGTGGGGGGGTTTTGGTTTCTTTGTTTTTTTTTTTTGGTTTTGTTTTAAATTTGGGGTGAGGTATGTTTTTTTTGTGGGTTTTAGGTTTTTTTTTTTGGGTTTAATTTTTTTTTGGGTTTGGTTTTTTGGGTGGGTTTTCTTTTTTAATCGGTTTGGGGTTGGTTCTTTGTGGGTTTCTGGTTTTGTGAAGTCTGGTTTTTTTTTGGGTTTTAGGGTTTTTTGGGTTTTGTTTTTTTTTTTGAGGTTTTTTTTTTAAATTTTTTTTTGGGTGGTTTTTTTTGGGTTGGGTTTTGTGAGGTATTTTTTTTGTAAAAGGTTGGGTTTTTAATTTTTTTTGGGTTTTTTTCTTTGTGGGTTTGTTTTTTGGGTTTTGGGTTTTGGTTTTTTGGGGTTGGTTAATCTTTTTGGGGTTTTGGGGTTTTTGTGGGTTTGGTTGTTTTGGGGTTTTTTTCCGGTTTCTTGGGTGTTTGTTATTTTGGGTTGGGTTTTGGGTTTTTTTTTTAAGTTGGTTTTTAAATTTTGGGTTTTTTAGGTTTTTTGTTGAAGTACTCAGGGTTTAAAATTTCTTGTGGGGGTCTCACGGTTAATCTTTAAAGGGTACTCCTTTTAACTCTTGTAAATTTTAACCAGGGTTTAACTTTTGTGATGTACCCCCCCACAGTTAACTCTTGTAAAAGTACTACGGTTAACTCTTGTAAAAGGTTTATTCAGTTTAGCCTTGTGAGGTACTCAGGGTTTTAACTTTGTTAGGTACTCTTTTTAACTTTTTGTAAAGGTACTCGGGTTTTAACTTTGTGTAAGAAACTCAGGTTTTAACTCTTGTGGGGGTACCCCGGTTAACTCTTTTTTAAAGATCACTTTTTAACTTTGTGGGTATCACTTTTAAACTCTTGGAGGTACTCAGGGTTTAAAAACTTTTGTGAAGAAATCAGGGTTTAAACCCTTTGTGGGGTACACCAGTTAAATCTTGTGAGGTACCACGGTTAACTTTTGTGGGGGTACTCACTTTTTAAATTTTGGTGAGGAAACCCCGGGTTAAATTTTCTTGTAAATTTTACTACGGTTAACTCTTTTGGAGGAAACTCACGTTTAACTCTTGTGAGGTATCAGGGTTTAAACTCTTTGTGAGGTTTCAGGGTTAACTCTTGTGAAGTACTCAGGGTTAACTTTGTGAGGTACTAACGGTTAACTTTGGAAGTACTCACGTTTAACTTTGTGGGGGTTACTCTCGTTTAATTTCTTGTGGGGTATCCGGGTTTTAACTCTTGGAAGAAATCCGGGTTTAAAACTTTGTGAGGTACTCACGGTTTACTCTTGTAAAGTACTCAGGGTTTTTAACTCTTGTGGGGGCCCTAACTTTTTAATTCTTTGGGGAAACTCACTTTTAAAATTCTGTGATTTTACTCCTTTTTTAACCTTGTGAGGAAACTCATTTTTTAAACTTTTTGTGGGGGTTACTCACGGGTTAAATCTTGTGAGGTAATCACAGTTAACTCTTGTGAGGTACCCCGGTTAACTCTTGTGGGGGACTCAGGTTAACTTTTGTGGGGTTTCTCACTGTTAACCCCTTGTGGGGGTACTTATGGTTAACTCTTTTTAAAGTACTCACGGTTAACTCTTGTAAAGGTACTAAACGTTTGCTCTTGTGAGGTATCACGGTTAACTCTTTGTGAGGTACTCACAGTTAAACCCTCTTGTGGGGGTCTCGGTTAACTTTTTGGGGAAGTACTCACGGTTAACTCTTGTGGGGGTACTCACGGTTAACTCTTGTGAAGTACTCCTTTTAATTTATTGCGGGGGTTCTCCGTTTAAACTTTGTGGGTACCCCAGGGTTTTTAACTCTTGTAAAATTACTCAGGGTTTAAAACTCTTGTGAGGTACCACGTTTAACTTTGTGAGGAAAATTCCGTTAACTCTTGTGGGGGTTATCCGTTTAACTCTTGTGAGGTACTCACGTTTAATTCTTGTGAGGTACTCACGGTTAATTTGTGAGGTACTCACCGTTAACTTTGTGAGGTATTTCCGGTTAACTCTTTGGGGGTTCTCACAGTTAAATTTCTTGTGAGGTTTACTCTGGTTATTTTGTGAAGTACTCACGGTTAACTTTGTAAAATTTATCGGGGTTTAAAAACCTCTTGTGAGGTACACCGGTTAACTTTTGTGAAGTATTTGGGTTTAAACGCTTGGGGGTTTACCCCGGGTTTTTAAACTCTTGTGAAGAAAATCACTGTTAACTCTTGTGGGGGTACTCCGTTTTAAACTCTTTTGAGGTACCCCCTTTTAACCTTGTGAGGTATTTTCACTTTTAAACCTTTGTGGGGTTTACGCAGGGTTTTTAAACTCTTGGGGAAGTACTTGGGTTTAATCTTTTGAGGTACTCATTTTAAAATCTTGTGGGGTTACTAAAATTTTAACTTTGTGGGGTCCCTCATAGTTAACTTTGTGAATTTATCAGGGTTTTTAACTCTTGTGAGGTACTCACGGTTTAAAATTCCTTGGGGAAAAGTACTCCGTTAACTCCTGTGGGGTTTTCTTCTTTTAAAACTCTTGTGTTTTTACCCCGGGGTTAACTTTTTTGAAGTACCCACTTTTTAAAACTTTTTGGTGAGGTACTCAGGGTTAACTCTTGTGAATTTAATTCAGGGTTTTTTAAATTTGGGGGGTTTACTCACGTTTTAACTTTTGTGGGTTTTTCCGTTTAAGTCTTGTGAGGTACTAAATTTTTTAACTTTGTAAAGGAAATCACTTTTAAAACTTTTTGTGGGGTTTTACTCAGGGTTTAACTCTTGTGGGGTTTAATCACATTTAAACTCTTGTGGGGTTTATTTCAGGTTAACTCTTGTGAGGTACTCACAGTTAACTCTTGTGAGGTACTCATGGTTAACTCTTGTGAAGTACTCACGGTTAACTCTTGTGAAGTACTCAGGGTTAACTCTTGTGAGGTACTCACAGTTAACTCTTGTGAGGTACTCACGGTTAACTCTTGTGAAGCACTCACGGTTAACTCTTGTGAGGTACTCACAGTTAACCCTTGTGAAGTACTCACAGTTAACTCTTGTGAGGTACTCACGTTTAACTCTTGTGAGGTACTCACGGTTAACTCTTGTAAGGTACTCACGGTTAACTCTAGTGAGGTACTCACGGTTAACTCTTGTGAAGTACTCACGGTTAACTCTTGTGAGGTACTCACTGCTAACTCTTGTGAAGTACTCACAGTTAACTCTTGTGAGGCACTCACGTTTAACTCTTGTGAGGTACTCACAGTTAACTCTTGTGAGGTACTTACGTTTAACTCTTGTGACGTACTCACGGTTAACTCTTGTGAGGTACTCACTGCTAACTCTTGTGAAGTACTCACAGTTAACTCTTGTGAGGCACTCACGTTTAACTCTTGTGAGGTACTCACAGTTAACTCTTGTGAGGTACTTACGTTTAACTCTTGTGAGGTACTCACGGTTAACTCTTGTGAGGTACTCACGTTTAACTCTTGTGAAGTACTCACAGTTAATTCTTGTGAGGTACTCACGTTTAACTCTTGTGAGGTACTCACGGTTAACTCTTGCGAGGTACTCACGGGTGTGGGTGGTGGATCAACATTATGATAACCCTCACATACACTTCAGGGATTATTACGTTACATGTTCCTCAGTTATCAGCAATACTTTTTAATTAGATCGATTATATACCTGGTAGGTATAACGCATGAAGACTTCACTATATATCTCTCTAAAGTACACTCATTGTGTTTACTGGCTAGAATTTTGGCAGGTTTCAGTAGACACAGTGGAGAGTTTATTGTTTTGATATACCAGATGGAGACAGTCTGTTGTTTTGATATACTAGGGAGACAATCTGACTGATAAACACGCGCTGTTTATAAGATGGAGAGGGGAATGAGGAGGATGGAGAGGGTGAAGAGAAGGAAAGAGGAAGATGAAGAGGGGGAAGAGAAGAATGGAAAGGGGTAGGAGAAGGAGAAGGAAATGATTGCAGAAGAGGGGAAGAAAAATGGAGAAGGGTAAGGATGTAAAGGGGTAGAAGGAGGGAGAGGAAGAAAAGGGTAAGAAATGGAGGAAGGTGAGAAGAATAGAAAGGGAGTGGAGTATGAGGAATAAGGAGAGAAAAGGAATAGAAGTAGAATTGAGAGGAAGAGAAGGAAGGTTAATTGTGCAAATAGAAGAGAGTATAAGGAGGAGAAGGGAGGAAAAAGATATAAAAATAAATAGGAATGAGGAGACTGAATAACGTGAAACGAAACTTTGCAGGAAATGAAAGAAGAAAGTTAAGAGAGGCAGGAAGTGAGAGAAACAGGTTGAAAAAAGGATAATAGAAGTTAATGAAAAGAGAAAATGGGAAATGGCGGACGCTAAAGTAAAACAAAAGATCAGTCTGGAAAAAATCTTTCTGTCCATTTATTTTTCTAGTATAATTCTTCATTTTCATCTCTCACTTTCACCTCTCACGTTCACATTCACTCTCACTCCCTCCCCTCCCCCTCCCCATTTTCATTCTCGGCCTCCCTCTGCCTTCCCTCCCGAGAATTCCTGATTCATGGACTGCCTTTCCGAGAGGAGTGAAGAAAAGAACCCCCGTGCCCCCGGGAGTATGTTGTAGCTTCATCCTTGTCTCTCTCTCTCTCGTTCTCTCTCTTTCTCTTTTTCTCTCTCTCTCAACTCTTATTATTATTATTTATATTAATATACCTTGATGCGTAAGGAGTGGTGGAGGTTTAATCCTCGTGAAGCACGTTCAGAAGCTTGAAAAGATTCAAAGATTTGCTAGCAGACGTAGTCTGAGAGGTGAGTGCTGTGCACCTTGAGGAGACTAAGGAAGAGGAGCCACGGGGATGTTATGAGTTACTTGTACAGTGTCACAGTAGTAAGGCCGGTAAAATGGACTTTTATGTGGATGAGGCAAGCTCAGCACGCAGTGTTAATGATAGGGGTGAAGCTTGAGAGACCGGACCAGGAGTCAAGACTCGACCTTTGCAAACACAACAAATAGCTGAATAGAGGATACTGAAGTAGCTGATGCGATGGTAATGAAATTAATGATGGCTAATAGACATGTGCAACATTTTGGTATCTTTATTGAGAGACGTTTCGCCCACCAGGGGATTAATCAGTTTAATACAGACATTAAAATGGAGCCTTATATAATGAAGCCAGAGGAAAGAGTGGAGTAATACTGAAGTAATATACGTGGCCACATGTTTGCTACTGATCAATTTTTCCCTATTTGGAATATATGTAGCTACGCCAACTTGTATGATAATTATCAGTTATCTCCACCGTCTTGGTCCACACGATAATCCTCAGTCTACTCTACCAGGATAATCCCTTAGCCGCCTACAGTCCACTGCACGGAAGTTAGGTACGTACTTTGGCCAGGTTATAATTATTAACGTAATTCTGTGAGGTATTGAGCGTGAGTGATCTGTGATCGCTTTCTCCAACTTCTTCATTAACCTCAAGAAATTAGAGTTTCCTTGTTTGCCAGAACCAAGTCAAGCAGGTTGTTTCCTCTACTTAGCTCTGTCACAATTTTTTGTAAAACTAAGCCTGGACTGTTTCTAGAAAGTCGTTAGACTCAGGATTTCCTTTGTAGATGAATGGTTCAGAGAACCGACATGTTGATAAATTAGACACATGTGCAACTCTTGGGTATCTTTATTGAGGAAACGTTTCGCCACACAGTGGTTTCATCAGTCCATACAAAGGAGAATCTTGAAGAACAGGAGGAGAATGAGGTAATCAGTCCCTCAACCTTGAGTCGATGTGGTCAGTCCATCAATCTTGAATAGAATACGGCATACGTGCTGAGAAGGAGCTTATAAACCGTTGGCAGGAGAGGTGCAGAAGTCATAGGTCGTGTAACATTTGTTCAATGTTGAAGTAGGTCGTGCCCAAGAATTAGGCAAGCGATTTCCTGTTAGAATGTTCTCATCATTTTGCCTGAGGTTAAAAAATCTCCAATTAAATCAACATTTTTGTATCTAGATACCGTAGTAATTTCGTCCCATAGTTTACCATGTTCCATCTCTAGGTTTGGAAGTCGCTGGATTACATCCAGTACTAGCTTTACACTTCTTTCTAGGAACTGTAGCCAAATAGGTTCAGTGTCCATCGTTTTCACTTTTATATCTTGTTTAATGTAACGGTTTAAATTTTCTGTAACATTCATTGCAACTCCGCCTCCTTTCCTGCTGACCCTGTCAGTGTGGAATAGTTTATACACTTGCATGTGGCATTCAGCAGTCAGTTCCCGGAGTTTGAAATTGAACCAGGTAGCGGTTACTGCGAGTACTTGACAGATGGAATGATTTAAAAGAGGAGGTACTAAGTGCTTTGACAGTTAGAAAATGTAAAACAAATATATGTTAACGAATATTGAAGACTAGACACCGCGAGCATAACTTGCTACTGTAAACTACAACTAACAGAAGGTAACTTTTACACACAAGCGCGGCGCTTGTGTGAAAATGTTACAACACACACAACACACACACACACACACTTACACACACACACACACACACACACACACACACAACACACACACCAACACACACCAACACACACACAACACACACACACACACACACACACACACACACCCACACACACACACACACCACACACACACACACTCTAAACACGCACACACACACACACACAAAACACACACACAACACACACACACACAACACACCACACAACCACACCTACACACCCACCACACACACACTACCCCCACACACAACTACCACCCACACACACACACACACACACACAACAAAACACACTAGTCAGCGAGTGGGTCAAAGGCTCCGAGAACTTTAGGGGTTTTTAAGTCGTGCAGTAACTGTAGCAGTAATAAGTGGTGTGACAACGTCAGTGAACAATCCTAGAGTGAAAACCCAGAGTTTTTAGTTAAAAAAAGTCGGAGGAACCCTGAAATCTTTATATTTCAAAGTGTCAAACAGTGGCTAGTGGGCTTCTTTTGCTCACAGATTAAAATAACAAAGATTCAAGTGAGTGTGGAAGCGGGTGTTAAAAATTTCGGAGATTGGATAAAAAGTGAAATGTGGGGCACCATACGTGAGAGTAAAAAAAGTTAATAAGCAAAAGTAGAAAGGAAAAAATATAATATAACAAGGGAAGGTGGCAGTGGCCCTGCTGAACAGTGACGTCAAACGTTTTTTTGACATTATACATATAAAGTGTAACACAATGTAAAAGGTATTCCAAATAAGTAAAAGTTATTTATCATAAGTGACATTGAGGGAGTGGGATGCATGAGATATCAGTTTAAAGATCACTGGTGAAGAATTTTCAAAATGTGATAAAAGGGCTGTGTACGACGATACGTCATCAGATCTGGCAACTTGTATGCACACTGCCAGCTTAAGTATCACTCACCTTTTGGGGGTTTTTTTGGGGGGTTTGAACCCTGCCTTGCATCATGTTGATATGGCCTCATCTGCAAGCTATTACCAGAATTAGAGCAAAAAAAGATAGATAAGGTGAAGATAGGGTTGTAGCGAGGAGCAGCCTAGCGGGGGGAAGCCTAGTGAGGGGCGCGCACCCCTAGAAGCTGAGAAAGTAAATTTTAAAAACCCTAATTATTTCTGTTTTTATAAGTAGGAGTGATAAGTGTTAAAATCACTGTTGGTATTTTTTAGAATTTTGGGGATTACTAGATTTTATTAGCAGTATGAATATTAGAAGGGGGGGCAAACATACCTGCACTTGCACAGACACACACACACACAACACACACACACACACACCACACACACCCCACACACACACACAACACACACACCAAACACACCCCAAACCACACACACATAAAACACACCACACACACACCACACACCAACCCAACCACACACACACACACACAACACACACACACCCAACACAAAACACGACACACACACACACCCATATACGGATTTCACCCCTTTCCTGTAAAGTGACCTCTAATCCTTTCCCCCCCCCCGCCCTCTCCCTCTCCCCCCTTTTTCCTCTTCTCTCCTCTCTCTCTCTCTCTCTCTCTCTCTCTCTCTCTCTCTCTCCCCTTTCCTCATCCTCTCTTCCTCTCCCTCTTCCTTCTTCCTCTCTCTCTTCCTCTCTTCCCCCACTCTTTCTTCTTCCTCTCTTTTCCCCTCTCTTCCTCTCCCTCCCTCTCCCTCTTCCCCTCTCCTTTTCCCTCTCTTTCTCTCTTTTCCTCTTCTCTCTCTTTCCCCCCCTTTTCCCCTTGTACCCCCCCCTCTCTCTTACCTTTTCCCTCCCCTCTATTTTTCCCCCCTTCCCCCCCCCCTCCTACCCCCCCCTTTCTCTTTCTCCCTCTCTTCAATTCTCCCCTTTTTCTTTTTCACTTTTTTTTACTAAAAAAAAAAAAAAAAAAAAAAAAAAAAAGGTTTGGGGATCGCGGGAAAATCAGGGATCAGATGACAATGGTACTGGTAGGGAGGAAGGATGGAGGAGCAGTGGAAAAAGGGTTTAGAGCAAGAAGGGGAGAGAAAATTAGGAGAGCTTTTAAAAAATGGAGAAAGAGCTCTTTGTGAAAGGGGAAGAGGGTTGGAAAAGTAGACGAAAATTGGGGGCCCAAGTCGAAACTGCGTAGCCGGGTAAAAGGGCTAGAATTTGAGGTAAACGGCTGAAGTAAGTCTCAGGGGTGTGACCCCGAGAAGACACAAACGAAGTGGAGGCTGAACAGGAAGGAAGGAGATATGAAACAGCTAAGGTCTTTTCGCATGCAAAAAAAGGGGGGGAGGGAAGGGAAAGCAGTGGGTGCAGATGGAGAAGGAGTAGGCGAATGCTGAGGCACAACCATGCTACCAAGAGCCATGGAAAAAAGAAGGGGGAAAAAACCACAACAGACAGGAACCCGGTCACAGAGGGGAGGCAAGGGAGGAGGAAAGGGCAAAATCAGTCTTTACCATGGGGGGTTCGGGGGAGAGAGGAAAGGACACACACTAAAAACGGCGGGAAGAAAGAAAGGAGATGAGAAAAAAATACGGAAATGGGGGAGAAGACATGGACGAGATTGTAAATTTTCAGGGAAAGGGGGGTACTTGAAGGGGGAATCCGACCCCACAAGCTGATTCTCGGACAGAAACAGTGTGGAAAAGGACCTCCAAGAAAAAAAACCCCGGTTGAGAAGTCGGAAGGTCAAGAAGGTGTCCCAGACGAGACAGAACACAAAAAAAGAGACAGCAGTGAGGGAGAGGACAAAAAAAACGAAAGGAGTAGGAAAGGGACAAAGGGGGAACCGCAGAGGCAGTCAGAGCAGAACAGGCGCAAAAAACAAGCACACACACAACTTCCTCAGAAAACCCCACAACCCCACCCATCCCCAAAAACAAATAAAATCCAACCCACAGCTTCCACCCCCAACCCCCCAAATAGAATCCCACAGTATGTACCAGGTCTCCACCCCCAAAGGCCCCCCAAACCCACAGTGTTGGAAAGGGAAAATGAAGGTAGGTACCAAAAACGCTGATGGAATAACAAAAAAAGTGGGGGGAGTGGCACAAAAGAGTCAAAAAAGGCATCCCAGACTTCATAGCAAAAACACAGAACCAAACTTAAGGTTTGATAAAAGATACCCTCTTCCCCCAACGGTACCAGATCTGGGAAGACAGAAGGGAAAAGGGGGGAAGGAGGGTGGTTTCTGATCAAACCCGATGGAATTTTGTTTAGCTGGAAGAGGAGACAGCGGGGGAAGAAAGTGATTGCATAGCGGGAAGCTTCACTCTGGGGGTCCCAAGGGATAATTGCATGATGTCTAACCCCCCCACAGAAAAAAGCAGGGGCCAAGGCAAAAGTATACGAAGCAATGAGCGATGGTTGACACATGGGCTGCAGTGGCCCGAAAGCTCAAATGCAGGGCAAAATCCCGTCATGGGCGAAATTTTTTAAACCACAAGGAATTGAATGGGAACTTGGAGCCACATGGGGGCCAAAAACATGGAGGGCTAAAGTGATGGAGGTGGTACTGGAAAAAATTCATGTACCAAACGTAAGGGACACTACAAGAGAGAGAGGGGGATGAACCCCAAAAAGATGGACTTAGATTCACCCTTTAGCAGTGCAGATATCGAGGACATCACAATGAAAGACCCTTGGGGCCAGCGTTTTTTATTTGGTTTTGAGCTTCGAATACCAGTAGAGCACAAGTGGAGGGGGGAAAAACAGGAAAGGCCCGGACGAATGGAAACCAAACTAAGGAAAGGGGATACACAGGGAAAGAGGAACTTTCCGAAAGAGGTTCAGTGGGACAGAGAATGGCAGGGAAACCAGTTTAAGAGAGATGGAATTGTAGTCACAATGTGCAAGGAGGTGAGGGGAGGTTTGTACCCCAAGGTAACAGGGTAATAAAAAAGCCGGAGACCCCCTGGGTTTACCAAAGATGCAAGGAGGGAAAAACCCCAAATGTGCTGGGAATGGGAAAAAATATAGAGGCAAAGGCCCCCGGGAAAAAGGAGAGCGTTAGAGCAGAACGAATATGCACAGATAAAAAGGGAGGGCCCCCAAAGCAAAATGAAAAGACATAGCAGCAAAAAACCAATCTGACCCGAAGTGTTATACAGCCACATCAGGAAGAAAACAACGTCAAGGGCCCGGTAATCAGGCTAAGGGAAGGAAAGGAGAGACAACAAAAAATGAAAGGAAATATGTGAGGAACTCAACAAGAGATTCAAAAAAAGTGTTCACAGAGGAGACAGAAGGGGCTCCAGAAAGACAGAGAGGTGGGGTTTCACCACCATGTGTGGAACAGTCACACAACCCAGGAAAAAGGAAGAGGCTTCTGAGTGAGCTAGATACCTCAAAGGCAATGGGGCCCGATAACATCTCTCCAGGGTCTGAGAAAGGGAGCAGAGGCGCTATGTGTACCTTTCAAAAAATATTCAAAACATCTATCGAAAAGGGAGATTGCCGAGGCATGGAAGACGCAAAATGTGGTACCAATCTTTTTTAAAAAAAGGGGAAGAAGAAGCACTAAATACCCGACAGTGTACTGACTTATAGCATGCAAAAACATGGGGAAAAATTGTCAGGAGAAAAAATGGGGGAACATCTGAAAGGGAAAGATTATCACCAGCAGAAACATGGTTTCGGAGACGGGAAAATCTGTGTCACAAACCCATGGAGTTCTTGACATGGTACAGCAGTAAGACAAGGGGGGAGGGGGGGGTGGATTGCATTTTCTTTTGGGCTGCAAGAAGGGGGTTTGAACAGTTCCACACAAGAGGTTTTTTTTTTTTTTTGCAAAAACTGGAGGGCCAAGCAGGGATAAAGGGAAGGCACTACAATGGACGGGAAAACTTGTCGGAAGACGCAGCGAGTCATGGTACGTGGCGAGGGTCAGAGTGGGCACTGTGACCCCGCGGGGTCCCGCGGGGTCAGCCTAGGACCAGTGCTGTTTTGGTATTTTTGAAAAGACATGACGGAAAGGAATAGACTCTTAGGTGTCCCTGTTTGCAGATGACGGAAGTTGATGGAAAAAATAAGGGAAGGGGGGGG
>NC_069408.1:49154304-49219228 GCF_026875155.1 Cherax quadricarinatus | reverse complement strand
TCTCTCTCTCTCTCTCTCTCTCTCCTCTCATCTCTCTCTCTGTCTTTTTTTTTTTTTTTTTTTTTTTTTTTTTTTTTTTTTTTTTTTTTACACATGGTTTGACAAGGTTAAGGATCCCTAGCTTTATTGACAAGCTATTTACAGGTTAAGGATTCCTAACTTTATTGATAAGCTAAGAGCTGTTACCTACATCAGCTCATTTGAAAGCATTTTTATTGTTATGAGACATACAAGTAGGGAACAGGATGAAGTTGGAGCCATCTGTGGGCCAGCATTTTCATTTGATCAACTGACGTTATCTCGTTGACATCATTATGCTGAACGAATGTGTTCCATACTCGAGTCATCCTGGGTATGTATGATCTCAGATGGAGTGATGTTCTGGAGAAGGGTACAGCCAGAGTGAAGTTGCTGCTTTCTGCCCGTCTTGTGGCATAAAAGCTTGTTTCGCGCTGTCCTCGAAGTGGATCAAGTGTGGTATTTTGACAATATTGGCCTTGTACATAACAGTAAGGCCACCCACATCCCTCCTATGTTGAAGGCTCTGCTGAAATGACAGATCCATCCAGGATGGGTCCAGGCGAGAGATGAGACGTCTTGCTCTGTTCTCTACTCTGTCAAGCAGTCGCAGATGAGAGGGGGGACAGGCAAACCAAGAAAGTGGAGCATACTCAAGGTGTGAGCGTACTTGTGCCTCGTACAGTATCTTGCAACCCCTACTGTCAAGCAGATGCGAGATACGGCGAAGTGCTGTAAGCTTCCTGGCTGCCTTGTTTGCAAGATTTACAACATGGTTCTTCATGGTTAGTTTGGAGTCAAATTTCACCCCAAGGATATCAACTTCTTCTCCAGGTGCCAACATCCTCCCATTCATCCTTACTACTGCACCAGCATTACCATCATGGTGCCTAGAGACGATCATCATTTGCGTTTTCTCAGGTGCAAATGTTACTTGCCATCTATTTCCCCAAGCTGATATAGCTCTCAGCTGGTGATTGATGTAGCTTAGAGCAGCTGGCATTTCTTCTCTTGGATAAGTGAATGTCAGTGTACAGTCGTCTGCATATGCATGTGATTCTGGGATGAGATGAAGAAGGTCGTTGAAGTAGACATTCTCACTCTCTCTCTCTCTCTCTCTCTCTCTCTCTCTCTCTCTCTCTCTCTCTCTCTCTCTCTCTCTCTCTCTCTCTCTCTCTCTCTCTCTCTCTCTCTCTCTCTCTCTCACTCTCTCTCTCTCTCTCTCTCACTCTCTCTCTCTCTCTCTTCTCTCTCACTCTCTCTCTCTCTCTCCTCTCTCACTCTCTCTCTCTCTCTCTCTCTTCTCTCTCTCTCTCTCTCTCTTCTCTCTCTCTCTCTCTCTCTCTCTCCTCTCTCTCTCTCTCTCTCTCTCTCCCTCTCTCTTTACACGTGTAGTGTCACATATACAACTCTGCAGAAAAAATATAAAATATAATTACAAACCTGAATTAGAAAGTTTAATTGCAATTGCAATTTTTTCATTACACACTTTCCCTCTTCTCTATCTCCTTTCTTTCCTCCCCTCTTCCCTCTCCCTCCCTCGTTCCGTCGTAGTATTGAAAGCGTGAAAAGAGGAGAAAAACGAGGGGAAGGCATCACATACGCCAACACATACACACACAGAATGCGTCAGCCACAGTATGGCATCCACACCTGGTCCAGCCTGTCAACAAACTGAATAAGTTTCAGAGGTTTCCGACCAGATTAGTGCTGGAGAAAAGTAGTACGAGCTATGAGACTAAAGTGTTGGTATTATTTTCATCACTACTAGTATTATTTTCATCATTGCTATTATATTCATGGGGAAGCCCTAAGACCGCATGTGTCCCACAGTTTCTGGGAACAATGCAAGTCAATGAGGCTGAATCCGAGAAAATGAAGATGGAACATAAAACACAGAGACGACACAGTGTACATCAAAGACAAGTTTCGATTAGTGAAAACTTTATAAAGCTCAAAACTTGATAAAATTCTCAATAATAAAAACGTCATATTATTGAAGACTTGCTTACGTATCTTGGAGATATGATAAGTATGGAAGAAGTGAAATAAGACACAAAGAGAGATCACTTAGGACACGTTCACTGTAAATGTTATGGTCCCGGCACCGTGGTTGTTTTCCCAGCATCGAAAAAAAAAATCCAATAAACATGACTGAAGTGATTACATTTTGTGTCTTTTCCGCTATCTGCCGGCATCACAAGCGTTTGAATTCTGTGTATAACCGGTTGAGGAGATGCTGGGAGAAGACAAAGATGATGCTTCATGTACTCACAACAGGGAGATGAGGAGATGCTGTGAAAAGACAAAGATGACGTTTCTGCATCAATATTCCTTCAGAATCCATAACACCAACAATGCATGTATCGTAGATGAATGGTTCAGAGAACCGACATGTTGATAAATTAGACACATGTGCAACTCTTGGGTATCTTTATTGAGGAAACGTTTCGCCACACAGTGGCTTCATCAGTCCATACAAAGGAGAATCTTGAAGAACAGGAGGAGAATGAGGTAATCAGTCCCTCAATCTTGAGTCGATGTGGTCAGTCCATCAATCTTGAATAGAATGAATTCAAGATTGATGGACTGACCACATCGACTCAAGGTTGAGGGACTGATTACCTCATTCTCCTCCTGTTCTTCAAGATTCTCCTTTGTATGGACTGATGAAGCCACTGTGTGGCGAAACGTTTCCTCAATAAAGATACCCAAGAGTTGCACATGTGTCTAATTTATCAATGCATGTATCGTCCACCAAACTAAGCACCAACACCTAACATCGTGAAAGATAAAATCATCATCTAAGAACAACAATGTGTCTTTAATACTGCTAAATCACTAACGCATCGTATGAAAGTATTTACTGCATCTGTTCGTGCCCAGATTTCATCCCAAGCTACCGCTAACGGCGTGATCTCACCTACGATCCAGGAACCTTACCTATTTTGAATCACAGATTGCTGTTCAGGTAACATCTCATCATAGTACCAATTGGAAGACCCTCACTCCTCAACCAGGGATCTGACTAGCATTACACGCTTTACCGTTTCCTCCTTAACCTTCCTGGAGTGTTTGTGTGCAGACCACTGTATCACCAGGTAAAGCTATCCTTAGAGCAAAACCTTATACCAGTATCTGCCTGCTGAATGAGCCCTGCAGCTGCTAGGCCAGGAGCTGTACCCCAGCAAGCAGCAGTGTACCTAGCGAGGAGTGAAGACCTAGACCGGGGCTAGGAGCTGTACCACAGCAGGCAGCGGAGTACCTAACGAGGAGTGAAGACCAAGACGGGGACTTGGAGCTGTACCACAGCATGCAGCGGAGTACCTAGCTAGGAGTGAAGACCAAGACCGGGGCTAGGAGCTGTACCATAGCATGCAGCAGAGCACCTAGCGAGAAGTGAAGACCAAGACCGGGGCTAGGAGCTGTAAAACATAATCTGCAGCCATCTCGCCCTAAAACGGAAAACAATCTTGAGCGACGCGGCCTCAGCAAGAAACTAACTCTATAAGAGTCGCGTTTTACGTGGCAGGAGAGAGCTGAGTGGCATAGTAGTGGTGGGTGAGGGGTAGTGGTGGGTGAGGGGGGAAGTGGTGGGTGAGGGGGGGACGTGGTGGGTGAGGGGGTAGTGGGTAACGGGTAGTGGGTTAGGGGTAGCGGTGGGTGAGGGGGTTGTGGTGGATGAGATCACCCATTATCTCCCCCCTCCCCTCGTTACCACTCAAACTTCAAAACTGGGAATATTAATACAAGCCTAAAATATATCCCATCTCTTACCCCCTCTTATGCACATAACTTTCTCTTGTACAAAGATATATAAATATATTGTGAAGGAGGCGAGGAGTGAGCTGGGACCTGCCTCTCGAGGTGACACCAGGGTAAGAAGGGATGTTGGAGGGAGGATGGAAACAGAAAAGAGAAGGGAAAGAAAAGAAAGAAGAGAGGGAAGTCAAGAGAATGAAGGAAACTGATAAATAGGATGGAAGGAGGAAGGAAGAGATGCTCCTGTAGCTACGAACGCTGAAGGGACACTACGAGTTTATCTCTGCTTCTGCAGTTACTAACATCACAGACTGACACATGTAAGACCTTCTGGATGTCACCGCCCCCACTTGCCTGATCACTCAAACTGTTCGTGCCCTCCACCCGCAGTCCAACTTATTCACCACAATCTGGTTTGATCAGGAACTATTTTGCAAAATCTGTATCGAGTTCCCTCTAAAGACAGCTAGGGCTTTGGTGGTAATCATCCTTATGCATAAAGGAAGGTCGTTGAAGAGTCACGATCCCTTCACATTTACTGAGTTTTCGCTCAGTGTGATCATAGCTCCCCTGTTTTTCATTGGAGGTATCCTGCACTGTCTGCCAAGCCATTAGTATTAATTTCGGTGTGCAGGTTTGGGACAAACCCCTCCACTATCTTTCAGGTGTAGATTACGATGCATCTCTTTCGCCAGCGCTCTAAGGAGTCCAGTTCTACAGACTAGAAGCGTTCCCAGTAATTTAGATGCTTGATTAAGGTTATACGACCTATGAAGGTTCTCTGTAAATTTTCTAGCTCAGCAATTTCGCTTGCCTGAAAAAGAGGCCGTTGGTGCACAGCAATACTCCAGCCTAGAGAGAATGAGTAACCTAAAGAATGTTACAATTCGCTTGGCATTCCTTGCTGTGAAGGCTCTAGTTATCCAACGTATCATTTTTCTTGTAGTTGCGATAATAACGTTGTGCTCACTAAAGGTGAGATCTTCGAACATTATCACTTCCAGGTCTCTCACATCTGACTTAAGTTCTACTGAGTAGTCTGAGTTTGTCTTGTAAACTGACCTTCTTCTTATTTCCTCCATTCTTCCATGGAATAACTGAAATCTGTTCTCGTTAAACATTATACTGTTTTGAGTAACTCACTGGGAGACTTGGTTTACATCAGCCTGGAGGCTAGCTGTGTCTTCCATGGATGACACTTTCATACAGAATCTAATATCGTCTGCAAAGGATGACAGAGTGCTACGATTGATGTCCCAGTCTACGTCAGAAATAAGCATGAAAAGGAGAAGTGGGGCGAGTACCGTGCCTTGCGGGACACAATCGCATGTCTCTGCTTCTGTAGCTACGAATACTGAAGAAAGGACAGTAGGAGCGTATCTCTATTTATGTAGTTCCGAACACTGACGAATAGACACCACCAACATATCTCAGAATCTGTAACTACGAAAAGATAATCAGCAGGCCGACCTAAAAGCTAAGATGTAAATGCAATGAAGGAAAGCTAATAAAGCGAGATCTCATGACACTAGCAAAAATCATGAGGAGACGTGTTCAAGACTTTCAAGATACAAAAGCTCAATGAGTGAGTGGAGTGTTTGAGACGGAGGAAACAGAACAAAGATACACAGATAAGACGCAGATGGAAGCAACACACACAGATGAGACACACAGAAGGTACGAAGCACAGAACAAGGGTAGTGAAGGGAGTGGAACTAGGTGGAGAAGTGGAGGGTGACACCATACATGTAGGAGCGTTAGTGGCAGTTGACACCATACATAGAAAAGCGTTGGTTGAGGGTGACACCATACATGGAGGAGCGTTGGTTGAGGGTGACACCATACATGGAGGAGCGTTGGTTGAGGGTGACACCATACATGGAGGAGCGTTGGTGGAAGGTGACACCATACACAGCCTTAACAACTATAGATTCTTAGAGAATATTATCCTGGGGTCACCAGCCAGGTGAAGTACAAGAAGTGGACCAAGGGGCTTAGCTCAACCTTGGAACTTTATATAGCTGAGTTGGTCTTGGTGAGTACACACACTCAAAATGAACTCCACGATCTTCAACCTTTAACAGAGATCTTAAGCTGCTCAGGTGAGTTCCTGGACGTTGTTCTAAGATTAAACCCACCATGTGGAAAGTCTTGAGGCTGTTTTCTTCGGAATAGTCTTGTCTATATAGTATATATATATATATATATATATATATATATATATATATATATATATATATATATATATATATATATATATATATATATATATATATATATATATATATATATATATATATATATATATATATATATATATATATAGATATATATATATATATATATGTCGTGCCGAATAGGCAGAACTTGCGATCTTGGCTTAAATAGCAACGCTCATCTTGCCATATAGGACAAGTGAAAATTTGTGTATGTAATAATTTCGCCAAAATCATTCTGAACCTAACGAAAAAAATATATTTCACTGTGTTTGTATAGTATTAAATTATTGTAAACAAATCTAAAATATATTTAGTTGGGTTAGGCTAAAATAAATTGTTTTTGTTATAATAAGGTTAGGTAAGTTTTCTAAGTTCCTTTTGATGCAAAATTATAATTTTTTACATCAACATTAATGAAAGAAATATATCTTTAAACGTATAAGAGAAAATTTTAGAAAGGACTTAATTTTAAATGAGTACTTGCTAATTGACCAGTTTTACATATTCGGCACGACATATATATATATATATATATATATATATATATATATATATATATATATATATATATATATATATATATATATATATATATATATATATATATATATATATATATAATTGGTTAATTAACAAGAACTCTTTTAAAATTATTAAGTCCTTTCTTAAATTTTCTTTTATACGTTTAAAGATATATATTTTTCATTTATGTTAATGTAAAAATTAATAATTTTGTACTAAAAGAACTTTAGACAACTTATCTAACCGTATTATAACAAGCGCAATTTAATTTAGCCTAATCCAACTAAATATATGTTAGATAAGTTTACAATAATCTAATAATAAACAAACACATTTAAATATATTATTTTTTTGTTAGGTTCAGATTTTTTTTTTTTTTTTTTTTTTTTTTTTTTTTTTTTTTTTTTTTTTTTTAACTTTCTGCTGTTGACTCTCGCCCTGGCAGGTCATAGCAGCTCTCCTTACTTGCACAGTATCCCTACGATCCCCGTTGGGGAGGGGAACCTCTACCATCTCCACGATGTCTCATCGTGTGAGAGTTAAGCCCAAGTCTGCTGTCATCGATGACGCCACGAAGCTTGAGCTTGCAGCTTCTCTCAACACTTGTCTGCACGCAAACTTCTCCAAGATCACGTCACTGAAGGAAGCTTTCATCGTCACTTTTCTCGATGATACTGAAGCTGACAAGGTGCTTACACCTACTGCCATGAAGACCTTAGAAGACCGAGGCTTTATCATCTCTACGTCACCATACATGCTTGCAAAACGTTCAGTGTTTATGAAACGTCTTGACAAGCTGATCACGAACATGACCATCCAGGAAATTACTACATCACTTGAAGACCTCAACACCTGGGCCAAGATTGACACTGTAGTGAAGATTCCCAACGCTTCCTCAATGCTCAAGGTCACATTCCTCGACGTTACCATGGCGACCAGAGCACTGTCGGATGGCCTGGCCATCTCTTACTACTATATCAACCCTCGACAGATTGAACCTGAACGCTTCACGTACATAACACCTTGCTGGACATGTTACTCGTACAGTCACTCTACTGCCGACTGCCACGTGAAGAATAAGAAGATATGTTCCACCTGTGGGTCTGCAGGACACGATTTTCGTTCTTGCACTTCCACTGCTGCTCCCACTTGCATCAACTGTAAGAGTGATCACCATATTCTTGCAGCCAAGTGTCCAGTGCGAAAGGATATCCTTTCTATGAAAATGAAGGAAGAAACAAAGAGGTCATCTGGAACCTCTCCTACATACGCTGCAATTGCCAAGATTCAATCTACAACATCCAAGATTCTACAAGCTACTCAACAGTCGTCTCCACCACCTCTCACTACCCAGCCTCCACCTGATGATATTTCCACCAAATTCTAATACTGCATGATGTTTGCCCACATGCAAAATGCTGCAAAACCTGGCTCTTTCAACACGACTATCAATGAACTTCTTGCACTCAACAACATGCCATCATTTAACTTCCCTGCAAGTCCACCATCAGCTGAAATTTTGAAAATAATCCCGAAGATCGTCAGTTTTGAAGCTCCAGATGACTTGAAGGAATTAATAATTGACAATAACGACGCATCCTTTTTTGAATCCTCCAATCAACGTTCACCTGATAACATCCAAGTCAGCACTACGCCTCCTATTCGTCGATCGCCTCCTACTCGTCGATTGGCTCGTCGTGGCGGCATACCTCCTTCACCTCCACTCACCACTACTCATATGGACCAATCAGAAGCCACGATTCTACCACAGTCTTCTACACACTCTCTAGTGGAGACACCAACATTGAAAGAACCTTCAATGCTGCAACCACCAACAAAAACCTCTCCAGCCATCACTCGACGTATTAATACAAAAGACCGACATCGAGATCAATACCTGCACTGGAAAGATATAAGTTTTTATACGACTCCTGACCAAGAACCCACCATGAATGTCGACACTTTGTACGAGAAAATACACGACAGAACAGTCAAGTTTACAAATCGTAAAGGATCCCACTGCTCCTTCACTACACTCAAGATGACCCTTGACCAGTTACAAGCCGACCCAGTATTTCGACCCAAGATTACAAGATTACTCATCGTTTCCTTCCAACAACTGCACAACATAAGGAATGCCTCCCACACTGAAGAAATGAAGTAACTCCTGACTCACAATTTAACGACTTTGACCAATCAAGAAGCTAGCCTCCCTTGACCACGCCTCCAGCTTCTGCCAGCCGCCAATCAACATCAAGATGCAGCAATCTTCCATCCAGCGAGCTGCAGTCAGCACCCGCAGAGTTCCTGCTGTCTTCTATGTCGTCTTCGTTATTGTTTATCCAGGCTTAGCAGTTGGGTCTAGTCCTGACTCTTCTCTCTTCGACTCAAGACATTCCTCTCACCGTCTATTCTTCGCACTGTCCCCACTTGCCCCTCGCCCCTCGTGGGTCCTTACCTGTGAGTCCTTGATTGATTGATTGATTTTTGCGAAATCATTGCATACACAAATTTTCACTTGCCTTATTCGGCAAGAAGACCGTTGCTATTTAAGCCAAAATAGCAGGTTTTACCTCTTCGGCACGACATATATATTAGGGATGTGCCAAAATATTGGTATTCTCTTTTTCGCCTTCTTTGACTCTCCTTCCTTTCCCTCCCTCCCCTTTTCCGTTTCCTTCCCTCCTTCTCTATCCCTGCTTGCCCTAGACTCCAACCATGGTAGTGACAGGCAACAGGTCCAGGGCTGTACCACTCAGCTAAAAGGTTTACATTAGAACGTTTCATAGGCAGCGGCATTTGTGTCACATATCTGTTTCAGAGGTCACCAGCTGTGACCCACCAGTCCCTTCTTACAGCCCCAGAAACTATTAAAGCCAATCTCTTCTCATATCCCTGAAAATCAAACAGTCTACGAACTCAAGACTGTCCAGTAGTCATGAGAGTAGCAGTCCGTCACAGTACCCACCATGCTACAGAGGGTCATAAGGATAACCTAACTAAAAACTGATGTTACAACTGCGACTCTCATGCATTTATTTATTTCTTTATTTATTTATTTTACATAAAACGACCAACTAGAGAAACAGTTAATGTTCAGCCGCAACTCTGGGGCCTTTGTTACTATGGAACCAGTGATCTTAATAACAGACAGCATATTATTGTTGCTAAGGAAGTCGAATGAGCGACTGTTTGACGCTTCTTTTGCGCTCACTGAGCTGTATAGCCCTTGTGGCTTAGCGCTTCTTTTTGATTATAATAATAATAATTGCGCTCACTGAGTCCGTATTTTCTTCAAGAGCTTTTATCACTTATCTTCTATTACATTTATTGTCGTTGTGTTATCTTATAATTGGTCAATTTTTATTGACCGATGACACTCTTAACTTAGTTAAACCTAAATAATATAAATAAAAAAAAAACTACTACAAACCGTTTGCGAAGAATGCACATAGAACTAGTGAGGATGGCTTGCATTGTCAGTGTACTGGGAAATTCACCATGACGACAAGTACTTCCAACCAGAGATTCATTTTAATTATACTGTGTAATTCTGTGGTACATATATTCTTGTGGTGAGAATGCCTCCTGTCTAAAAATGTTTCATGGCATCTTCATCCACTTACTAATAAAGTTTAACACAGTGAAATCAAGTCACAATGAAAGGTTGCTCTCTACCCATCTTTTGTTCGTTACAACTTCATGATAATTACATAACACCGTGCAATATTTCAATGAATGTACATACATTCAATTATCTATCTTTAATTATCTGTCTTTATTTACAGAAGTGGGGATCTACTCGTCAAGTCCGCCTTTATAATTAAAGGAGATGTGCTCTTGTCTGTAGTTTAAGAACCAAGAGCTATGTTCATGGTGCCTCGTCTTCAGCATTTAATGTACCAAACAATTTCTTAAAACTGCCAGGGATTGTAGCACTCACCCACTACCTCCTCCAGGATCCTGCTCTGGTTGTAACACTCACTACCTCCTCCAGTATCCTGCTCAGGTTGTAACACTCACTACCTCCTCCAGTATCCTGCTCAGGTTGTAACACTCACTACCTCCTCCAGTATCCTGCTCAGGTTGTAGCACTCACTACCTCCTCCAGTATCCTGCTCTGGTTGTAACACTCACTACCTCCTCCAGTATCCTGCTCAGGTTGTAACACTCACTACCTCCTCCAGTATCCTGCTCAGGTTGTAACACTCACTACCTCCTCCAGTATCCTGCTCAGGTTGTAGCACTCACTACCTCCTCCAGTATCCTGCTCTGGTTGTAACACTCACTACCTCCTCCAGGATCTTGCTCTGGTTGTAACACTCACTACCTCCTCCAGGATCTTGCTCTGGTTGTAACACTCACTACCTCCTCCAGGATCCTGCTCTGTTTGTAGCACTCACTACCTCCTCCAGTATCCTGCTCTGGTTGTAGCACTCACTACCTCCTCCAGCATCCTGCTCTGTTTGTAGCACTCACTACCTCCTCCAGGATCTTGCTCTGGTTGTAACACTCACTACCTCCTCCAGGATCCTGCTCTGTTTGTAGCATTCACTACCTCCTCCAGTATCCTGCTCTGGTTGTAGCACTCACTACCTCCTCCAGTATCCTGCTCTGGTTGTAGCACTACATCCTCCAGTATCCTGCTTTGGTTGTAGCACTACCTCCTCCAGGATCCTGCTCTGGTTGTAGCATTCACTACCTCCTCCAGTATCCTTCTCTGGTTGTAGCATTCACTACCTTCTCCAGGATCCTGCTCTGGTTCTAGCATTCACTACCTCCTGAAGTATCCTGCTCTGGTTGTAGCATTCACTACCTCCTCCTGTATCCTGCTCTGGTTGTAGCATTCACTACCTCCTCCAGGATCCTGCTCTGGTTGTAGCATTCACTACCTCCTCCAGTATCCTGCTCTGGTTGTAGCATTCACTACCTCCTCCAGGATCCTGCTCTGGTTGTAGCACTCACTACCTCCTCCAGGATTCTGCTCAGGTTGTAACACTCACTACCTCCTCAAGCATCCTGCTCTGCTTGTAGCATTCACTACCTCCTCCAGGATCCTGGTCTGGTTGTAGCACTCACTACTTCCTTCAGTATCTTGCTCTGGTTGTATCACTCACTACCCCCTCCAGGATCCTGCTGTGGTTGTAGCATTCACTACCTCCTCCAGGATCCTGCATGGTTGTAGCATTCACTACCTCCTCCAGGATCCTGCTCTGGTTCTAGCACCCACTACCGCCTCCAGTATCCTGCTCTTGTTGTAGCACTCACTACCTCCTCCAGGATCCTGCTCTGGTTCTAGCACCCACTACCGCCTCCAGTATCCTGCTCTTGTTGTAGCACTCACTACCGCCTCCAATATCTTACTCTGGTTGTAGCACTCACTACCGCCTCCAGTATCTTGCTCTGGTTGCAGCACTCATTATCTCCTCCAGGATCCTGCTCTGGTTGAAGCATTCACTACCTCCTCCAGGATCCTGCTCTGGTTGTAGCACTCACTACCTCCTCCAGTATCCTGCTCTGGTTGTAGCACTACTTACCTCCTCCAGGATCCTGCTCTGGTTGTAGTACTCACTACCTCCTCCAGTATCCTGCTCTGGTTGTAGCACTACCTCCTCCAGGATCCTGCTCTGGTTGTAGCATTCACTACCTTCTCCAGTATCCTGCTCTGGTTGTAGCACTCACTACCTCCTCCAGGATCCTGCTCTGGTTGTAGCATTCACTACCTTCTCCAGTATCCTGCTCTGGTTGTAGCATTCACTACCTCCTCCAGGATCCTGCTCTGATTGTAGCACTCACTACCTTCTCCAGTATCCTGCTCTGGTTGTAGCATTCACTACCTCCTCCAGGATCCTGCTCTGATTGTAGCACTCACTACCTTCTCCAGTATCCTGCTCTGATTGTAGCATTCACTACCTCCTCCAGGATCCTGCTCTGATTGTAGCACTCACTACCTTCTCCAGTATCCTGCTCTGGTTGTAGCATTCACTACCTCCTCCAGGATCCTGCTCTGATTGTAGCACTCACTACCTTCTCCAGTATCCTGCTCTGGTTGTAGCATTCACTACCTCCTCCAGGATCCTGCTCTGATTGTAGCACTCACTACCTTCTCCAGTATCCTGCTCTGGTTGTAGTACTCACTACCTCCTCCAGTATCCTGCTCTGGTTGTAGCACTACCTCCTCCAGGATCCTGCTCTGGTTGTAGCATTCACTACCTTCTCCAGTATCCTGCTCTGGTTGTAGCATTCACTACCTCCTCCAGGATCCTGCTCTGATTGTAGCACTCACTACCTTCTCCAGTATCCTGCTCTGGTTGTAGCATTCACTACCTCCTCCAGGATCCTGCTCTGATTGTAGCACTCACTACCTTCTCCAGTATCCTGCTCTGGTTGTAGCATTCACTACCTCCTCCAGGATCCTGCTCTGATTGTAGCACTCACTACCTCCTCCAGTATCCTGCTCTGGTTGTAGCACTCACCACCTCCTCCAGGATCCTGCTCTGGTTCTAGCATTCACTACCTCCTCCAGTATCCTGCTCTGGTTGTAGCATTCATTACCTCCTCCTGTATCCTGCTCTGGTTGTAGCATTCACTACCTCCTCCAGGATCCTGCTCTGGTTGTAGCATTCACTACCTCCTCCAGTATCCTGCTCTGGTTGTAGCATTCATTACCTCCTCCTGTATCCTGCTCTGGTTGTAGCATTCACTACCTCCTCCAGGATCCTGCTCTGGTTCTAGCATTCACTACCTCCTCCAGTATCCTGCTCTGGTTGTAGCATTCATTACCTCCTCCTGTATCCTGCTCTGGTTGTAGCATTCACTACCTCCTCCATGATTCTGCTTTGTTTGTAGCACTCACTACCTCCTCCAGCATCCTGCTCTGGTTGTAGCACTCACTACCTACTCCAGGATCCTGCTCTGGTTGTAGCATTCACTACCTCCTCCAGTATCCTGCTCTGGTTTTAGCATTTTCTACCTCCTCCAGGATCCTTCTCTGGTTGTAGCACTCACTACCTCCTCCAGTATACTGCTCTGGTTGTAGAATTCACTACCTCCTCCAGGATCCTGCTCTGGTTGTAGCATTCACTACCTCCTCCAGGATCCTTCTCTGGTTGTAGCACTCACTACCTCCTCCAGTATACTGCTCTGGTTGTAGAATTCACTACCTCCTCCAGTATCCTGCTCTGGTTTTAGCATTTTCTACCTCCTCCAGGATCCTTCTCTGGTTGTAGCACTCACTACCTCCTCCAGTATACTGCTCTGGTTGTAGAATTCACTACCTCCTCCAGGATCCTGCTCTGGTTGTAGCATTCACTACCTCCTCCAGGATTCTTCTCTGGTTGTAGCACTCACTACCTCCTCCAGTATACTGCTCTGGTTGTAGAATTCACTACCTCCTCCAGGATCCTGCTCTGGTTGTAGCATTCACTACCTCCTCCAGTATCCTGCTCTGGTTTTAGCATTTTCTACCTCCTCCAGGATCCTTCTCTGGTTGTAGCACTCACTACCTCCTCCAGTATCCTGCTCTGGTTGTAGCACTCACTACCTCCTCCAGGATCTTGCTCTGGTTGTAGCACTCACTACCTCCTCCAGTATCCTGCTCTGGTTGTAGCATTCACTACCTCCTCCAGGATCTTGCTCTGGTTGTAGCACTCACTACCTACTCCAGGATCCTGCTCTGGTTGTAGCATTCACTACCTCCTCCAGGATCCTGGTGTGGTTGTAGCACTCACTACCTCCTCCAGGATCCTGCTCTGGTTGTAGCATTCACTACCTCCTCCAGGATCCTGGTGTGGTTGTAGCACTCACTACCTCCTCCAGGATCCTGCTCTGGTTGTAGCATTCACTACCTCCTCCAGGATCCTGGTGTGGTTGTAGCACTCACTACCTCCTCCAGGATCCTGCTCTGGTTGTAGCATTCACTACCTCCTCCAGGATCCTGGTGTGGTTGTAGCATTCACTACCTCCTCCAGGATCCTGCTCTGGTTGTAGCATTCACTACCTCCTCCAGGATCCTGCTCTGATTGTATCACTCACTACCTCCTCCAGCATCCTGCTCTGGTTGTAGCACTCACTACCTCCTCCAGCATCCTGCTCTGGTTGTAGCACTCACTACCTCCTCCAGTATCCTGCTCTGGTTGTAGCATTCACTACCTCCTCCAGCATCCTGCTCTGGTTGTAGCACTCACCACCTCCTCCAGGATCCTGCTCTGGTTGTAGCATTCACTACCTCCTCCAGTATCCTGCTCTGGTTGTAGCACTCACTACCTCCTCCAGTATCCTGCTCTGGTTGTATCACTCACTACCTCCTCCAGCATCCTGCTCTGGTTGTAGCATTCACTACCTCCTCCAGCATCCTGCTCTGGTTGTAGCACTCACTACCCCCTCCAGTATCCTGCTCTGGTTGTTCCACTACCTCCTCCAGTATCCTGCTCTGGTTGTAGCACTCACTACCTCCTCCAGTATCCTGCTCTGGTTGTAGCACTCACTACCCCCTCCAGTATCCTGCTCTGGTTGTAGCATTCACTACCTCCTCCAGCATCCTGCTCTGGTTGTAGCACTCACTACCCCCTCCAGTATCCTGCTCTGGTTGTAGCATTCACTACCTCCTCCAGCATCCTGCTCTGGTTGTAGCACTCACTACCCCCTCCAGTATCCTGCTCTGGTTGTAGCACTCACTACCTCCTCCAGTATCTTGCTCTGGTTGTAGCACTCACTACCCCCTCCAGCATCCTGCTCTGGTTGTAGCATTCACTACCTCCTCCAGCATCCTGCTCTGGTTGTAGCATTCACTACCTCCTCCAGCATCCTGCTCTGGTTGTAGCATTCACTACCTCCTCCAGGATCTTGCTCTGGTTGTAGCACTCACTACCTCCTCCAGTACCCTGCTATGGTTGTAGCATTCACTACCTCCTCCAGGATCCTGCTCATGTTGTAGCACTCACTACCTCCTCCAGTACCCTGCTATGGTTGTAGCATTCACTACCTCCTCCAGTATCCTGCTCTGGTTGTAGCACTCACTACCTCCTCCAGTATCTTGCTCTGGTTGTAGCACTCACTACCTCCTCCAGTATCCTGCTCTGGTTGAAGCACTCACTACCCCCTCCAGTATCCTGCTCTGGTTGTAGCATTCACTACCTCCTCCAGCATCCTGCTCTGGTTGTAGCACTCACTACCCCCTCCAGTATCCTGCTCTGGTTGTAGCATTCACTACCTCCTCCAGCATCCTGCTCTGGTTGTAGCACTCACTACCCCCTCCAGTATCCTGCTCTGGTTGTAGCATTCACTACCTCCTCCAGGATCTTGCTCTGGTTGTAGCATTCACTACCTCCTCCAGTACCCTGCTATGGTTGTAGCATTCACTACCTCCTCCAGGATCCTGCTCATGTTGTAGCACTCACTACCTCCTCCAGTATCCTGCTCTGCTTGTAGCATTCACTACCTCCTCCAGTACCCTGCTCTGGTTGTAGCCCTCACTACCTCCTCCAGTACCCTGCTATGGTTGTAGCATTCACTACCTCCTCCAGGATCCTGTTCTTGTTATAGCACTCACTACCTCCTCCAGTATCCTGCTCTGCTTGTAGCATTCACTACCTCCTCCAGTACCCTGCTCTGGTTGTAGCCCTCACTACCTCCTCCAGTACCCTGCTCTGCTTGTAGCATTCACTACCTCCTCCAGTATCCTGCTCTGGTTGTAGCCCTCACTACCTCCTCCAGTACCCTGCTATGGTTGTAGCATTCACTACCTCCTCCAGTATCCTGCTCTGGTTGTAGCGCTCACGACCTTCTCCAGTATCCTGCTTTGGTTGTAGCACTACCTCCTCCAGGATCCTGTTCTTGTTATAGCACTCACTACCTCCTCCAGCATCCTGCTCTAGTTGTAGCATTCACTACCTCCTCCAGTCTCCTCCAGGATCCTGCTCTGGTTGTAGCCCTCACTAACTCCTCCAGTATCCTGCTCTGGTTGTAGTATTACCTCTTCCAGTATCCTGCTCTGACTGTAGCATTCACTACCTCCTCCAGGATCCTGCTCTGATTGTATCCCTCACTACCTCTTCCAGTATCCTGCTCTGACTGTAGCATTCACTACCTCCTCCAGTATCCTGCTCTGGTTGTAGCATTCACTACCTCCTCCAGGATCTTGCTCTGGTTGTAGCATTCACTACCTCCTCCAGTATCCTGCTCTGGTTGTAGCATTCACTACCTCCTCCAGTATCCTGCTCTGGTTGTATCCCTCACTACCTCCTCCAGTATCCTGCTCTGGTTGTAGCACTCACTACCTCCTCCAGTACCCTGCTCTGGTTGTAGCATTCACTACCTCCTCCAGTATCCTGCTCTGGTTGTAGCATTCACTACCTCCTCCAGGATCTTGCTCTGGTTGTAGCATTCACTACCTCCTCCAGTATCCTGCTCTGGTTGTAGCACTCACTACCTCCTCCAGTACCCTGCTCTGGTTGTAGCATTCACTACCTCCTCCAGTATCCTGCTCTGGTTGTAGCATTCACTACCTCCTCCAGGATCTTGCTCTGGTTGTAGCATTCACTACCTCCTCCAGGATCTTGCTCTGGTTGTAGCATTCACTACCTCCTCCAGGATCTTGCTCTGGTTGTAGCATTCACTACCTCCTCCAGGATCTTGCTCTGGTTGTAGCATTCACTACCTCCTCCAGTATCCTGCTCTGGTTGTAGCATTCACTACCTCCTCCAGTATCCTGCTCTGGTTGTAGCATTCACTACCTCCTCCAGTATCCTGCTCTGGTTGTAGCATTCACTACCTCCTCCAGTACCCTGCTCTGGTTGTAGCATTCACTACCTCCTCCAGTATCCTGCTCTGGTTGTATCCCTCACTACCTCCTCCAGTATCCTGCTCTGGTTGTAGCACTCACTACCTCCTCCAGTATCCTGCTCTGGTTGTAGCATTCACTACCTCCTTCAGGATCTTGCTCTGGTTGTAGCCCTCACTACCTCCTCCAGTATCCTGCTCTGGTTGTAGCACTACCTCCTCCAGTATCCTGCTCTGGTTGTTCCACTACCTCCTCCAGTATCCTGCTCTGGTTGTAGCACTCACTACCTCCTCCAGTACCCTGCTCTGGTTGTAGCACTACCTCCTCCAGTATCCTGCTCTGGTTGTTCCACTACCTCCTCCAGTATCCTGCTCTGGTTGTAGCATTCACTACCTCCTCCAGTATCCTGATCTGGTTGTAGCACTCACTACCTCCTCCAGTATCCTGCTCTGGTTGTTCCACTACCTCCTCCAGTATCCTGCTCTGGTTGTAGCATTCACTACCTCCTCCAGTATCCTGCTCTGGTTGTAGCCCTCACTACCTCCTCCAGTACCCTGCTCTGGTTGTAGCACTACCTCCTCCAGTATCCTGCTCTGGTTGTTCCACTACCTCCTCCAGTATCCTGCTCTGGTTGTAGCACTCACTACCTCCTCCAGTATCCTGCTCTGGTTGTAGCATTCACTACCTCCTCCAGTATCCTGCTCTGGTTGTAGCACTCACTACCTCCTCCAGTATCCTGCTCTGGTTGTAGCATTCACTACCTCCTCCAGTATCCTGCTCTGGTTGTAGCATTCACTACCTCCTCCAGTATCCTGCTCTGGTTGTAGCATTCACTACCTCCTCCAGTATCCTGCTCTGGTTGTAGCATTCACTACCTCCTCCAGCATCCTGCTCTGGTTGTAGCACTCACTACCTCCTCCAGTATCCTGCTCTGGTTGTAGCACTCACTACCTCCTCCAGTATCCTGCTCTGGTTGTAGCATTCACTACCTCCTCCAATATCCTGCTCTGGTTGTAGCATTCACTACCTCCTCCAGCATCCTGCTCTGGTTGTAGCACTCACTACCTCCTCCAGTATCCTGCTCTGGTTGTAGCACTCACTACCTCCTCCAGTATCCTGCTCTGGTTGTAGCACTCACTACCTCCTCCAGCATCCTGCTCTGGTTGTAGCACTCACTACCTCCTCCAGTATCCTGCTCTGGTTGTAGCACTCACTACCTCCTCCAGTATCCTGCTCTGGTTGTAGCATTCACTACCTCCTCCAGTATCCTGCTCTGGTTGTAGCATTCACTACCTCCTCCAGTATCCTGATCTGGTTGTAGCACTCACTACCTCCTCCAGTATCCTGCTCTGGTTGTTCCACTACCTCCTCCAGTATCCTGCTCTGGTTGTATCACTCACTAACTTCTCCAGTATCCTTCTCTGGTTGTAGGATTCACTAACTCCTCCAGTATCCTGCTCTGGTTGTAGCACTCACTACCTCCTCCAGTATCCTGCTCTGGTTGTAGCACTACCTCCTCCAGTATCCTGCTCTGGTTGTAGCACTACCTCCTCCAGTATCCTGCTCTGGTTGTAGCACCACCTCCTTCAGTATCCTGCTTTGGTTGTAGCACTACCTCCTCCAGTATCCTACTCTTGTAGCATCACCTCCTCCAGTATCCTGCTTTGGTTGTAGCACTACCTCCTCCAGTATCCTACTCTGGTTGTAGCACCACCTCCTCCAGTATCCTGCTCTGGTTGTAGCACTACCTTCTCCAGTATCCTGCTCTGGCTATAGCACTACCTCCTCCAGTATCTTGCTCTACCACTGCGCATACCAACAAAAAATTTAATATCCGTTTGGCATCGTTTTTCTCTGCTTACAAGTGTGTGCTCTTTGTTTCCCTTTTGACGGTGCTGAGAAATAATTTATATATTATTTCATATCTTTCCGTATCCCTGTTATGTTGTTATCATGTCTCAGTTGTCCTATTTTTGCGAATCCTTGTATATGGTTATCATGTCTCTCTCTTATTACATGGGAACTATTTCAAATCTCGTCCTCAGACATTTTCTTCCTTGTCATATTAGATTTTATAAGGTTCAGATACTAAACTACAGCTGAATATTAATTTTTTTTCCTGAATATACGCTGTGAACAGTTTGTTAACATTTCCATATCCATATATATGAAGGTTATTTAAAAGTTTGCCAATGTAGCATTTAGTAAGTTGTGCTGGCGGGCCGAATCTCAACGCCTGACCTTGCCTCTAAAACTACATTTCAATATTAATATTACTTTCCGGCATCTTGACTCCTATTATGCGTACTCTTACAACTGTGTATGTTCTTTGCCTCCATCACTGCCTCATGTAACTCAGTTTACTTTTTGCCAACTTGAGAGTAAGAAAGTATTTCTTTACATCTGTGTAACTTTCATACCTCAAACTTTGGACGTCGAGGCGCTTAATATGTGTGCTTACCATATTATGTGTATTCTTACTTATCTGTGGTTGCAAAGGCCAAGTCATAGCTCCTGGCCCCGCCTCTTCGCTGGTCACTACTAGGTTTACATACTCCCTGCTCCATGAGCTTCATCGTACCTCTTCTTAAAACACCCCTGTGATTCATCTGAGTATACTCAATTTCCAGTTGTGACCCCTATGTTGCTGTGTCCCATCTCTGAAACATTCTGTCCCTATCCACCTTGTCAATTCCTCTTAGTAATTTATGTCGTTATTATGTCTGCTCTATCCCTCCTGTCCTCCAGTGCTGCCAAGTTGAGTTCCCTTAACCTCTCCTCGTAGGACAAACCCCTCAGCTCCGGGACTAGTCTTGTTGCAAACCTTTGCACTTTCTCTAGTGTCTTGATGTGTTTGACCAGGTGTGGGTTCCATACTGGTGCTGCATACTCCAATATGGGCTTGACGTACACGGTGTACGTGTCGTGAATGACTCCTTACTTAGATGTTCAAACGCTATTCTCAGGTTTGACAGGCTCTCATACGCTGCTGCAGTTATGTGGTTGATGTGCGCCTCGGGAAATGTGCTCGGCATGATGCTCACCCCAAGATCCTTTTCCCTGAGTGACTTTTGCAGCCTTTGATCTCTTAGGCTGTACTCAGTTGGCGGTCTTCTTTGTCCTTCCCCAAGCTTCATAGCTTTGCACTTGCTGGGGTTAAACTCCAGGAGAAATTTGACGGACCAGGCCTACAGCCTGTGCAGATCCTCTTGTAAGCTTGCTTGATTCTCGTCCGCTTATATTCTCCTCATTAGTTTCATATCGTCTACAAACACTTCTGAATCTATCCCTTCTGTCATGTCATTCACATATACAAGAAACAGCACCGAACCTGGGACTGATCCTTATGAAACCCCACTCGACACATGCACCCATTCTGACGCCTCGTCTCGTACCCACACACATTGTTTCCTTTCTGTCAGGTATTACCTGATCTAATGCAGTACATTCCCTGCTATTCCTGCCTGCTCCTCTAGTTTTTCAACCAGTCTCATATGTAGTACTGTGTCGAAAACATTCTTACAGTCCAAGAAGATGCAGTCTACCCATCCCTCTCTCTCCTGTCTTACTTCTCTTACCTCGTCGTAGAACCCCAGTAAGTTTGTGATGAAGGATTTCTCTTTCCTGAAGCCGTGCTGGTTGCTTGTATGTGCCCATTCCTGGTCCTCCAGCTTTTGCATTAATCTCTTGTGCAGAACTGTGTCAAAAGCCTTCTTACAGTCCAAGAAAACGCAATCTACCCACCCCTTTCTCTCTTGTCTTACTGGTGTCACCCTATCATACAACTCCAGTAGGTTTGTGACACAGGATTTCCCATCCCGGAAACTGTGCTGGTTGTCGTTGATAAACTCATTCCTTTCTAGGTGCTCTACCACTCTTCTCCTGATAATCTTCTCCATGACTTTGCATACTATACATGTCAGTGACACTGTCTGTAGTATAATGCTTCGTGTCTGTCATCTTTTTTAAAAACTAGAACTACATTTGTGTGTGTGTGTGTGTGTGTGTGTGTGTGTGTGTGTGTGTGTGTGTGTGTGTGTGTGTGTGTGTGTGTGTGTGTGTGTGTGGTGTGTGTACTCACCTATTTGTGGTTGCAGGGGTCGAGTCTTAGTTCCTGGCCTCGCCTCTTCGCCGGTTGCTACTGGGCCCTCTCTCTCCTCACTCCATGAGCTTTATCAAACCTCATCTTAAAACTATGTATGGTTCTTGCCTCCACTACCTCACTTTCTAGGCTATTCCACTGCCTGACAACTCTATGACTGAGGATATACTTCCTAATATCTCTCTGACTCATCTGTGTCTTCAACTTCCAATTGTGACCTCTTGTTTCTGTGTCCCCTCCCTGGAACAACCTGTCTTTGTCCACCTTGTCTATTCCACGCAGTATTTTATATGTCGTTATCATGTCTCCCCTGACCCTCCTGTCCTCTAGTGTCGTCAGGCCGATTTTCCTTAACCTTTCTTCATAGGACATTCCCCTTAGCTCTGGAACTAACCTTGTCACAGACCTTTGCACTTTCTCTAGTTTCTTGACTTGCTTTATCAAGTACGGGTTCCAAACAGGTGCTGCATACTCCAGTATGGGCCTGACGTACACGGTGTACAGTGTCTTGAACGATTCCTTATTAAGGTATCGGAACGCTGTTCTCAGGTTTGCCAGGCGCCCATATGCTGCAGCAGTTACCTGGTTGATATGTGCTTCCAGAGACATGCTCGGTGTTATACTCACTCCAAGATCTTTCTCCTTGAGCGAGGTTTGCAGTCTTTGGCCACCTAGCCTATACTTTGTCTACTGTCTTCTGTGCCCTTCCCCTATCTTCATGACTTTGCATTTGATGGGATTAAATTCGAGAAGCCAGTTACTGGACCAGGTGTCCAGTCTGTCCAGGTCTCTTTGAAGTCCTGCCTGGTCCTCATCTGATTTAATTCTCCTCATTAACTTCACATCGTCTGCGAACAGGGACACTTCTGAGTCTAACCCTTCCATCATGTCGTTCACATATACCAAAATTAGCACTGGTCCTAGGACCGACCCCTGTGGGACCCCGCTCGTCACAGGTGCCCACTGTGATACATCATTACATACCATGACTCGTTGTTGCCTCCCTGTCAGGTATTCTCTGATCCATTGCAGTGCCCTTCCTGTTATATGAGCCTGATCCTCTAGCTTCTGCACTAATCTCTTGTGAGGAACTGTGTCAAAGGCCTTCTTGCAGTCCAAGAAAATACAATCAACCCACCCCTCTCTCTCGTGTCTTACTTCTGTTACTTTATCATAAAACTCCAGAAGGTTTGTGACACAGAATTTTCTTTCCATGAATCCATGCTGGTTGGCGTTTATACTCTTGTTCCGTTCCAGGTGCTCCACCACTCTCCTCCTGATAATCTTCTCCATAACTTTGCATACTATACACGTCAGTGACACAGGTCTATAGTTTAGTGCATCTTTTCTGTCTCCTTTTTTAAAAATGGGAACTACATTTGCCGTCTTCCATACCTCAGGTAGTTGCCCAGTTTCCAGGGACGTGTTGAAGATTGTGGTAAGTGGCACACACAACATATCTGCTCCCTCTCTAAGGACCCATGGGGAGATGTTGTCCGGTCCCATTGCCTTTGAGGTATCGATGTCCCTTAGCAATTTCTTCACCTCCTCCTCATCTGTATGTATGTCATCCAACACTTGTTGGTATATTCCTTGCTGGTGTCCCCATCTGGTCTGTCCCCCGAGAGGCCTTCCTGTCTCCTCTGTAAATACTTCCTTAAATCTCTTGTTGAGCTCCTCACATACCTCTTGATCGTTTCTTGTGAGTTTTCCACCTTCTTTCCTCAGCCTTATCACCTGGTCTTTGACTGTTGTCTTCCTCCTAATGTGGCTATACAGCAGTTTCGGGTCAGAATTGACTTTCGATGCTATGTCGTTTTCGTACTGTCGCAGGGCCTCCCTCCTTATCTGTGCCTACTCGTTTCTGGCTCTTCTACTATTCTCCTTATTTTCCTGGGTCCTTCGCCTCCTGTACCTTTTCCATTCTCTGGTGCACTTAGTTTTTGCCTCCCTACACCTTCAGGTAAACCAAGGACTCGCTTTGGTCTTCCTATTATTTCTGTATCCCTTGTGAACAAACCTTTCCTCTGCCTTCTTGCACTTTGTTGCTACATATTCCATCATCTCGTTTACTGATTTTCCTACCAGTTCTCTGTCCCACTGAACCTCCTGCAGGAAGCTCCTCATACCTGTGTAGTCCCCCCTTTTGTAGTTTGGCTTTTCCCATTCAATTCCTGTTACCTTCTCCACTTGTAACTCTACTATATAATCAATACTCAGAGCCACGTGATCGCTAGCTCCAAGGGGCCTCTCGTAAGTGATGTCCTCAATGTCTGAACTGCTCAGAGTGAACACAAGATCCAGTCTTGCTGGCTCATCCTCCCCTCTCTCTCTGGTAGTGTCCCTGACATGTCGATGCATGAGGTTTTCAAGTACCACATCCATCATCTTAGCTCTCCATGTTTCGGGACCCCCATGTGGCTCCAGGTTTTCCCAGTCGATCTCCCTGTAGTTGAAATCGCCCTTTGTGTGTGTGTGTATGTGTGTGTGTGTGTGTGTGTGTGTGTGTGTGTGTGTGTGTGTGTGTGTGTGTGTGTGTGTGTGTGTGTGTGCGTGTGTGTGTGTGTGTGTGTGTGTGTGTGTGTGTGTGTGTGTGTGTGTGTGTGTGTGTGTGTGTGTGTGGTGTGTGTGTGGTGTGTGTGTGTGGTATGTGTGTGTGGTGTGTGTGTGTGTGTGTGTAGTGTGTGGTGTGTGGGTGTTTGAGGTGTGTGTGGTGTGTGTGTGTGGTGTGTGTGCGTGTGTGGTGTGTCTATGTGTGTGTATGTGTGTGTGTGTGTGTGTGTGTGTGGTGTGTGTGTGGGTGTGGTGTGGTGTGCGGGTGTGTGTGTGTGTGTGGTCTTTGACTGTTGTCTTCCTCCTGATGTGCCTATACAACAGTTTCGGGTCAGACTTGACTTTCGATGCTATGTTATTTTCATACTGTCGCTGGGCCTCCCTCTTTACCTGTGCATACTCGTTCCTGGCTCTGCGACTAATCTCCCTGTTTTCATGTGTTCTATGCCTTCTGTACTTTTTCCATTCTCTATTGCACTTAGTTTTTGCCTCCTTACTCCGTCGGGTAAACCAGGGGCTCGTTCTGGTCTTCCCATTATTTCTGTTACCCATGGGAACAAACCTTTCCTCTGCCTCCTTGCATTTTGTTGTTACGTATTCCATTATTTCGTTTACTGACTTTCCTACCAGTTCTCTGTCCCACAGAACCTCCTGCAGGAAGTTCCTCAAACCTATGTAGTCCCCTCTTTTATAGTCTGGCTTTTCCCGTTCAACTCCTGTTACTCTCTCCATTTATTTATTCAAAGCACAGAACCACGGGGTCACTAGCTCCTAGGGGGCTCTCATATGTGATGTCCTCAATGTCTGAACTACCCAGGGTGAACACAAGGTCCAGTCTTGCTGGTTCGTTCTTCCCTCTCACTCTGATAGTGTCCTTAACATGTTGGTGCATGAGGTTTTCCAGTACCACATCCATCATCTTGGCTCTCCATGTTTCGGGACCCCTGTGTGGCTCCAGGTTTTTCCCAGTCAGTCTCCCTGTGGTTGAAATCGCCCATAACCAGTAACTTTGCTCTGCTCGAGTGCCCCTCAAGGAAGTCTCCTTGATGCTGGTGAGGGGCTCTTGATTCAGGGAATTGGATCTGTGCTCCAGTTCCTTGAATTAAGCCTGAATACCTTCCACATCCCCCCACAGGCGCTGTATAATCCTACGGGTTTAGCGCTTCCCCCTTGATTATAATAATAATAATCTGCTGGAGTGAGCTCTTCTTGCCACCTCAGCAAGTGTGTCCATGATTGCTCTGTTGCTTTCTTCATATTCCTCTCATGGCCTCCTGCAGTTCTGTGGCGGATTATACATCACTGCAATGACGGTGTGTGTGTGTGTGTGTGTGTGTGTGTGTGTGTGTGTGTGTGTGTGTGTGTGTGTGTGTGTGTGTGTGTGTGTGTGTGTGTGTGTGTGTGTGTGTGTGTGTGTGGTGTGTGTGTGTGCGCGCGCATGCATGCGTGTGTGTACACATTACCATGTATGCAATTACATGTTGACGTTCATTCACCCTCAGTGAGACTCTGGCTTGACTCCTCTGGAGGTTTGTTCAGTAAACACCGCTGCGTCCTCCCTTTCCCTCCCACCCAATATCCTCCCCTCCCATCCAATATCCTCCCCTCCTTCCCACCCTCCATCAACGGTAGTGAGGTGTGGGTCGAGCTGTGCTGACCCTTCGTGTCCTACCTCCCGGCCCTGGTCAGAGTGGGAGAGCACAAAAGGAGACACTTCCAACGAAGAGAAATAGTGGAGAACAAGTGATGCAAGAAGACGTGATAAGGTAAAATTTGTTCGGATTTTTAATCCGGAAAGGTTAGCCACCCAGGATACCCAAGAAAGTCAGTACTTCATCAAGGACTGTCTTATAGCCATCAGGGTCCTTTAATCTTGTTCCCCAGGATGCGACCCACACCAGTCAACTAGCGCCCAGGTACATACTTACTGGTAGGTAAATAGGGACAGCAGGCGTAAGGAAACATGTGGTTCAATTCCCATGCCGGGGATTGAACCACGGACGCTTAAAATGTTAAGCGAGTGCGTTGCCAACCGAGCCACGGAAGGTGGAGGCAGCGGCGAAGTAGAAGTTGTGGAGGCAGCGGCGAAGTGGAAGTTGTGGAGGCAGCGGCGAAGTGGAAGTTGTGAAGGCAGCGGCGAAGTGGAAGTTGTGAAGGCAGCGGCGAAGTGGAAGTTGTGAAGGCAGCGGCGAAGTGGAAGTTGTGAAGGCAGAAGCGAAGTTGAGGTTGTGGAAGCAGAGATGAAAGTGGAGGAAGTGAAGGCAAAGACAGAAGTGAAGGTGGAGGAAGCGGTGGTGGTGGTGGGGAAATCAGAGGATGAAGAAAGAGGTCGACAAGGTCGGTGAATGGGAGAAAAGGGAGGAAATGAGAGCAGGATGAAAGAGAAGAGGAAGAGATATAAAAGATTTGTGGTTACAGGAGTAGAGCTACGGCTCGTGATTCCCTCTCTAGCTGTTATTATTAATATTATTTACTGTTTTTTTTTAATCTCCTTGTTTTCCTTGTTAATCTCTTTTATTGTTACCACAGTTGTTGCTTTCACAAGCTCCTCTTGTAGCACATACTCGTTAATAACAGCAATCTGTTAGTTCTCGAATTTTTCGTTTTTGACAAAAACTTAAACTAGTTTTGAATATTATAACGGGACAGAAGGTAGTGGTTGTAAGTACAAAGAATAATAACTAAAACGAATACATTTCACAATATCTTAACTGGGACACATCACAACTTACAATACTGTAGCTGGGACAATTCACAACTAACTCACTATCATAGCTGCAATACTTCAAAGTTAACCCACAATATCGTAGCTGGAACAATTTATAGATAATCCACAATCCAACCCCATAAATCAGCAACTTGCAAACTAGTTTGTGAACAGTATCCGAAGTAATTTCGAGGTGAAGATGCGTGTGTCATAGCCTCTTATAAAGAAACTCTGAAGACAAACAATAGATTCCAGGAGTTAAAAAAGTGAATTACTAAAAACAGACTGCATGAATTAGAAAATACCTCGCTAGTGTACACAAAAAAAGTGAGATTTCTTATCATGTAATTATTAATTTTTTGAGAAAAATAGAAGAGTAATATTTTTGGGAACCATTAACAGGTAGAATAAAAGGTCATAATGTCAGACTGAGAAAGAAATAGTGCTGAAACGACACTAGAAAATATTTCATCACAAAGAAATATATGTATAGGTGGAATGGGAGTGGAATGCAAGGTTATGTAGTGCAAACCTCAACAGCCTAATGGAAACCTTCAACATATGTAACTATAGCGAAGAGGAGACACGCGCTTACACACACAGCTTATTAAATTCTGCGGGAGGATTTAGAAAAGTTGAGTAAGTGAAGTGATAAATGGATGATTAAATTTAACGTTTGATAAATGCCACGTAATGGAAGAGTATAAGAGAAAATAAGTCCCCTTGAGAGTAGAGATTGTGTGATTATACCTTAAGAACACTTGATAAAGACAAAGATCCTGGGGTGATTATAGACATCAAATTATCACCAGAAAACCATATAACAACAATAGTGGAGAAGCTCTAGCATTATTTCGATAAACTTCAAAAGAGATTTCAAAGATATTTATGATGAAATTTTAAGTAATTGTTAACAGCACAAGTTTGGCCAAAATTAGTATATTTGGCTGTGCTATGACGAATACACCTCTTTAAAGCACGGTAAACATACAAATAAAATAAGTATCGATATGGAAACCGAGGACAGGAAACAAGAGGGACCCTGAAAACAAAAGGAGTTTGTAAAACGAAGAAAAAAAATGACGAACAGGTAAGAAAACAGAATATATGAATACGCAAATAACCCACACATAGAAGAGTGAAGGCCAAGACGTTATCCTGTACATTGGTGTTTCGTTTCGGTCCGATTTGGATCTATCTGCGGGTTATTTGTGAATTATTCCAGTCAGGATATTGTCTTTTTGCTCTTCAGAACATATGAATGTACAACCCGTCCTCCTAAAATAACGTCAATTTCTCACATACGAATTTAAGCAAATTCTTCCAAATTATCAAAGTTTGCTAGTGGTTTATAAGCAAATTTAATTATAACATCCCATAACACCAAAATATACAATACATAAATTCCACAGAAACTCCTGAAACGCTTACAGAAAACGGAGACCCCAACGAACCTGTCTTAAAATAAGACAGTCAGATAATTATCACTCTTTCATACCCATGTCAGAGGAACACCTCTGAAGTTTTTAATCAAAGTTGTGTATATGTATGTATGTATGTATATGTATGTATGTATATGTATGTATACATATGTATGTATATACATATGTATATACATATATATATATATATATATATATATATATATATATATATATATATATATATATATATATATATATATATATATATATATATATATATATATATATAATATATATATATATATATATATATATATATATATATAATATATAATATATATATATATATATATATATATATATATATATATATATATATATATATATATATATATATATATATATATATATATATATATATATATATATATATATATATATCGTTAGGTTCAGAATTATTTTTTAGGAATTGCTGCATACCCAAATTTTCGCTTGCCTTATTCGGCAAGAAGGGAGTTGCTATTTAAGCCAAAATCGCAAATTTTACCTATTCGGCACGACAGTATATATATTATATATTATTTGCCTAAAATCCCTCGTTCGACGATGGGTTAGTCAGAATATACTAGTGCTGAAATAGTTATACCGAATGCAGAGACAATACAAGAAAAAAAAATAAGCTATGGTTCAATCGTAGCATGGGAAAGGAGCATGTAAACAAAATATGAGAGCCTGAGACACTACATAAAACAGGACTCTGAAAGGACTATATCATAGTAAGGAGAGAATCCGAAAGACAATTCAGAAACATTGCTCAAAAGGATAAAACTGAACCAAAACTGATCCACAACAGCATCAGAAGATGACTGTAAAGAACTATGTGACAAAGTTAGAAAGAAAAGGGATGAGTTCTAACAGGGAATAACAAAAGTATTACCTTCACAGTAGATATTCAAGTAATTTTCATAGGAAAAAATGAGTAAGAGCACAGGATCAGACAGCAACAATAAGAGCTAGTAATCATTCGCACAATGAAGACAGAAGTAAAGAAACTACTAGAGGAAGACATGATCATACTGAACATGTCATTCAACGAAAGAGCCACAACACCGGGCATTCCTAGTAAACATCAGTAATCTAGACACAGCAGAGCACCTTTATTAGACAATATCTCATTTATAGAATTTTCTGAAGTCATGACATGGAAAAACTTACCTTTAAGCGAAGCACTGTGTAACAAAGACTTCCTCTGCTGTTAGTGTTTTGGTGTTACCCAAGTCAGTGGAGACAGGACAACTGCCATAAAACAGGAAAAAGGTCACCGTGGTCCCCATATTCAAGCAGAGGGAAGGACAGGAGGTACTGAACTGCAGGTCGGCTTGACAAGTATAACAGCCAATGTATACTGGAGAACATTTAAATAAAGAGGTTATTCAAACATATGGGGAAGGAAGAATTTAATTTAATTCGTATTTAGTGTATGTCTTAAATTACAGCTCAAACAAAATACCATAATTACTTTGCATATCCAAAATCTGGTGATCTCTACCTTGATTTAACTTTAATTTGGTAAGTTCTTATAAATATCTAAGCTTGCTGTCTGTTGTTCAACAATTTCATAGATAACAAAACCGATACGATCATGGGCTTGGTGCGGTCTGGTTTTTATTCACATTTCCTATGCTGTTTGCACTTGCAGAGGCATCATCCTGCAATTCTTTGCAGGAAGTGTTCAACCACTTGAGCACTTGCTAGAGAAGTTTATCAAGGTTTCCAGCAAATAACTGGCACACATTGACCCCCGTCAGAAGGCAGCATCCAGCAAACTTGTTGCCTACATTGTTGACAATTTTCACCCACCGTCATTCGTTGAGTGTCATCATTTTTGTGACTTTGTTCTTTATCTCAATCCCAGTTATTTAATACGTAGTCGCAATTATTTAAGTGTCACCTTTCTTCCTAATGTGTCATCAGCAATTAATAGCCAAACTCAGCCACAAGTCTGTCAGTTTGACAATGACATCTGGTCAAGTCGTGATATGCGCTCTTACACAGGAGTTACATATCACCACATAATCAACTTTCAGTTACTGTCAGCCATGTTTAACTGTGCCCAAATCCGATAAAACCACTCAGCTGAGCATATTCGTCAGACACATCAGGACCTTTCTGCTTCTGACTTGCAGGGCAAGTACAGACGATGCCTCAAATATGCAAAAGAACATTTCTTAGCATGCCAGGGATGCAAGCATATAAAAATTCTACTGATATGTATTATGATCACGCAATAAAATTTGATGAAACAATTAGCGCTGGTCACAGCAATCTTGCCATAGAGGTATTTAAGGGAGAGCTGAAGCTTGAGCAGTATGTGCTAAAGGGGATCCAAAAGTCCTGATTTGTAAGTCAAAAAACAATGTAGAGCTGAACTATGCTGAGAAGCCTCTCATAATACGAGAACATTATCCTTGAGGAGCTAAGATTTTCACACCCTTTGAGATTGCCACTAACTTTGCCCAGTCTCAGAACTAGGTCAGTGGAAATATTGTTTCACCAGGAATTATGGCACTCCGTGTTGAGCTGTCTGAACTTCAATAGAAATTCAGTTGAATACTGAAAAAAAACTAGCAGCCTCTGTGGAGAAGCATCATAGTATGAAACCATAAAAATCTTCACTACCAACAGTTCTTGATCCGCGATGGAAACTCATGTGGGCTACCTGTGAACAGGCAGTTGATACGAGAGATTCTGACTGATGAAGTTGCTACCAAACTTCCAAAGAACTCTGCCAAGCCTGAGGCCACCATTTCATCTGCCACCCCTCATACCAGTCGAATTCTCCAAGTTATTTAAGTTCGTGGAAAACATCCCATTAGTCAGTGCAACCAACCAACACAGAAATTAACTTCTGCAGAATCCCAGGTTGACAAATGCCTGTGTCTCTCGAGTTTAGTAGAATCAGGCTACCCACTACAATTCTGGCAGCAACACTTCATCAGCTTCCCATACATGGCAGAGATGGCTTGCCAGTATTTACTCACACTAGTTTGATCTCCTATGGAGGGACTCGTAGTGTTGCAGAGGTCTTTCGTCTTGAAAGATGCAATCTATGTACCGTCAGATTTGAAAAGTTATTGTTTATAAAATGCAAACAGTAAGATTTATGACAGTCTAATAAAGCAATTAATGGAAAATACACTGCATTTTTTCTACATAGTAATATAATTGGAGAGTGAGTATATTTTATATCCTATATGTCCATAATGTCCTGATGCTCCCAAATATCTCAAAAATACAATATATACATACATGCAACCACAGGGGGAGTAGAATGATAGCTCTAGAATTCTCGTGTTGCAATAAACACATCAGAAGATCGCAAAATTGCAGAAAAGGGGAGGATGTCCAAACAAATACGTTCTTGGTATAAACCTTGGTAATAAATACCGACAAGTTGGTTTAGAAAGACACGTAAGCAAACACTATAACATATTTATTAGAAAACGTTTCGGTCCTGGAACCTTGATCACTTCAAACATACGAGGTAGAAAGACATTATATATTGGCGGAGAGTGAGATGTGAGCACGTGACCGAGGAATGTCATAAGAAAATAAAAATGGGGGAAACACTGTAGAAGGCCAAACTGGCCCATGCGAGGCGGGGTAGACGATGAAATCACGGACCCTGTGTTGTTGGGTTGGTGCTGCTTAAGTACATGTTGAAATGTTTTAAAATTTTTTTTTCCGGGTTTTTTGCGTTCTATAGTGTCGGTGACGGGTTTAGTGAGGTTTTTGGCCCCGCGGCGTCTGGGGTTGGGTTCGGTGAGAACGAGTTGTGCCTCTTTCCCGTTCATCAAATCCCCCGTGGAGTCTCGTGGAGGCAAGGGTCCCTTACTGTTTTGTTAGAGGCATTTCGATGCCTTCAGGCGGATGCAAAGATTCTGCTGTTCGCCTACATATTTTTGGGGACGAACCCACAGGGGAAGTGTGAGCCTGCTGTAGAAGTTGAGGTGGGGGCTGGTTTTTAGTGGGGTTTTTTGAAGAGGGTGTTTTGGTGGAAACGTTGATGTTATTAGAAAGTGCCCGGCGAGTTTCGTGGCAACATCGCCACAGGGGATACATGAACTGTTTGGGGGCTTTTCCCATGGGGGGTTTGTTGAGGATGTTTGGGCCCTTTTGAGTCTGAAATCTCGGTAAAGAAGGGGGGAAACTGAAGACGTGTAAAGGTTGTGTTATGTAAGCGCATTCTTCTTTAGAAAACAAGGGCTGGAGATGCGAAGGCTCAAGAAAAACCCAATGGGACCCTCTCTTAGTGCGGGTATCTTGGTGTAAATAAAAGTGTATAAGACGTCTTGTTGGTAGGTTTTTATACATTTGAAGAGAAGTTTGTCACTGTGGGGGAGATCTGCAAGTAGAACGTGGGGGGAAAAGGGTTTGCCATTTTTCGAGTTAAAGTTTTAACTTTTTTGATGGTTCAACTGATTGATTTGTTGAAAAGGCCTGGATATTGAGACGTCTCGGATAGAAAACCAATTTATATCAAGTATCTAGCCCAGAAAATTTGGTTTGGGAATGAGGTCTAATTTTTTGTCTCCAAGTTTTCCATAAAGAGGTTGGCAAGCACAGACTGAGGGGCTCCCCTTTCCCCCCCCCAAAAGCATTGTTTGAAACAGTTGCCCTGTCTTAAAAAGTTGAAAAACACACAGACTAATTGTGAAATCTAAAGGGGTAAAGGGAGGTGGGTTTTTTAGTGAGCCTCTGTTTCGAATGTGATTCCCCGGGTCAGTAGGAACTTTGGAAAAGGGGGCTGTGACATCGAAGAAGGCCATGCTTTTTTTTTGACATTCAGGTTGGAATTGGGGAGGAAGGTCCCCTGGTTTTTGGGTGGGTTGATGATAGTGCCCAGAAGCGCGAAAGGTATTTGGAAGGGGGCCCGGCTAGTCTGTGTGGTGCACCCCCTATGCCCGAAGTGATGGGCCGTAGTGGGATGCCAGGTTTGTGTGTCTTAGGAAGGCCATCGGCGGTGGTTTGGGTTGACCGTAAAATTTTAGTTTTTTTTTGCTTGTTTGTTTTTGTAAAAAGTAGGGCCCTTTTAAAGGGAAAGTCTGGGTACTTTAAAGTGCACTGTTCCCGATACAGGGGGTATGTTTTGGGCATTTTTGAGAAGATTTAAGCTTTATTTTTGTGTGAAGGGTTTTGAGTAACCCCACCCCAACCCCCTTTGTCGGGGTTGTAATGACGATTCTGTTTTTGGGCCAAGTTTGAGTGCTTGGGTATCTTTGGGAAGCCCGGTTTGAAGGCTCGTAGTGCAGCAGTGTGTTTTCCGGGGACAAACCCCCTTTTGAAAATCGGAGTCTCCAAAAGGTTGGTTTTTGGTTACCTATCCCCAGATTATTTTTCTTGTTGGGGCCGAGTCTTGAGCCCTAGGTGAGGGCTTCGTTCGGTGCGGTTAGTGTATAGGAAGATAAGTTATTTTGTTTCTGGTGTCCATTTCGCTCCATTTGCTGTGGGAACACAGGTCTTGTGTTTTCGTGAAAGCTTCAATTTTCTGTTGGTGTTGGCAGGGGTAACTGGTGAGTATTATTCGGGTCCTTCGTAGGGTGGGAAAGTGAAGCACGATCTGGCGGCAGTAATGAGGCCCCCTTTGAGCTGGCGTTCATCGGGAGCTTTCTCTAAGGTAGGCGTAAACGCGGGAGGAAAGGGTGTTTGATGTGGTCAGTTGTCGGGAGTGGCCCGTGGATACCATTCAGCAATACAGCTTGGAAGATGTGTGGGTTTCCCGAAGATATTGCTTTGAGTAGGGGGAGAAAGGTATTCTGTATGCTATGCCCTTGTGTTGCGGGGTTTTCGACAAGGGGTTTAAAAACCTTGGAAAAGTCTTGGGAAAACCGCCCCATCTTCCTAAAAGACTGTATTGCTGAGAGGGTGTTACCCGGTCCCCCCTCGACAACTGACCACATCTAGACCCCCTTTCTCTCCGCGTTTGCCTACCTTAGAGAAAGCTTGATGAACTGCGACTGTCAAAGGGGGACTCAAGTGCCGCTGATTCTGTTTCCCTTTCCCTCCCCTGCAAAAGGACTGCAAAATATTACTAGCCAAAGTTCCCACTGCCAAATCCACAAAAATTTGAAGCTTCAGAACTACAAGACCTGTTTCCCCAAAGCAAATGGAGCGAAATGGGACGACAGAATCATAAATAACTTATTTTCCCCTATACACTAACCGCACGAGCAGGCCCTCGCCTGGGCTCGTTTACTACTGGCATCAAAAGAAAACATAATCTGGTGGATATGGTAACCAAGAACCAACCTTTTGGGACCCCGAGTTTAAAAGGGCTTTGCCCCAAGGATCTCACGCGCAGTACTGAGCCTTCAAACCGTCACCCCAGAAGATACACCCAAGCATCAGGAATTGGGCCCAAAAGATGTATCGTATTAAACCCGCTGACAAAGGAGGTGGTGTGGTGTTATCAACACTGTCGTTACAACAAAAAAGTTTTAAAATTCTTCTCCGATCCCAAAAATACCACCCTGTATGGGAATCAGGTACTTCAAAGCCAGACTTTCCTTAAAAAGGCTCGTAGCATCTTACAAAAATCAGAACAAGGCAAAAAATATTAAACTTTTACCAGGTCAAAAAAACCCAGCACCCTTTTGGGCTTCCTAAGACACACAACCGGCACCCCACTAGGGCCCTATACTTCGGGCAAGGGAGTGACCCACAGTTCCCGGCCCCCTTTCCCAAAAATACCTTTCAGGTTCTGGGCCTATCAGTCAACCCCCACCAAAAACACTCAGGTGCCCTTTTTCCCCCGAATTTCCAATTTTTGTCTAAAAAAAAAGCATGGTTCCTTCAGTCACAGCCCTTTTACCAACTTTTCCCTACTGACGCTGCAATCAACATTTGAAAGGGGCCACAAAAAACCACACCCCCCTTTCCTCTTCTAGATTTCATCAATCTAGGGGAAACGTGTGTAATTTCAACTTCTTAAGTATCAGGAAACTGTTAAAACAATGCTTTGGGATGGAAATGGGCAGCCCGCTCGTGCTGTGCTTGCCCCTCTTCATGGAAAATTGGGATGAGAAATCAGCCCCTCACCCCCAACACCGTTACTGGCAAAGTTTCGTGATATATTTTGGGTTTTTATCCGAGACGTCTCAATACAGGCCCTTTTCTCAAAAAGTCAATGAGTTGAACCATAAAAAAAGTTTCATTTGAACTAAAAATGATGGCAAATTCCTTTTCCCTCGAGTTTACTGTGCAGACCCCCCCGAAGTGACAAACTTCTCTTCAAAGTGTATAGAAAACCTCCCCCAAAAAGGGCTTTTCTTATACACTTTTATTCCACAAGATACCCGCACAAAGAGAGGAGTCCTCTTTTGGTTTCTTTAGGCCTTCGCATCCCCCAGCCCTTGTTTTCTAGAAGAAAAATGCGCTTCATAAACAACCCTTTACACGTTTCGTTCCCATCTTTCTTCATCGGTTTTCAGATAAAGGCACAAGCTTCCTCAAAACCGCCCATGGAACCCCCCTAACAGTTCTAGTACCCCCATGTGGCGATGTTGCCCGAATACTCGCCGGGCACTTGCATGAGAAAACTAACTTTTCCCACCAAAAAACAATCCTCTTCAAAGCCCTCACTAAAAAAAGCACCCCCACACCTCTAATTTCTACAGCGGCGTCACATTTCCCCCTGGGGGTTCTGCCCCAAAAAAATAGTAGGCGAGACAGGCAGAGATTTGCAGCCCGCCTGATGAGATCGAAATCCCTTAACGAGACGATGTAAGGTACGTGTGTCCCCCACGAGCTCCAGGGGATTTGATGAACTGGAACGAGGCAAACTCGTTTCTCACCGAACCGCCCCTCAGACGGAGGGTTTTGCTAGAAGCCTCATAATCACCGTCACCGCACTATAAAAAGCAACACTGGAAACTACAACTTACAAAAACTTGGGCATACATGTTATTTAAACAGCCCCAAAACCCAACAAACAGGGTCATGTTTCATCGTTACCCCGCCTGCATGGGCCAGTAGGCCTTTTACAGTGTTCCTCCATTTTTGTTCTTATGCTTTCCCTCAGGTCACGTGGTAATTCACTCTCCCCCCTATATATATAATGTCTTTCTCCCTCTGTATTTAGAAGTGATCAAGGTTCCAGGACCGAAACGTTTTCTTAAATATGTTTAGTGTTGCTTACGTGTCTTTCTAAAAAAAAAATTTCGTTCTTAAAGAAGGTCTTCAGGACGTGGGGAGGGAGAGAGAAAATTAAAAAGGAAGTGACCCCAGGGCCCCCCGGCACCCCCAACCGAAAGGATGAATATTATGCATTAGAAAAATTCCCCAAGCATTGATATTGCAAAATTTCCCAAACGAAAATTAAATCGAAAGTAATCAATATTTTTGTATGTTATTTTATTTAAAAATATCAAAAAGTTCTACAAGCAGAGTAATAAAGCTCTACAAAATAACTTAGAAGTATATATTTCAAATGCAATAAATAATTTTTCTTTTTTTTTTTTAATGTATCAACTGGAAATAGCAACAAGTTGATAAAATATCTATAATTTTGTTTTTTAAATTGTTAAAGTGAAAATTATTGTAAAATTATTATTCTTATTTGAATATTTTTAAGTAGTGAGAGAGATGGTTAGTTCAAAATGAAACCCCCCAAATACAATAATTACAAATACGTTATCGAAAAAAAATAAAATTAAATACAAAAACTTAGTTTATCTGGACACGATTTACTAAGTATACAAAAGTGGAAAAACAAAGTTTTTTAGGGACTAATCAAATAACCCGCCTTAAACCTACACAAAAGTTCATTTAAAAAAAAATATAGAAAATGCGTGATGTGCCTTTTTTTGGATGCCAATAAAGTTTATGATTGACATGAAAGACACGGAACAATATCGAACCTTTTAATTAATGACGTTCAGTATATAATATATGGTAAAAGGTCATTTTGCAAGAAAAAATTCAAATTTAAGTTTTTTTCTAAGGTTTTTCTTAAAAACCCTTTAAGTATATTTTTTATTTATTTAATGTAAAAATTAAAAATTTTGTACCCAAAAAAACCCTTTGAAAAATTAACCATATTATAACAAACGTAATTTAAATTTTGTTAATCCCGGTAAATATATTTTAGATAAGTTTAAATTAAATTTTAAAAATAAACAACAAATGAAATATAATAAATTATATATTATTTAAAATTTTTTATATATATTATATATATTTATATTATTAAAATATATATGCAAAAAGTCACAGTAAACGGTGTTTTAGAATATGCAAAACAACCCCTCTGAAAAATAGGGAAATTCCCAAACGCTTTGTGATACCTTTTTCAAGGAATATTTATATATATTATTATATATATTTTATATTATATATATATATTATATAATATATATATTATATATATGAAAGTGGGGAGATGAGAAGGTGGAAGGGTTGTTCAAGTGGTTTGGTCTCTGTAATTGCAATTTGGTGAAATAAGTAAAGGTCAGGCTGGCTAATTGAAAACTGCCCTGGTTTTTGGGAAAAAGGTTTTTCAAGGTGGCGTTTCCCGGGAGGTTGTAGACGCCCCCGGGATTATTCCCCTTTTGATGACCATTTTATCATAAGACCCTTTTATTAAATGGTTATCAGTATCATGGTGAATGAACAAGCGTTTTAACTTTATGTGTTCCCCTGCACCACACACACACAAAGGTGTTATTTTGAGGTTGCATCGATTTTTCCTTATAGGGTTTTTCCCCCTGCGTAGTTTTTTTTCCCCCCTACGACCTGAGGGCTTGAGTAGCGCAGCTTTCCCCTTTTCGGGTGAAATTTTTTTGGTGGTGGTAAGCTCGTTTAAAATTGTAGGTAAGATATAATTGTTGCTGTTCATGACATACAATTTTGGAGATTTTTGGCGACACTACAAATAGGCAGGTCGATAAACTACATTCTTCCCTACCCGTTTTTTTGGGGAAATGAGAATCTAGTGAGCCTTGTTTTGCATCTCCCAATTAAATGTAGAAGAAATAAAATTTTGGGAAAAAGTTTGTTAACCCTGTTACTTACTTTTCCGGAATTCAGGGCTACACACCTGCTGTTTAAGAACTATAAGCATCCTTTTTTTTTTTTTCGTGTCATTTTTCGTTCGCGAGGACGAAATCTTTTTGTTTGGGTTTACCTGCGGTACCAGCAACCTTCAATTTTAAAATGTGATCAACTTTGCTCTTTCTTCCCTAATTTGTGAAAATCGACATTGCCCTTTTTAAATTTGATCTTTGATTCATTTTAAAAGGGTCACCGAGTGTTTGAAGTATATTTAGCTTAGAGTTTTGAAAGAGCCTGCTGGTTCTGAGGAGTGTGTTATATCTTAAGTTAAGGTACTTAAGAGCTCATGTATAGCATCAAAGTTTATTTGTTATATCCCACCAGAGATTTATCAGCAAATTACATCATGTAGGGGAAAAAAAAGGAAAATGCTCCAGTCTAAAAAAAAAGAAATATATCGGGGAATTATGTGAGGAGAGCATATCAAGTGGAAAATATTATTTTGAAATATATCAGGAAGGAAAAATATATCAGGATGGCGAAAGGTGTGGGAAAGGTAGAGATTTTTGGATGTAAAAAATATTAGAATAGTAGATCATTATGATGGAAGAGATATCAGGATAGAAAAGGGTATAAAATAGAAGAGCGCGGGGGATCCCCCCAAGCTCAGTACTGGGTGCTTTCTGTTTAAAATAGTCTCCCAAAAAAGAGTTGAATTTCCAGTCAAATTTTACTAATGTAAAATAACCAGGGGGGGAGGGGAGGATTAAGAACTTTTTTACCTTACAAGATTTTTTAAAAGGCTGGTCCCCGAATTAATAGAGCGAGAATCGAACAAGTTAAAAGATCTTAACGTTTTAAAGATCGAGAAGCAGGGAACATGATCGCAACGTGTAAAATACTCGGGGACAAAGTAGGCAGACTGACCCGGGGGGAAAAAAAACAAAAAGGCGATGCATCCGCAAAAAAAGGTCCAGAGGATAAGGTATATTCAAGACGGAAAGGAGCAAACAAGTGGAAAAACATTAGCAAGAGTTTCAAAAACCCGGAGTTCCAACCCGGGGTGTGAGTGGCAAATTAAAAAAGCCCATTTCTTACTTCAATTTTTTTTTTACCCCCCGTATGTATTTGGTTCAATTTGACTTCTTTTCTTCAATTGTGTATTACTTTTGTAGGGGTTTATTTTATCAAACATTTCCTAGAGGCGGTGTAGGCAGAGGTTGGGAACCCCCGCCAAACATGGTTCAATAAAAATGTAAAAATTTTGAAAGGGTAAACCCCCGGCCAGATAAAAAGAGTTTACCATGGTTTGGGGGGTTAAGGTGCAACTCAACACCCGTAGAAAAACCGTCAGGTATAATGGATGCTGGTCAACACACTCTGCTGCAAGGACCCTGAGCTGCGCTCAACAATCCCACACACAACCGTCGTTATAGTGGATATAGTGAACACACTTTGCTGCAGGGCCCCCCGAGCTGTAGCTCAAAACTATAAGCGCAACTAGTAGGTATATGGTTTTGGTCAACACTTCTGCTGCAAGGCCCCAAAAGCTCAGCTCAACTTCTAAACAAAATAGACATGTAGAAAGCTAGCGCGTCGCCAATTAAAACCCCAAAAAACAAGTTTGAAATTCGCCACTTAAAGACCAAAAGCAATTTTCCATTTTTTTTCAAACATTCTGCTAAAATTGGAACGTGTAATAGTCGAATCCACGCCCGCTGTCTCTGCAGTTACAGAAGAAAAGAAGCGAATAGCTGAAAGAAGGTTTAAAGCTAATTGAAAATTTTTCCCCTTGAGAGTAAAAAATAAGAAGTCTGCAAAATTGATAAACCATTAACAGGTGAGACGTATGGCAGGTGATTAAAAGTGTGGGAGGGAATTAATTGTCCCCCGTGGCAGGTGATTTTAGTGTCACTGTGGCAGGTGATTAACAGTTTAAAACACTTGTGGGAGGTGATTAACAATTCACCTGTGGCAGATGATTAACAGTGTCGATTTTGGCAGGTGTTAACAGTACCTAGGCAGGTGATTAACAGTGTTACAATGGCAAGGATCGAAATTTTGTTTTCCAAGTAATTAGGAGGAAAACACCTGTGGTGGTTATTGTATCAACTGTGGTTTTGTCTGTGAGAGAGGAGAGAGAGAGAGAGAGAGAGTTTTCTTAAGAGCTGGGGGGGTGGCAAGAGTTAATAATAGAAAATAATAAATCTTTATTTCTAAAAGTAATGTATAAGGTTTACAGTCCTAGCTGACATCAGGACTTTTTATTTAAGGAAGCAGATTATTATGTAGGTTTAGGGAAATTAGGTCGTTTTTTTTCCAGAATGCGCCCACACCGTCGATAACACCCCCGGTACCCCTTTTATATGATGGGTTTTAAAAATAGACGGGGTGTCTTATGGAAACACGTCCCAATGTTATCCAGGCCCTACGGAGATGCGAATTCTGGACCTCAGTGTGGAGTGAGTGCTTTAAAATATTTCAGATTCTTGTTTTTCTGACTCAGACACCCACCTTTTTTAGGACACACCAAATCAAAAAAAATTATTTTTTTTAAAACTGAAATCCCTTTAAATTTTCCTTAATTGCAGGCAGGATAGAATTTTTTTTCGGACCGGATATGGCCCCCAGGTAGTGTTTTTACCCACCCTGGTGTACCCTGACCCGAGTGTGATATCTGGGTGTCGTATCGTTTTTTATTAAAGGTGAACGCTTACCATTTAAATCACAGCAACAAATTCCATTTTGAAAAAAATTTTCAAATATCCTTGCCCCCTTAATATGAAAAAAACAGGCTTAGCTGAGTCGGTTTCTCTTTAAGGACAGACGAACGAATAAAAAAAAGAACCCGGGGATGGACAGACAACGGTTCACACAAAACAAAACACACACACACACACCACCACCACACACACACACACAACACCACACACACACACAGGAACAAGGGGCAAAAAGTAAGATAAAAAAACGTGAGTCAAAGGGATGGTAGAAAAGATTTCTCTAGCCCCGAGTTGTAGGAAGTCGAACAAATTTGGGGAAATAAAAATTTGGAGGCAGGATTCTACTTCTTTAAGAGGTATAAGGTCTTGGGCAGGGGACATTAGATCTGTAACGATTAGCGAAGAGGCGGGGCCAGGAGCATGTCTAACCCTGCAACTACAAATAGGGAGTGAGTACAACACACCCACACACAGTTACGACAGGGCCCCCTGAAGTACGCAGCACCCTATGTAAACCAACCTGGTCAAGCACGTAAGAAATTAGAGAAAGTCCCAAAGGTTTTCAACAAGATAGTCCCCGAGCTAAGGGGTTGTTCTACGAGGATGGTTAGGGAAATCGACTACGACCTGGAGGACAGGGGGGAACGGAAAAACATAATAAAGACATACAAAATCTGAGAAAAGGGAAATAAAGGTAAAAGGGAAGGGGGAATGTTTTGAGATGGGGACACAGCAAAAGGGGTCACAACTGGAAGATGAAGACTCTGATGAGTCACAGGGATGTTAGGAAGCTCTTCTGCAGCCACAGAGTTGTCAGGAAGTGGAATACTCTGGAGTGTGGTGTAGTGGAGGTAGGATCCATACATAGTTTTAAGAAGAGATACAATAAAGCTCATGAAGAAGGAAGAGAGTGGACCTAGTGGCGACCAGTGAAGAGACGTGACCAGGAGCTATGAATCGACCCCTGCAACCACAAATGGGTAAGAACACACACATACATGAGCACGCGCACATATACGCAGTCTATGAGACTGGAACCGTAAATAAATGAGGCGTCAATATTGGATTTACTATCTAAAGCCACTTGAAAAAAAATGTGATAGTGTTCAGTTGTAAATAACATGCGGTGAAATATGACTTAGTGAAAAATATTAAACGAGCGACTAGATTTGAAAATTGTTTTAAAACAGTATGTTTGATAAACTAAAACACTAAACGATACAACATAATACAAGAAGCGGATATAAAGTGTACTAAGCGTTTTAGTGTAAATAAAAATAAAATGAAACAGTTTATCCCAGAAAGCAATATAAAACGGAATATTAAAGAATGGTTTAAGGGAATTCTTGGAGAACTATAGAAAAGAAAGGATTTAGAAGCCATACAGGAAGTGGGCCAAGTAACTTATCAGAGACTGAATGAGGCCAGAAATGAATATACAAATGTAAGGAGAATGGACGAAAGACTTTGAAAAGTAAATAGATAAGAGCAAGGCAGAACCAAGCCTTTGATGTAAATCCGTAAAAAGTAAACTAAAAGTTAAATACAAAATGCAAAGAATAAATGAAGACGACAAAATCGCTGAAGTGAATGAAGAAATATGTAAAATATGAACAGAAAGTCTCTCTGTATTCTCAAAAGATATTTCAATGAAGCCAATTTTAATCCCAGACTGACAGCCAAATTATACAACACAGAACAGAGGACTCACAGGTAAGGGCCCACTAGGGGCGAGGGGCAAGTGGGGACAGGAGAAGAAGATAGTTGGGAGAGGAAAAAAATGTTAAGAAGGAGGAAAAGTGTCAGGGCTAGACCCAACTGCTAATCAATGGAAACATAATATTCATCAGAGTCACTCTCGGGAGTACATCATCTTGCTACGACTGGACGCGAAACAGGCACAGGTTACTGCAAAAGGTGACGCAAACGCATGTCGCAAGCACTTCTGCTCAAAACGCACAAAGACACAGCTCAATGACAATGGCATTTTTTAAAGTTGTTGGAATAGTTGGGCTAATTAGGTCAGGTAGTTTATTAGTAACCAAATTATAGGTTACTGAAAATGAAGATGAAATAAAGAAATTGTTATTTGATGCTGATAAAAAAAAAAAGCAATAGTACGAGCTGGAACAACATCCTGGATTTTAGAGGAAGTTAGTTAGTTAAAGATTAGCCGGTATTCTCCCGGCCCGGGCCTTGTCCAAGTGGTGGCCCGGCCTTGGCTCCCACTTTAGGGAGTGTCTGAGACCTAAGTCTCCCATGGGAGGAGGCACAAGTACCTCCTCATCTTTGGGACCAACTGTCCCCAGGCCTAGCCACAAGCTAGGCCTCTCTGGTCTGTCATCCCCGCCCCAAGGGGGCAAATGGGAATGACAGTCTTATGAGCTAAAGGCTCGGGCTCAGGCACCTACCCTACCCTAGAAGGGTTAGGCATGGTGTCGATCTTAGAGGAAGAATTATGTTATCCACTTTAGATTTTTTTTTAAGATTTAATTATAGGAAGGAAAATTATATAGTAGACAAATGAACATGGGGCACACTGTCAATATTAAAAAAGAGTAACAAGGAAGATATTGTACAGGGAAGACTCTTTAAACTATAAACAGTGTTGTAAATATATACTGGTAAGAGCTTCGATTCTCAAATTTAACAATTTGAGATCAAAACATTTTAACTGGTAAACAATTCGGTTTTCGGTCTGCAAATTCATGTACATCGAATCTATTAAGTTATAATGACAGAACTGTGGAAATTGTTTAGGAAATAAATGGGCAGATTATATTTACCTAGATTTTAAGACAGCGTTTAATAAGAGTTCCCCATGAATTACTAATATGGAAACTGCATAGTACAGGAAGAATAAAAGGTAAACTATTATAATGAATGAGAAATTTTGTTTCAGATTATTATTATTATTAAAGATTAGCCGGTATTCTCCCGGCCCGGGCCTTTTCCAAGTGGTGGCCCGGCCTTGGCTCCCTCTTTAGGGAGTGTCTGAGACCTAAGTCTCCCATGGGGACCAACTGTCCCCAGGCCTAGCCACAAGCTAGGCCTCTCTGGTCTGCCATCCCCGCCCCAAGGGGGCGAATGGGAATGACAGTCTTATGAGCTAAAGGCTCGGGCTCAGGCACCTACCCTACCCTAGAAGGGTTAGGCATGGTGTCGATTTTTGTTTCAGAGAAAATGCGAACAGTTATAAGAGAAAAAAAGAACGTCATCGTGGGGAGATGTCATGAGTGGGGTGCCACAAGGATCTATATTTGCTCCTATAATGTTTTTAATTTATACGATTTACGTACCATAATGTAAATTATAAAATAGTTATTAAATATATGGGCGATGAATGCTAAGAAAGCTATTAGTAACTTACATTAGGCAAAACTGGAATATGCTCAGCTGAGTAGTACTCACACCTAATTTTTATATATATATATATATTATATATATATATATTTTATATTATATATATATATATATATATATATATATATATTATATATATATATATATTATATATATATATACATAAATATATATATATATATATATATATATATATATATATATATATATATATATATATATATATATATATATATATATATAGTACATTATATTATATTTCATACATATATATATATAATTATATATATATATATATATATATACAGATATATATATATATATATATATATATATATATATATATATTTTATATATATATATTATATACATATATATATATATATATATATATATATATATACATATATATATATATTTATATTATATATATATATATATAATATATATTATATATATGTATATACAGTATATATATATATATATAATATATATATATATATATATATATATATATATATATATATATATATATATATATATAGTATATATATATGTATATAGTTATATATATATATATACAGTATATATATATATATACATAGCATATATATATATATATATATATATAAAATATATAGTAAAGGAGGTTTTGTGTGCGAGGGGCTTAGACTTCCAGCAGGCATGCGTGAGCGTGTTTGATAGGAGTGAATGGAGACAAATGGTTTTTAATACTTGACGTGCTGTTGGAGTGTGAGCAAAGTAACATTTATGAAGGGATTCAGGGAAACCGGCAGGCCGGACTTGAGTCCTGGAGATGGGAAGTACAGTGCCTGCACTCTGAAGGAGGGGTGTTAATGTTGCAGTTAAAAAACTGTAGTGTAAAGCACCCTTCTGGCAAGACAGTGATGGAGTGAATGATGGTGAAAGTTTTTCTTTTTCGGGCCACCCGCCCTTTGGGGGGAATCGGCCAGTGTGATAATAAATGATAATAAAGTATATATATATATTATATATTTATATATATATATATATATATATATATAAAATATATATTTTATATATATATATATATATATATATATATATATATATATATATATATTTTTATATATATATAAAATATATATATATATAAAATATATATATATATATATATATATTTATATATCTATATATTATATATATATATTATATATAATATTAAAATATATATATATATATATATATATATATATATATACATATATATATATATATATTATATATAAATAATATATATATATATATATATTATAATATATATATATATATATATATATATATATATATGGAGGAGGTGAATGTATTCAGATATTTGGGAGTGGACGTGTCAGCGGATGGGTCTATGAAAGATGAGGTGAATCATAGAATTGATGAGGGGAAAAGAGTGAGTGGTGCACTTAGGAGTCTGTGGAGACAAAGAACTTGTCCTTGGAGGCAAAGAGGGGAATGTATGAGAGTATAGTTTTACCAACGCTCTTATATGGGTGTGAAGCATGGGTGATGAATGTTGCAGCGAGGAGAAGGCTGGAGGCAGTGGAGATGTCATGTCTGAGGGCATGTGTGGTGTGGATATAATGCAGAGAATTCGTAGTTTGGAAGTTAGGAGGAGGTGCGGGATTACCAAAAACTGTTGTCCAGAGGGCTGAGGAAGGGTTGTTGAGGTGGTTCGGACATGTAGAGAAAATGGAGCGAAACAGAATGACTTCAAGAGTGTATCAGTCTGTAGTGGAAGGAAGGCGGGGTAGGGGTCGGCCTAGGAAAGGTTGAAGAGAGGGGGTAAAGGAGGTTTTGTGTGCGAGGGGCTTGGACTTCCAGCAGGCATGCGTGAGCGTGTTTGATAGGAGTGAATGGAGACAAATGGTTTTTAATACTTGACGTGCTGTTGGAGTGTGAGCAAAGTAACATATATGAAGGGGTTCAGGGAAACCGGCAGGCCGGACTTGAGTCCTGGAGATGGGAAGTACAGTGCCTGCACTCTGAAGGCGGGGTGTTAATGTTGCAGTTTAAAACTGTAGCGTAAAGCACCCTTCTGGCAAGACAGTGATGGAGTGAATGATGGTGAAAGTTTTTCTTTTTCGGGCCACCCTGCCTTGGTGGGAATCGGCCAGTGTGATAAAAAATATATATATATATATACATATATATACAGAATATACGTGTATTTGCGGCGAAGCGCAAGCAGACCAATACGGTCTACATGGTCTTAAACTGTTCCAAAACGAAGGGTTGGCATGCAAGACACAATGAGGTCAATGACATCATAAAGAGAACCCTTGCTACAGCTGGATGCCCAGCCGAGAGGGAGCCCCGATCACTAGCAGCCAACAATACCCACCACCCAGCAAACCGCCCCGACGGGATTTATCATCTATCCTTGGAAGAATGGCAAGGTCTTAGCATGGGACTATACGTGTGTGTCCACACTGGCTGACACCTACATCCATCACAGTGTTGGGCGACAGGGAGGAGCTGCTGACCACAGAGAGGAGTACAAGATCAGCAAGTACAGGGACATAAGCCAACAGTATCAATTTGTCCCAGTGGGATCAGAAACCTTGGGATCATAAGGTAAAAAATTTCCACACGTTTCCTTAAAGAACTGGGTTCCGACTCATCGATACCACCAGGGACCCAAGGGTAGCCACTTTCATGCTTGCTGCATACTTGGCTCGCTTCCGCTACGGAGAAGCTGGGGGGAAATTCATGATCTTTAATACATTGTACCATTGTTATTCACGTTTGTGTTTTCTGTAAATGTATTATGTTTATTAATAAATGTTCACATAGAATATCAAATATAGGGGGTGGTAGGGAAAGAAAATATTCAAACAGCTCCGGGAAAAACCTTGAGTTTTCCCTGAGGTACGTTTATTGTCTTCTCTGAGGATGAGGGTCCCCAGTCCAGCTCTAGAGGTGGTACTTCCCCTATATATTTATATTGTATTATATATATATATATATATATATATATATATATATATATATATATATATATATTATATATATATATATATATATATATATATATATATCATTTACCAAACGGCGGCAAGCCAGAACTCGACCCAAGGAGCCTTGTACCGCCTCCAGAGACACCACAATGCACGCATCACAGTTTCAAAAACAAATCAGTATAAGACTGAAAACAAAAGATGCCCACGTTGACCGATAGCAGGGAAAAAACAAGACAGATTATAACCACATATAAGGTCATGAGAGATCATGAAAGAGTAGAAAAAGATTTGTCAGTACCTGCAACAGGGACAACAAGAAGCTGCAGTGGTAAACTGTGGAAAAACAATGGGGCGAAAGGGGAAAATACAAAACTTTTCTTCTCAAGAGCGACACATGGCATACATTAAAAGAGGATACATTACGTGATGCCTACACTGGAAAATAGCTCTGCTCCTGTGGCTGCAAATATGTAAGCATAAAAAGGTGGGCACGCAAGCACACACACACACACACACACACACAAACACGCAACACACACACATATACACACACACATACACACACACATACACACACACACACAAACACGCACACACACACACACACACACACACACACACACACACACACACACACACATACACCACACACACACACACACACACACACACACACACACCACACACACACACACACACACACACACACACACACACACACAACACATACTTAGAGAAAGTACAAAGGTTTGCAACAAGGCTAGTCCCAGAGCTCAGGGTTATGTCGTACGAGGAAAGATTGAGGGAAATCGGACTGACGACACTGGAGGACAGAAGGGTCAGGGGAGACATGATAACGACATACAAGATACTGCGGGGAATAGACAAGGTGGACAGAGATAGGATGTTCCAGAGAGGGGACACAGGGACAAGGGCTCACAACTGGAAGCTGAAGACTCAGACGAGTCACAGGGACGTTAGGAAGTATTTCTTCAGTCATAGAGTTGTCAGCAAGTGGAATAGCCTAGCAAGTGAAGTAGTGGAGGCAGGAACTATACATAGTTTTAAGAAGAGGTATGATAAAGCTCAGGAAGCAGAGAGAGAGAGGACCTAGTAGCGATCAGTGAAGAGGCGGGGCCAGGAGCTGAGTCTCGACCCCTGCAACCACAATTAGGTGAGTACACACACACACAAACACGCAACACACACACACATACACACACACATACACACACACACACACACACACACACACACACACACACACACACACACACACACACACACACACACACACACACACACACACACACACATACACACAACTACAGACCAGTGTCACGACATGTATAGCAATGCAAAATCATGGAAACGATTGTCAGGAGAAGAATGGTGGAACATCTAGAAATGAATGATCTCATCACCAGCAGCCAACATGGTTTCAGAGACGGGAAATCCTGTATCACAAACCTACTGGAGTTCTATGACATGGTGACAGCAGTAAGACAAGAGAGAGAGGGGTGGGTGGATTGCATTTTCTTGGACTGCAAGAAGGCTTTTGACACAGTACCACACAAGAGATTAGTGCAAAAACTGGAGGACCAAGCAGGGATAACAGGGAAGGCACTGCAATGGATCAGGGAATACTTGTCAGGAAGACACAGCGAGTAATGGTACGTGGCGAGGTGTCAGAGTGGGCACCTGTGACCAGCGGGGTCCCACAGGGGTCAGTCCTAGGACCAGTGCTGTTTCATGGTATTTGTGAACGACATGACGGAAGGAATAAACTCCGAGGTGTCCCTGTTTGCAGATGACGTGAAATTGATGAGAAGAGTTCATTCGATCGAAGACCAGCAGAACTACAAAGGGATCTGGACAGGCTGCAGACCTGGTCCAGCAATTGGCTCCTGGAGTTCCAATCCCACAAAGTGCAAAGTCATGAGGATTGGGGAAGGGCAAAGAATATAAATGACTTGTTTGGTAGCTGTAGAGCGGTAGTTAAATGATATACTTCTTCGGAGGCTTCTTAGTTTATTGATAAAGTAGTGGTGGGTTACACAGGCTTGTGTGTTTGTGCCCATGGCCCGGGCAGGGCCATGCCCACGAGAGAGAGCTGGGAGTACTTGTGTCTGATGCCAGGCCGCTGTGTGAGTGAGAGCGAGGCAAGTCTGGGCATAACTGAAGTGGCAAGGCCTATAGGTGGCAGCACTTGAGTGGCGCAAAATATGAACTAAGCTGGCAGACAGCATGGGCTGTCTGTGCAGACAGTACAGGCTGTCTACATACGCTCGGCCACCTACCGCGCGTCGTCCACCGACGCGACAATACTGGTAGTAAAAGAAACTCGGTCTCTCTCTCGTAGGAACAGGGCACAGAACACAAATATAAAAACATATATATACATATGGACATGGAAAAAAAAACTTCCTACAGGGAGGGAAGAAAAAAAACAAGTGGGGTGTGCTAAACATCGTGGTCAAAGGCAATGAGCGTCGATGTGTATCACTGCACGCCTTCCTGCGTCTGGACAGATACTGCAACACGGGAGACATCGCTGCGGCTGAGCTGTGACGTAACAGGGTACGGTCTCCTCTGGAACGGTGAAGCAGACATCGTAGGAGTCGCTGCAGGTTTTCACTCAACCTGGGGCACGACATGCTGGTGCCCTCGAGTGAGGCGTCGACAAAACTCGGCAACTGGGCAGGACTTCTGGCAAGCGACTCAGGAGGACACTTCTCGACTGGTACTGTCGCTGGGCTATCACTGCCGGCGAGCGTGGAGCGAGTTGTGGACGAGTCGTGGCAGAGACGACTGGGCGAAACATCTGGGAGTCGTAACATCATACACCAGACTGCAGTGAGCGAGCTAGCAGTCAAAGTGACATCTTCTTTGTGCAGGCTGCTCACTGAAGCTTGTGACACGAGGCTGACACAGCGCCTGCCGACAGGGCTGGCTGCGGCTTGACGAGTATCATCTCTCGACAGCTGGAGTTATAGCAGAGGTTAGTCTAAGCGTCCCCAGACTTGTTTCTCTACATATAACTGCACTCTGAAGGTCTGGAGGTGAAGTGAAACAAATCTCGATGGGAATCGTAGCAGGTACGATTCTACAGAACATCACGAGCGACGAGCATAAAAGCTTACTGTACAAGGGGGCTCATACGCTCAGGGCTGAGAAATCAGCTGTCAACCACTGGTCACGCGGGTGACATAGTGGTACAACTCAAGGGTCTGACCACAGACCTCACTGGACACACGGAAAACTTACAAACACACGCTGTACATACGGTACAACATGGCTTAACTAGCAAATGATGCTTTTCTGCGCATAAAACTGACTAAGACATACTAAAATGTGAGAACACTGACTGAGAGGAATTAATTAACACACGACATATATTTTCTCTCAATCTTCTCGACAATACTGAAATAATTACTAGAACACTCGATGTGACATCATGTGATGTCAGGCGTGATGTCGCAAGGTGACGTCAGCAGCAGTGACGTCAACAGACATCTCGAGGTGACGTCAGGCAGACATCGTGAGGTGACGTCAGCAGACATCGTGACGTCAGCAGACATCTCGAGGTGCAGACATCGTGAGGTGACGTCAGCAGACATCTCGAGGTACGTCAGGCAGACATCGTGACGTCATGAAGTCGGGCAGCATCGTGGGTGGCGTCGATGTGATGCGGGCAGCAGACCACAGCATGAGGCCTGGGACATCTGGTAACTCACGTGGCTTTGTAGGTCTACATGACATCGGCCACACCCAACGTGGTGTCGATCCACGTGTGTCGTGATCTACCGTGGGATGCTGATCCACGCAGCTTCGAGTGGCCTCGGGCACTCGGATACACAGCACTGGCAAAGAATTCACACGAAAAACAGCAGAAAACACAGCAGAGGGAGAGATGGCGTGGTGGTGTATGGTAGTGTGGTGGCGAGGAGCGTGGGTGAGTGTACGGCGAGGGAGGATCTGGCAACTTCCCCCTCAAACCCAAAACACGGCGAAACGCACACTGGACGCAGAAATCACCACAAAACTCACCTCTGGCTCGCTGAAACAGCTGTGCTGAGCTGAACAACAACAGCAACATACAAGTGACGCTGAACACGTGACTTGAGAAACAGCGTGGGGTCACTGGGACGCCACTTACAATTCTCGTAGAATTTCGATAAATTTCGGCTGGATCCTGCTTGTACCTGTGTCTGGATGCTCAAACGTGCAGACACGACATCAGGATAACTCGTTGAGAGACGGATGCTTCTTGTGTAGGGTGATGAAATGAAGGTGACTTCATACCTCTCCTTCCTCTCTCCAGGGTAAACACAACGCTGCGACCACCGCTGGTACCAATATAAATGACTTGTTTGGTAGCTGTAGAGCGGGTAGTTAAATGATATACTTCTTCGGAGGCTTCTTAGTTTATTGATAAGTAGTGGTGGGTTACACAGGCTTGTGTGTTTGTGCCCATGGCCCGGGCAGGGCCATGCCCACGAGAGAGAGCTGGGAGTACTTGTGTCTTGATGCCAGGCCGCTGTGTGAGTGAGAGCGAGGCAAGTCTGGGCATACTGAAGTGGCAAGGCCTATAGGTGGCAGCACTTGAGTGGCGCAAAATATGAACTAAGCTGGCAGACAGCATGGGCTGTCTGTGCAGACAGTACAGGCTGTCTACAAGAAGACCGCAGACGGAGTACAGTCTAGGGGGCCAGAGACTACAAACATCACTCAAGGAAAAAGATCTTCGGGTGAGTATAACACCAGGCACATCTCCTGAAGCGCACATCAATCAAATAACTACTGCAGCATATGGGCGCCTGGCAAACCTCAGAACAGCATTCCGACATCTTAATAAGGAATCGTTCAGGACCCTGTACACCGTGTACGTTAGGCCCATATTGGAGTATGCGGCACCAGTTTGGAACCCACACCTAGACAAGCACGTAAAGAAACTAGAGAAAGTGCAAAGTTTGCAACAAGACTAGTCCCAGAGTTAAGAGGTATGTCCTATGAGGAGAGGTTAAGGGAAATCAACCTGACGACACTGGAGGACAGGAGAGATAGGGGGACATGATAACGACTTACAAAATACTGAGAGGAATTGACAAGGTGGACAAAGACAGGATGTTCCAGAGACTGGACACAGCAACGAGGGGACACAGTTGGAAACTGAAGACACAGATGAATCAAAGGGATGTTAGGAAGTATTTCTTCAGCCACAGAGTAGTCAGGAAGTGGAATATGTTTGGGAAGCGATGTAGTGGAGGCAGGATCCATACATAGCTTTAAGCAGAGGTACGATAAAGCTCATGGTTCAGGGAGAGTGACCTAGTAGCGACCAGTGAAGAGGCGGGGCCAGGAGCTTGGACTCGACCCCTGCAACCTCAACTAGGTGAGTACAACTAGGTGAGTACACACACACCACCACACACACACCACACATACACACACACACACACACACACACACACACACACACACACACACCACACACACACCACACACACACACACCACACACACACACCTAGCCAAGCACGTGAAAAGAAACTAGAGAAAGTGCAAAGGTTTGCAACAAGACTAGTCCCAGAGCTAAGAGGTATGTCTACGAGGAGAGGTTAAGGGAAATCAACCTGACGACACTGGAGGACAGGAGAGATAGGGGGGACATGATAACGACATACAAAATACTGAGAGGAATTGACAAGGTGGACAAAGACAGGATGTTCCAGAGATTGGACACAGTAACAAAGGGACACAGTTGGAAGCTGAAGACACAGATGAATCACAGGGATGTTAGGAAGTATTTCTTCAGCCACAGAGTAGTCAGTAAGTGGGAAATAGTTTGGGAAGCGATGTAGTGGAGGCAGGATCCATAAAATAGCTTTAAGCAGAGGTATGATAAAGCTCACGGCTCAGGGAGAGTGACCTAGTAGCGATCAGTGAAGAGGCGGGGCCAGGAGCTCGGACTCGACCCCGCAACCTCAACTAGGTGAGTACAACTAGGTGAGTACACACACCACACACACACACACGCACACACACACACACACACACACACACACACACACACACACCCCACACACACAACACACACCACACACACACACACACACACGCACACACACACACACACACACACACACACACACACACACACAAAACACACACACACACACACACACACACCACACACGCACACACACACACACACACACACACACACACACACACACACACACACACACAACACACACAAAACACACATACGCACACACAGCTTTTAAGGAAACACGTGACGGATTTTATGTGTAAAAACTTCACAATGCAGAAAAAATATAGAAAATAATGCATTTTTGCGTGGTTATTTGCGAGGTAGGTGAAGTGTAATGGCTCCCCGGGATACTGATACATTTTTTACTCTCGCTCTGGTAATTAACTCTTAATGGAAGCATAATGTAGCACCCGGAGAGGCTGCACATGTCTGCTGACAGCTCGTAATTGTTCACTCTGATAAAAATGTCTTTATCATCCATTTGGCACTACCCGACGCTCTAATATATATATTTATATATATATATATATATATATATATATATTTTATATATATATATATATATATATATATATATATATATATATTATATATATATATATATATTGCCCGGGGGCAATGGGCTTAGTAACCCCTTTTCACGTATAGCTTACTAAAAAATAAGTTTGTGGTTGTAGAACGGATAAGAAGCAGATGATTGTGGATGTTATGGATGAATATAAGCTTGACGGCCTGGCTCTAAGTCAAAACAAACCTGAACGGGGTAGGAGAGTTTCAGTGGGGAGGAATAAATGGGATTAGGTCAGGGGTTTCTAACAGAGTTAGAGCTAAGGAAGGAGTAACAATAATGTTGAAGGATCAGTTATGGCAGAAAAAATGGAATATAAATGTATAAATTCAAGGATTATGTGGAGTGAAATAAGGATTGGATGTGAAAGTGGGTTATAGCAAGTGTTATGCACCTGGAGAAGAGAGACGTGTAGATAGATAGATAGATAGAGAGAGAGAGAGAGAGAGAGAAGAAGAGAGAGGGGAGAGAGATTTTGGGGAAGAAGTTGATATCCTTGGGGTGAAATGTGACTCCAAAGACCATGAAGAACCACGTTGTAAATCTTGCAAACAAGGCAGCCAGGAAGCTTACAGCACTTCGACGTAACTCGCATCTTCTTGACATTAGGGGTTGCAAGATACTATATGAGGCACAAGTACGCTCACACCTTGACTATGCTCACTTTCTTGTTTTGCCTGCCCACCATCCCTCTCATCTGCGACTGCTTGACAGAGTAAAGAACAGAGACCCATCCTGGATAGATCTGTCATTTCAGCAGAACCTTCAACACAGGAGGGATGTGGGTGATCATACTGTTATGTACAAGGCCAACATTGCCAAAGTACCACACTTGGCTCCACTTCGAGGACAGCGAGAAGCAAGCTTCTATACCACAAGACGGGCAGAAAGCAGCAACTTCACTTTGGCTGTACCCTTCTCCAGAACATCACTCCATCTGAGATCATTTATCCCCAGGATGACTCGAGTATGGAACACATTCGTACAGCATAATGATGTCAACGAGATAAAGTCAGCTGATCAAATGAAAATGCTGGCCCACACATGGCTTTAACTTCATCCTGTTCCCTACTTGTATGTTTCATAACAAAAATGCTTTCAAATGAGCTGATAAAGGTAACAGCTCTTAGCTTGTCAATGAAGTTAGGAATCCTTAACGTGTAAATAGCTTGTCAATAAACCTACGGATCCTTAAACTAACCTTGTCAAACCCTGTGTAAAAAAAAAAAGATACTGAGTGCTTGGAGAGTTTTGAATCAAGTGAGAGTACTTGTTGTGGGGGACCTAAATGCTAAAGTGAGTAAAACTGTTGTGGAGGGAGTAGTAGGTAAGTTGGGGGTGCCAGGTGTAAATGACAATTATGGCCTTTAATTGAACTATGAGTTGAAAGAGGTTTGGTAATAAGTAATACATATTTTAAGAAAAAGAGGTTAAGTATACAAGATACGATATAGCACGTAATGAAAGTAGTTTGTTAGATTATGTATTGGTGGATAAAAGGATGATGGGTAGACTTCAGGATGCGCATATTTTTAGAGGGACAACAGATATATTAGATCATTATTTAGTTGTAGCCAGTTAGAGGTAATGGGACAAAAGGAAAATGGCAACAACAAATGAGAGAGAAGTGAAAGTTTATAAACTAAGGGAGAAGGAAGTTAGGGTGAGATATAAACAACCATTGGGTGAAAAGTGGGCTAGTGAGATTATAGGTAGTGTGGGGGTTGAAGAGGGCAGAGGTTTGTGGCTATAGGAGGGTGGGTGAGGGAGGAAAGATGAATGGTTGGTGGAATGATGAGTTAGAGGGTGTGATAAGAGAGAAAAGCTCGCTTATGAAAGGAGTTTACAAAGCAAAAGTGATATAAGAATGGTGGAGTATATGGAGAGTAAAAGAGAGGTGAAGAGAGTGGTGTAGGAGTGCAAAAGGAGAGCAAATGAAAGAATGGGTGAGGTGAAAATAAATTTTGCTGAGAATAAGAAAACAAATTTTGGAGTGAGATAAATAGGTTAAGCAAACCTTGGGAACAAATGGTTTTGACAGTTATAAAACAGAATAGGGGACTTAGTAGATGGGGAGTTGCAGGTATTGGGAAGATGGCTGGAATATTTTGAGGAACTTAATTTCAGGCACTGCCCAGGGAGGCATAGCATCTTTTAGGAGTGAAGAGCCGGATGTGAGTGTGGGAGAGGTGCGTGAGACATTGGGTAGAATGAAAGGGGGTAAAGCAGCTGAAACTGATGAGATCACGACAGAAATGTTAAAAGCAGGGGGGGGATATAGTTTCGGAGTGGTCGTTACTTTTGTTCAATAATTGTATGAAAGAGTGGAAGGTACCTAGGGACTGGCAGAGAGCATGTATAGGTCCTTTATATAAAGGGAAGGGGGACAAAGGAGAGTGTAAAAATTGTATGGGAATAAGTTTACTGAGTATACCAGATAAATGTATAGTAGGGTTATTATTGAAAGGATTAGAGGTAAAACAGAGGACTGCAGATGAACACGGAGGCGTTAGAACGGGTAGGGAATGTGTAGACCAAGTGAACACTGAAGCATGTAAGTGAACAATATTTAAAGGTAGGAAGTTTTCGTTACATTCATGGATTTAGAAAAGGCGTATGATACGGTGGATAGGGAAGCAATGTGGCAGATATTGCAAATGTGTGGAATAGGTTACTAGATGCTGTAAAAAGTTTTTAAGAGGATAGTGAGGCTCAGGTTAGGGTATGTAGGAGAGAGGGAGATTACTTTCCAGTAAAAGTAGGCCTTAGACAGGGATGTGTGATGTCGCCATGGTTATTTAACATATTTATAGATAGGGTTGTAAAAGGAGTAAATGCTAGAGCGTTGGGGAGAGGGGTGGGATTAAATACGGGAAATCAAATACAAAATGGGAGTTGATACAGTTACTTTTTGCTGATGATACTGTGCTTATGGGAGATTCTAAAGAGAAATTGCAAAGGTTAGTGGACGAGCTTGAGAGGGATAGTGGACGAGTCTGGGTTTGGGATATTTGCTATTTGGACTGAGATCTGAATTGTCATATCTGCGCTCCCCTGCAAAGGCAGTGATTAGATGTGAATGATGGCGAAAGACTTGAAGGTGGTGAAGGTGTTGAGGTGGTGAGGTACTGAGCCACCCTGCCTCGGTGGGATACGGCAGGTACGTTGTGTGTGTGTGTGTGTGTGTGTGTGTGTGTGTGTGTGTGTGTGTGTGTGTGTGTGTGTGTGTGTGTGTGTGTGTGTGTATGTGTCTTGCCGAATAGGTAAAATTGGTCAGTTAGCAAGAACTCATTTAAATAAAGTCTTTTATAAAATTTTCTCTTATATGTATAAAGACTTTTTTTCATTTATTTTAATGTAAAAATTTAAATTTTGTACCAAAAGAACCTTAGAAACTTACCTAACTTCATTATAACAAGCGCAATTTAATTTAGCCTAATCCATCTAAATATATTTTAGATAAGTTTACAATTATTTAATAATAAACAAACACAATGAAATATATTTTTTTTCGTTAGCTTCAGAAGGATTTTTGCCTATTTATTGCATACACAAATTTTCCCTTGCCTTATTCGGCAAGAAGAGCGTTGCTATTTAAGCCAAAATCGCAAGTTTTATCTATTTGGCACACACACAACAACACACACACACACCACACACACACAAAAACGTACCTGCCGTATCCCACCGAGGCAGGGTGGCTCAGTACCTCAGGAGCTGAGTCTCGACCCCTGCAACCACAATTAGGTGAGTACACACACACACACACACACACACACACATACAACACACACACACACACACACATAACAAAACACACACACCACACACACACACACACACACACCACACACACACATACCACACGCACACATACCACACACACACACACACACACACACACACACACACACACACACACACACACACACACACACACATACCACACACACACACACACACACACACACACACACACACACACACACACACACACACACACACACACACACACACACTCACACACACACATACCACACACACACACACACACACACACACACACACACACACACACACACACACACACACACATACACACACACACACACACACACACACACACACACACACCCCACACACACACACACACACACACACACCACACACAGTTTAAATGGAGTAGTGAAGTATGAAATATTAAGAGAATTTATACCCTAGCAACAAATATTATTACTGCCATATCATTTTAATTTTATACTTCTGCTAATTAGCTTTCATAAACAGAAATAATCAGCGAACGGCCCTAACTGCCTAGCGGTCTTTAATTCATTTATTACACTCCAATTAATGAGTGACTGGCATAGCTAGCAATTTGACCCGTCACTCAGTGTTAATTTTAACACGTCCGCGGGAGTATGCTAACGCAGGTGATTGCAGGAAAGGCGTAAAACACGTGTCATGTCTGTCAGGTGATCGTTTGTTGGCTCGTTTGCATAATTGTTTTACGATCGCCAGTGTAGCTAATGGCGAGTTTTACCGGAAAATATTTTAGCCTTTCTTGAAGTGTTGTATTAATGAGTATTGGTATTTTGAGCTGTCACGTAGGGAGCCGACATCGCTGGCACGCTGACTGGAGCTCTGACTGGAAATCTGGAATCCAAGGACTTCCTAGAGGTTTTCCAGAATTGGTTTTTTAAAGCAGTCTGGGACAACCAACTACAACAACCTGCTTGACCTAGTTCTAGCAAACAAGGCCCTCGTAAATAATGTGGAGGTCACCGACAAGCTTGTCACAGGTGAACACATCTATAATTTTTAATGCTACATGGAAATGGAAAAATTAGATTATTGTAGTTTAAGTCCCAATGTTTCGCTCGGCACATTACAATGGACTTGGGGAAACACCTGGATGGTAATACGATAAAATGACTATTGATTACATTAACGAAAATCTTGTATTATGAATAAGACATGAGCAGGCCCTGGGTCTCTTTATTTACAGAGACGTTTTCGCTTTCACAGTAGGATTATTCAGTGAAATACAGAGGTAATTAACACGGTGGAAGAAGTGGAGAGGCAATACTGAAGTATTCAGTCTCTCAGCTTTCATATTCACAAACTGCTACCAGTAACATCATAGCTCTGAATACAAGGAGTTACTTCGTATCGAAAATAATTGCATAATGTATTTTAAACAAGCAGAATGTGGTTTCTCCCTTTTTCCTCTTTCCTACCTAACCGCTCAACGTACCTGGCCGAGCGTCTCACCTGACCTCAGCCACTACATAAACTCGTTAGCATATCATGAACACAATATTAAGGAGGGACACCACGACCATAGCTCTGTTCCAGTGCTACAATATAGAAGTACAAATAGGTCAGACAGGCTATTTTAGTTGGTTGGCACAAACTGCTTTAAAAAGGAATCCTGTAAACCTCTGGAAGTCCTTGAACTCCAGTTTTTCCGGCCAGAGCTCCAGCCCAATTGGCAGCGATGTATGACTCCACACGTCACACAGCTCAAAATACCAATAACCTATTAATACAACACTTCAAGAAAGGCGAAAGTGTATTCGGCAAAACTCGCCATTATTTACGCTGGCGATCGTAAAACAATTACGCAAACTCAGCCACTATATAAACTCACTGTGTTAATCAAGCCTGACGCAAAAATCTGAGGTCTAAACAGCAGGGAGTGCCTAAGCAAGCCTACGAAGGCTAACAGATAACTTGAATTTGTATCAAGAAGTATAACACCCGGCCAACATCATTAGTAAGAGGCTTCTTTGCTTATGCAGCTCACTTCTGGTTTCCATACTGAAGAATAGATATCAATCCCTGCATAAGGAATTTTACATATGAGACATATAGAAGACAAGTTTAAACAAAGGCAATACAAGTAGGGTGCTAAGAATATGAAACCAAGAAAGAACTGTAAACGATGGATTTAAATTTGATAAATTCAGATTTAGAAAGGCTTTAGGAAAAATGCCAGTTTAGCAATAAAGTTGTAGATGAGTGGCACAAACATCCAAGTAATAACCAAAACTGAAACCAATGGCAGTTTTTAATAGGCCTAACAAATACAAGAATGAGAAGTGCTTGGTTTAAGACCTGCCAAGCATGAGCCCACAGGCCTACCACTGTGCTTTCTAATACGTAATCACCCAACCCATATGGGTCATTTAGCTCCGAGTAATTGAGGCCCTGGATCAAACACGCTATATATGCTAGAGAGCAACGATGGTTTTTGTTGTTATTGGCTGTTTTTTTATACGAGTTGTACTGTACTAAAGTAACAGCTTTTTACTGATGTATCATCAATATTATTTTAATAGTAATAATTAATATTACTACTATTAGACTTATAAAAAGCGTTAAACAAGTAATAAAGGTGAGCACAAAAAGTTAACAGTATTAGAATTTGCTGCACTGAACCAGCTTCGAATAAAAAGTCATGAAAAATCTACCTTAAAGTTATCTCCCTCACGCACGAGGGAAGAGTACGTAGACATAGTAAGGCGCTGAAGGAAAGGTTAAAACAACGTATATGTGATTATGATAATGTAGAAAAAAAACGGCGATGCCGGCCAAAAATTAAAATAATAATATCTGACTGAATTTTAAAGAGTAAAACCGAAAATCGTAACTTCAACCACTTAAAATGTGAAATTCACTACCATTAATATATTTAATCTATAATTCAGGGCCTTATTAAGAAATTATGCATTGAAACATACATCAAAAGAATGATTATCTTTTAGTTAGAAAAATATTCCCTCATTTTTGCTTCCAAACTCGGTGCTAATAGGCCATAACTCCGAGCCATTACTGTGGTCGGTACGCCCTTCTTGCTCCAAGTTTAAACATAACCCTCGTCATCAATCTTCAAACCGTTGATGTTGCGCCCCCGTATACCGTCATCACTGATTAACTGTGCATTAATATTTAACTAAGGAATAATTGAGAAGATTTTCGTGCAATAATATTCTCCCCCTCTCTATCTCATGCATGTATACATGGAGGAAGGTGTCCTTGCCTATGTGTACAAGAGCAACAGCGCCTGTACACGTGTAAGTGGAAGTGAGTGTTCGTACAAGTGTCCACAACAGTGACCAAACTTGAGTAACAACGATGTAAAAAGTAGTCCGAGTCAGCTTAGTATGTTGTTCATCAAAGGTGAGTCAGCTGAGTATGATGTTCATTAAAGGTGAGTCAGCTTAGTGTGATGTTCATCAAAGGTGAGTCAGCTGAGTGTGATGTTCATCAAAGGTGAGTCAGCTTAGTATGATGTTCATCAAAGGTGAGTCAGCTGAGTATGATGTTCATTAAAGATGAGTCAGCTTAGTGTGATGTTCATCAAAGATGAGTCAGCTTAGTATGATGTTCATCAAAGGTGAGTCAGCTTAGTATGATTGTTCATCGAAGGTGAGTCAGCTTAGTATGATGTTCATCAAAGGTGAGTCAGCTGGAGTATGATGTTCATCGAAGGTGAGTCAGCTGAGTATGATGTTCATCAAAGGTGAGTCAGCTTAGTATGATGTTCATCGAAGGTGAGTCAGCTGAGTATGATGTTCATCAAAGGTGAGTCAGCTTAGTATGATGTTCATCAAAGGTGAGTCAGCTGAGTATGATGTTCATTAAAGGTGAGTCAGCTTAGTGTGATGTTCATCAAAGGTGAGTCAGCTGAGTATGATGTTCATCAAAGGTGAGTCAGCTGAGTATGATGTTCATCAAAGGTGAGTCAGCTTAGTATGATGTTCATCAAAGGTGAGTCAGCTGAGTATGATGTTCATTAAAGGTGAGTCAGCTTAGTATGATGTTCATCAAAGGTGAGTCAGCTTAGTATGATGTTCATCGAAGGTGAGTCAGCTGAGTATGATGTTCATCGAAGGTGAGTCAGCTGAGTATGATGTTCATCAAAGGTGAGTCAGCTGAGTATGATGTTCATCAAAGGTGAGTCAGCTTTGTATGATGTTCATCAAAGGTGAGTCAGCTTAGTATGATGTTCATCAAAGGTGAGTCGGCTCAGTGTGATATTCATCAAAGGTGAGTCAGCTTAGTATGATGTTCATCAAAGGTGAGTCAGCTTAGTATGATGTTCATCAAAGGTAAGTCAGCTTAGTATGATGTTCATCAAAGGTGAGTCAGCTTAGTATGATGTTCATCAAAGGTGAGTCAGCTTAGTATGATGTTCATCAAAGGTGAGTCAGCCTAGTATGATGTTCATCAAAGGTGAGTCAGCTTAGTATGATGTTCATCAAAGGTGAGTCGGCTCAGTGTGATGTTCATCAAAGGTGAGTCAGCTTAGTGTGTTCATTAAAGGTGAGTCAGCTTAGTATGATGTTCATCAAGGGTGAGTCAGCTTAGTGCGATGTTCATCAAAGGTGAGTCAGCTTAGTGTGTTCATTAAATGTGAGTCAGCTTTAGTGTGATGTTCATTAAAGGTGAGTCAGCTTAGTATGATGTTCATCAAAGATGAGTCAGCTCCAGTGCGATGTTCATCAAAGGTGAGTCAGCTTGGTGTGATGTTCATCAAAGGTGAGTTAACTTAGTGTGATGTTCATCAAAGGTGAGTTAACTTAGTGTGATGTTCATCAAAGGTGAGTTAACTTAGTGTGATGTTCATCAAAGGTGAGTTAACTTAGTGTGATGTTCATCAAAGGTGAGTTAACTTAGTGTGATGTTCATCAAAGGTGAGTTAACTTAGTGTGATGTTCATCAATGTGGATATCTCTTACCTGTATGAACTTCATCCTGCGTGTTAATAGGTCGTTTACATAATGTAGTGAACACTCCAATCTCTCCTCTTACTTTTTTTATCAGACTTCACCTCATACCTTCTGGTTACACAAATAACCCGCACATAAAAGAGAGAAGCTTACGACGACGTTTCGGTCCGACTTGGACCATTGACAAAGTCACACTAACAGAGGTGGAGCAGGACGGCTATATATAGGCAGGAAGAGGTGGAGGTAGTAGTAGTAGTAGTAGTAGTAGTAGTAGTAGTAGTAGTAGTAGTAGTAGTAGTAGTAGTAGTAGTAGTAGTAGTAGTAGTAGTAGTAGTACAAGAATTGTATATAATACCGACAGGATGAAATTAAGACACATGCACAACACCCGGGCATCCCCATCGTAGACGTTTCGCCATCCAGCCAGCCACTGGATGGCGAAACGTCCACAACAAAGACAACCAGACGCCGCACATGTGTCTCAATTTCATCAGTAGTTGTAGTAGTAGTGGTCCAAGTCGGACCGAAACGTCGTCGTAAGCTTCTCTCTTTATATATGCGGTTATTTGTGTATCGTTCCAGTCACGGTATTGTGCCTTTTTGTTACCTTCTGATTATTCTGTTTCCCTCAGCTCAACTGGTCCTCACGCTCTTCCTTAACTTCTTCCTTGCACAAATAACCCGCACATATCAAAGACAAGCTTACGACGACGTTTCGGTAAGACTTGGACCACTCTTAGTTCCACATTATCATAATTCACAGGGAAGCGCTTACTCGTCTGGGTCACACAGCGGCTAGAGACTGGGAGATAATCAGGTTTGATTCAGAGGAAAGTACTCCAGTTCCCTAGATCAAGAGCCCTTTAACGGCATCCAGTCCCCTCCCCCTTTTTCTCCCTTTGAGAAATCCACCATATCTCATTTATTGTCTTCCCCTTCGCATATCCACTTTTCAAGGACAGTTATTATTTTTGCCTCGACTAACTTATCATGTTGTAACTCTCCTTCGTCACATCTCTACTTAGTCACATCACTGCTTTCGTCACATCTCTACCTCGTCATATCAAATGCTTCGTCACATCTCTACTCATCACATCACAGCTTCGTCACATCTTACCTCATCACATCACAGCTTCGTCACATCTCTACCTCATCACATCACTGCTTCGTCACATCTCTACCTCATCACATCACAGCTTCGTCACATCTCTACCTCATCACATCACTGCTTCGTCACATCTCTACCTCATCACATCACTGCTTCGTCACATCTCTACCTCATCACATCACTGCTTCGTCACATCTCTACCTCATCACATCACTGCTTCGTCACATCTCTACCTCATCACATCTCTATTTTTCACCATAATCTCCTTCATACACGACTTTCCACACAGCCCAGATCTATTCATGTCTCTTAAATAATTAGTTACTCCTGTGTGTAGTTTCTCTCGTCATTGAGAGAATAAGAGAGACCTGTAATTAATACTAATAACATTAATAATTTACCTTTATTATTGTTTAAAAGCATATCACACATTCCATGCAAATATACATATACGAGCTTCAAAAACATATATATGAAAGCTAGAAAATAAGAGATAACCAAACGCACTATTATTTTATTTACTTAGAAAGGTAGAATGTATGATCCATGTGCTGCTGCCGTACTCTATATTATAGTTACATAATCTGAACAAATGTGTTTATGACGTATTCCATCACACGGGAAGGGTTTCATGTGCACACCTGATTATATTCTACGGACCCAGCCAACTATATTTCACTTACTGAGCACGGTGTGTCTGTGTATTAGGAGACTTTATCCTTAGAGGTTATTATATTAAGATAAATGACAATTGGAGACTGTCATGTTTACAAGACCTCCCCCACTCTCACACACAGCCTCGGTCTTATTACAGTGTGGTAAATAATTATTCATTCTGCTGCTTATGTGTTAATGCAATCTTCATAGCTATGTTACAAGCATAAGAGAGAGAGAGAGAGAGAGAGAGAGAGAGAGAGAGAGAGAGAGAGAGAGAGAGAGAGAGAGAGAGAGAGAGAGAGAGAGAGAGAGAGAGACTCAACATACTCACTGACCAGACTCAACCACAGTAAACATACTACACATCTCTACGCAATTCACTACTCACATTTATTCTCTATTATATTGCTCTAATTAATTACCAAGCGCAATAGTTTATTGTCATTTACAATGAGCGCTCATGAACCAAGGTGGAAGTGAATTATGAATTTTTCAATATCCTCTTCTATAACACTATATTTTATGGAGGGTAACTACTAAATTTAACGCATTTCTTTATGACAAGTGGAGAGTTTTT
>NC_069408.1:49151028-49153804 GCF_026875155.1 Cherax quadricarinatus | reverse complement strand
TTTTTTCAGCCTGACTATGACCCCCCTTTGTACATAAGCTTTTATCTCGTCGCTCGTGATGTTCTGTAGAATCGTACCTGCTACGATTCCCATCGAGATTTGTTTCACTTCACCTCCAGACCTTCAGAGTGCAGTTATATGTAGAGAAACAAGTCTGGGACGCTTAGACTAACCTCTGCTATAACTCCAGCTGTCGAGAGATGATACTCGTCAAGCCGCAGCCAGCCTGCGTCGCAGGCGCTGTGTCAGCCCTCGTGTCACAAGCTTCAGTGAGCAGCCTGCACAAAGAAGATGTCACTTTGACTGCTAGCTCGCTCACTGCAGTCTGGTGTATGATGTTACGACTCCCAGATGTTTCGCCCATCGTCTCTGCCACGACTCGCTCCACAACTCGCTCCACGCTCGCCGGCAGTGATAGCCCAGCGACAGTACCAGTCCGAGAAGTGTCCTCCTGAGTCGCTTGCCAGAAGTCCTGCCCAGTTGCCGAGTTTTGTCGACGCCTCACTCGAGGGCACCAGCATGTCGTGCCCCAGGTTGAGTGAAAACCTGCAGCGACTCCTACATGTCTGCTTCACCGTTCCAGAGGAGACCGTACCCTGTTACGTCACAGCTCAGCCGCAGCGATGTCTCCCGTGTTGCAGTATCTGTCCAGACGCAGGAAGGCGTGCAGTGATACACATCGACGCTCATTGCCTTTGACCACGATGTTTAGCACACCCCACTTGTTTTTTTTCTTCCCTCCCTGTAGGAAGTTTTTTTTCCATGTCCATATGTATATATATGTTTTTATTTTGTGTTCTGTGCCCTGTTCCTACGAGAGAGAGACCGAGTTTCTTTTACTACCAGTATTGTCGCGTCGGGACGACGCGCGGTAGGTGGCCGAGCGTATGTAGACAGCCTGTACTGTCTGCACAGACAGCCCATGCTGTCTGCCAGCTTAGTTCATATTTTGCGCCACTCAAGTGCTGCCACCTATAGGCCTTGCCACTTCAGTATGCCCAGACTTGCCTCGCTCTCACTCACACAGCGGCCTGGCATCAAGACACAAGTACTCCCAGCTCTCTCTCGTGGGCATGGCCCTGCCCGGGCCATGGGCACAAACACACAAGCCTGTGTAACCCACCACTACTTATCAATAAACTAAGAAGCCTCCGAAGAAGTATATCATTTAACTACCCGCTCTACAGCTACCAAACAAGTCATTTATATTCTTTGCCCTTCCCCAATCCTCATGACTTTGCACTTTGTGGGATTGAACTCCAGGAGCCAATTGCTGGACCAGGTCTGCAGCCTGTCCAGATCCCTTTGTAGTTCTGCCTGGTCTTCGATCGAATGAACTCTTCTCATCAATTTCACGTCATCTGCAAACAGGGACACCTCGGAGTTTATTCCTTCCGTCATGTCGTTCACAAATACCAGAAACAGCACTGGTCCTAGGACTGACCCCTGTGGGACCCCGCTGGTCACAGGTGCCCACTCTGACACCTCGCCACGTACCATTACTCGCTGCTGTCTTCCTGACAAGTATTCCCTGATCCATTGCAGTGCCTTCCCTGTTATCCCTGCTTGGTCCTCCAGTTTTTGCACTAATCTCTTGTGTGGTACTGTGTCAAAAGCCTTCTTGCAGTCCAAGAAAATGCAATCCACCCACCCCTCTCTCTCTTGTCTTACTGCTGTCACCATGTCATAGAACTCCAGTAGGTTTGTGATACAGGATTTCCCGTCTCTGAAACCATGTTGGCTGCTGGTGATGAGATCATTCATTTCTAGATGTTCCACCATTCTTCTCCTGACAATCGTTTCCATGATTTTGCATGCTATACATGTCAGTGACACTGGTCTGTAGTTGTGTGTATGTGTGTGTGTGTGTGTGTGTGTGTGGTGTGTGTGTGTGTGGTGTGTGTGGTGTGTGTGTGTGTGTGTGTGTGTGTGTGTGTGTGTGTGTATGTGTGTGTGTATGTGTGTGTGTTGCGTGTTTGTGTGTGTGTGTACTCACCTAATTGTGGTTGCAGGGTCGAGACTCAGCTCCTGGCCCCGCCTCTTCACTGATCGCTACTAGGTCCTCTCTCTCTCTGCTTCCTGAGCTTTATCATACCTCTTCTTAAAACTATGTATAGTTCCTGCCTCCACTACTTCACTTGCTAGGCTATTCCACTTGCTGACAACTCTATGACTGAAGAAATACTTCCTAACGTCCCTGTGACTCGTCTGAGTCTTCAGCTTCCAGTTTGTGAGCCCTTGTCCCTGTGTCCCCTCTCTGGAACATCCTATCTCTGTCCACCTTGTCTATTCCCCGCAGTATCTTGTATGTCGTTATCATGTCTCCCCTGACCCTTCTGTCCTCCAGTGTCGTCAGTCCGATTTCCCTCATCTTTCCTCGTACGACATAACCCTGAGCTCTGGGACTAGCCTTGTTGCAAACCTTTGTACTTTCTCTAAGTATGTGTGTGTGTGTGTGTGTGTGTGTGTGTGTGTGTGTGTGTGTGTGTGTGTGTGTAGTGTGTGTGTGTGTGTGTGTGTGTGTGTGTATGTGTGTGTGTGTGTGTGTGTGTGTGTGTGTGTGTGTGTGTGTGTGTTGCGTGTTTGTGTGTGTGTGTGTATGTGTGTGTGTATGTGTGTGTGTATATGTGTGTGTGTTGCGTGTTTGTGTGTGTGTGTGTGTGTGTGTGTGCTTGCGTGCCCACCTTTTTATGCTTACATATTTGCAGCCACAGGAGCAGAGCTATTTTCCAGTGTAGGCATCACGTAATGTATCCTCTTTTAATGTATGCCATGT
>NC_069408.1:49133528-49146028 GCF_026875155.1 Cherax quadricarinatus | reverse complement strand
AGTGGGCCCTTACCTGTGAGTCCTCTGTTCTGTGTTGTATAATTTGGCTGTCAGTCTGGGATTAAAATTGGCTTCATTGAAATATCTTTTGAGAATACAGAGAGACTTTCTGTTCATATTTTACATATTTCTTCATTCACTTCAGCGATTTTGTCGTCTTCATTTATTCTTTGCATTTTGTATTTAACTTTTAGTTTACTTTTTACGGATTTACATCAAAGGCTTGGTTCTGCCTTGCTCTTATCTATTTACTTTTCAAAGTCTTTCGTCCATTCTCCTTACATTTGTATATTCATTTCTGGCCTCATTCAGTCTCTGATAAGTTACTTGGCCCACTTCCTGTATGGCTTCTAAATCCTTTCTTTTCTATAGTTCTCCAAGAATTCCCTTAAACCATTCTTTAATATTCCGTTTTATATTGCTTTCTGGGATAAACTGTTTCATTTTATTTTTATTTACACTAAAACGCTTAGTACACTTTATATCCGCTTCTTGTATTATGTTGTATCGTTTAGTGTTTTAGTTTATCAAACATACTGTTTTAAAACAATTTTCAAATCTAGTCGCTCGTTTAATATTTTTCACTAAGTCATATTTCACCGCATGTTATTTACAACTGAACACTATCACATTTTTTTTCAAGTGGCTTTAGATAGTAAATCCAATATTGACGCCTCATTTATTTACGGTTCCAGTCTCATAGACTGCGTATATGTGCGCGTGCTCATGTATGTGTGTGTTCTTACCCATTTGTGGTTGCAGGGGTCGATTCATAGCTCCTGGTCACGTCTCTTCACTGGTCGCCACTAGGTCCACTCTCTTCCTTCTTCATGAGCTTTATTGTATCTCTTCTTAAAACTATGTATGGATCCTACCTCCACTACACCACACTCCAGAGTATTCCACTTCCTGACAACTCTGTGGCTGCAGAAGAGCTTCCTAACATCCCTGTGACTCATCAGAGTCTTCATCTTCCAGTTGTGACCCCTTGTTGCTGTGTCCCATCTCAGAAACATTCTCTCCCTGTCTACCTTGTCAGTTCCTCTCAGTATTTTGTATGTCGTTATTATGTATTCCGTATCTCTCCTGTCCTCCAGTGTCGTCATGTCGATTTCCCTTAACCTATCCTCGTAGAACATACCCCTTAGCTCTGGGACTAGTCTTGTTGCAAACCTTTGGACTTTCTCTAATTTCTTGACGTGCTTGACCAGGTGTGGTTTACATACTGGTGCTGCGTACTTCAGTGTGGACCTGTCGTACACTGTGTGTGGGTGTGTGTGTACTCACTCACCTATTTGTAGTTGCAGGGGTTGAGACATAGCTCCTGGCCCCGCCTCTTCGCTAATCGTTACTAGATCTAATGTCTCCCTGCTCCAAGAGCCTTATACCTCTTAAAGCTATGTATGAATCCTGCCTCCACAATTTTACTCTCCAGATTGTTCGACTTCCTGACAACTCTGAGGCTAGAGAAATACTTTCTACCATCCCTTTGACTCATCTGAGTTTTTATCTTACATTTTTGTCCCCTTGTTCCTGTGTGTGTGTGTGTGTGTGTGTGTGGTGTGTGTGTGTGTGTGTGTGTGTGTGTGTGTGTGTGTGTGTGTGTGTGTGTAACCGTTTGTCTGTCCATACCCGGTTCGTTTTTTTTTCATTCGTTCGTCTGTCCGGTTAAACGATGTATCCGAGCTCATGGCTAAGCCTGGTTTTTTTCATATTAATGGGCAAGGATGATTTGTAATATTTTTCAAAATGGAATTGATGTTGCTGTGATTTAAATGGTAAGCGTTCACCTGTTAATAAAGACGATACGACACCACAGCATATCTACACTCAGGTCACGGTACACCACGGGTGGGTAAAAACACTACCTGCGGGCCATATCCGGTCCGCTAAAAAATTCTATCCTGCCTGCAATTAAGGAAAATTTATAGGATTTCAGATTTAACAAATAATTTATTTTGATTTGAGTGTGTCCTAAATAAGAGTGGGTGTCTGAGTCAGAGCAACAAGAATCTGGAAATACTTTAAAGCACTCATCTCACACACTGAGGTCCAGAATTCGCATCTCCGGTATGGCTGGATAACATTAGGACGTGTTTCCATAAGACACCCGCTGTCTATGTTTACCCATCAGTATAAAATGGGTACCTGGGTGTTAGTCGACTGGTGTGGGTCGCATTCTGGGACAAAACTGACCTAATTTGCCCTAAATGCTCTACATAATAATCTGCTTCCTATATAGTATTATGTCACTGATGTCAGCTAGGACTGTATACCTTATACATGTACTTGTAGAAATAAAGATGTTATTATTTTCATTATTATTAACTCTGTGCCACCACCCAGCTCTTATATGAAATACTCTCTCTCTCTCTCTCTCTCTCTCTCTCACAGACACACCACAGTTGACTCACAATAACCTACCACAGGTGTTCCTCCTAATTACTTGGTAAACGTAACTTCTGATCACTTGCCATTGGTAACACTGTTAATCACCTGCCATAGGTGACTGTTAATCACCTGCCACAATCGACACTGTTAATCATCTGCCACAGGTGACATTGTTAATCACCTGCCACAAGTGATACTGTTAATCACCTGCCACAGGTGACACTAGTAATCACCTGCCACAGGGGACAATTAATTACCTGCCACACTGTTAATCACCTGCCATACGTCTCACCTGTTAAGTGGTTTATCAGTATTTTGCAGACTTCTTATTTTTCTTACTCTCAAGTGGAAACATTTCAATTAGCTTTATAACCTTCTTTCAGCTATTCTGCATTCTTTTTCTTCTGTAACTGCAGAGACAGCTGGCGTGGATTCGACTGATTACACGTTTCCAACTTTAGTCAGAATGTTTGAAAAGAAAATGGAAAATTGCTTTTGGTCTTTAAGTGGCGAATTATCAAGACTTGTTCTTGTGGTTATTGGCGAGCAGCGTCTAGCTGTTCTACATGTCTAGTTGTGTTTACGAGAGTTGAGCTGCAGCTTTTGGGGCCTTGCAGCAGAAGTGTGTTGACCAGCATCCAGTTATACCTGACTAGTTGCGCTTATGAGTGTTGAGCTACAGCTCTTGGGGCCCTGCAGCAAGAGTGTGTTCACTAGTATCCAGCTATAACTGACTGGTTGTGTGTAGGATTGTTGAGCTGCAGCTCTAGGGTCCTTGCAGCAGGAGTGTGTTGACCAGCATCCAGTTATACCTGACTGGTTGTGTCTACGGGTGTTGAGTTGCATCTCTTAAGCCCCCAACCATGGTACATCGTTTATCTGGCCTGGGTTACTCCTTTCATAATTTTACATCTTATTGAATCCATGTTTGGCAGGGGTTCCCAACCTCTGCCATACACGCGCCTCTAGGAAATGTTTGAGTAATATTGCACCCGCTACAAAAGTAATATCACAATTGAAGAAGATGAAGTCAAATTGAACCAAATACAGTACTGAGGGTGAAAAAAAATTGAAGTAAGAGAATAGGCTTTTTAATTTGCCATCTCACACCCCAGGTTGGGAACTCCGGGTTTATTGCATCTCTTGCTAATGCTTTCCACTTGTTTGCTCCTTCTCCGTCTTGAAGTAATACCTTATGCCTCTGGATCCTTTCTTGCGGATGCATCGCCATCTTTGTTTCTTCCCAGGTCAGTCTGCCTACTTTGTCCCCGAGTATCTTACACGTTGCGATCATGTCTCCTCTGCTTCTTCGATCTGTTGAAACGTTAAGATCATTTAACTTCGATTCGTATTCTCGCTCTATTAATTCTGGGACCAGCCTTTTAAAAATCTTGTAAGTTGTCAAAGTTCTTAATCCTCCCCTCCCCCCCTGGTTATTTTACATTAGTCAAATTGACATGGAAGATTCAATCTCTTTCTTGGAGACTATTTATAAGAGCAGCAAAGCATCCAGTACTGATGCTTGTGGGATCCCACTCGCGACTCTTCTATTTTGATACCCTTTCTATCCTGATATCTCTTCCATCATAATGTATCTACTATTCTAATATCTTTATCATCCAAAAATCTCTACCATTCTGACACCTCTGCCATCCTGATATATTTTCCTTCCTGATATATTTCATAATAATATCTTCCATCTTGATATGCTTCATCCTCACATATATTCCGTCCTGATATATTTCTTTCTTTTAGACTGGAGCATTTTCCTTTTTTATTCCTACATGATGTAATTTGCTGATCAATCTCTGGTGGGATATAACAAGATAAACTTTGATGCTATACATGTAGCATCTTAATGTGACCTGTAACTTAAGATATATACAGCATCTCCTCATGAACCAGCAGTGCTCTTTCAAAATCTCTAAGCTAATATATACTTCAAACACTCGGGTGATCCTTTAAATGGAATCAAAGATGCTAATGTTGAAAGTGGCAAGTGTCGATGTTTCACTAATTACGGAAGAAAGAGCAAAGTTGATCACAGTTTAAAATTGAAGGTTTGCTGGTACCGCAGGTCAACCAACAAAAAGATTTCGTCCTCGTCGAACGCAAAATGACACGAAAATAAAAAAGGAGTGCTTATAGGATTCTTAGAATCATGCAGGATGTGTAGCCCTGAATTCCTGGAAAAGTAATGTAACATGGTTAACAACACATTTTCCAAATTTTATTTCTTTCTACATTTTATTGGGAGATGCAGAAACAAGGCTCACTAGATTCTCAGTTCCCCAAAAACTGGTAGGGAAGAATGTAGTTTTATCGACCTGCCTACTTGTAGTGTCGCCAAAAATCTCTCAAAATTGTATGTCAGTGTAACAGCAACATAGTTATTATCTTACCTATCAATGTTAACGAGCTTACCACCACCAAACATATTCACCCGAATATCGGGAAAGCTGGCAGCTACTCAAGTCCCTGCAGTGTCGTAGGTGGGATAAAATCTACGCAGAGGAGAAACCTATAAGGACATCGATGCAACCTCAAAATAACACCATTGTGTGTGTGTGTGTGCATGGAACACATAAAGTTAGTAACGCTTGTGTCATTCACCATGATACTGATAACCATTTAATGAAATGGTCTTATGATAAATTGGTCATCAAGAAGTGGAATAAATACCGGGGCGTCTACAACCTGCCGTGATCGCCACCTGTGACACCATTTCCCAAAACCAGGGCAGTTTTCAATTAGCCAGACCTCTGACACATTACTTATTTCACCAGAATTGCAATTACAGAGACCTAACCTACTTGCACAACCCTTCCACCTGTCTTCATCTCACCACTTTCATATATATATATATATATATAATATATATATATATATATATATATATATATATATATATATATTATATATATATATCATAGTTCCTTGATAATGTGAGTAGTCACGAAAGCGCTTGGAATTTCCCTATTTTTTCAGAGTGGTTGTTTTTGCATATTCTAAAATCACCTGTTTACTGTGATCTTGTTGCATATATATATTATATATATATATAATATATATATATATATATAATATATATATATATAAAATATATATATATATATATTTCATTGTGTTTGTTTATTATTAAATTATTGTAAACTTATCTAAAATATATTTACCTGGATTAGACTAAATTAAATTACGCTTGTTATAATATGGTTAATTTTTCTAAGGTTCTTTTGGTACAAAATTATTAATTTTTACATTAACATAAATAAAAAATATATCTTTAAAGGTTTAAGAGAAAACCTTAGAAAATACTTAAATTTGAATGAGTTCTTGCTAATTGACCAGTTTTACCTATATATTATATACTGAACGTCATTAATTAAAAGGTTCGATATTGCTTCCGTGTCTTTCATGTCAATCATAAACTTTATTGGCAGTCCAGAAAAAGGCACATCACGCAGTTCTATATTTTATATTTTCACGAACTTTTGTGTAGAGTTTAAGGCTGGTATTTGATTAGTACCTCAAACTTTGTATTTCCAGCTTTTGTATACTTAGTATATCTGGTGTCCAGATATACTAAGTATTTGTATTTGAATTTTATTTGTTTTCGATAACTGTATTTGTAACTGTAGTTGTATTTGGAGGTTCATATTGAACTAACGCATCTCTCTCACTACTTAAAAATATTGCAAATAAGAATATAGATATATTTTACAATAATTTTCACATTAACAAGTTTAAAACTAAATTATAGGATATTTTAGTCAACATTGTTGCTATTTCCAGTTGAGTACATTAATAAAAAAAAGAAAATTTATTTATTGCATTTGTAATATATACTTCTAACGCTTAGTTGTAGAGCTTTATTACTCTGCTTGTAGAACATTTTTGATATATTTAATATAAAATATACATACACTAATATTGATTACTGTTACGTTAATTTCGTTTAGGATATTGCAATATCAATGCTTGTGGAATTTTTCTAATGCTATAATATTCATCCTTCTGGTTGTGGGTGCTGGTGTGCCTGGGGGTCACTTCCTGTATTATTCTCTCTCCCTCCCTCACTCCAGTGAAGACCTTCTTTAAGAACGTATTTGGTTTAGAAAGACACGTAAGCAGACACTATAACATATTTATTAGAAAACGTTTCGGTCCTGGAACCTTGATCACTTCTAACATACAGAGGTAGAAAGACATTATATATATAGGCGGAGAGTGAGATGTGACGCACGTGACCTGAGGAATGTCATAAGAACATAAGAATGGAGGAACACTGTAGAAGGCCTACTGGCCCATGCGAGGCGAGGGTAGACGATGAAATCACGTGACTCCTGTGTTGTTGGGTTGGTGCTGCTTAAGTATCATGTATGCCAATGTTTTTGTAATGTTGTAGTTTCCAGTGTTGCGTTCTATAGTGTCGGTGACGGTGATTAGTGAGGCTTCTAGGCACCGTCGGCGTCTGAGGTCTGGTTCGGTGAGAACGAGTTGTGCCTCGTTCCAGTTCATCAAATGCCCCGTGGAGTCTCTGTGGAGGACACAGGCGTACCTTACATCGTCTCTGTTAGAGGCATTTCGATGCTCATTCAGGCGGACTGCAAGATCTCTGCCTGTCTCGCCTACATATTTCTTGGGACAGAACCCACAGGGGATAGTGTAGACGCCTGCTGTAGAAGTTAGAGGTGTGGGGCTGCGTTTTGTAGTGAGGTCTTTGATAGAGGATGTGTTTATGGTGGAAACGTTGATGTTACTCATAGCAAGTGCCCGGCGAGTATTCGTGGCAACATCGCCACATGGGAGTACTATGAACTGTTTAGGGGGCTGTTCCATGGGCGGTTTGTTGAGGATAGCTTGTGCCTTGAGTCTGCAATCTCGGATGAAGAAAGATGGGAACTGAAGACGTGTAAAGGCTTGTGTTATGTAAGCGCATTCTTCTTCTAGAAAACAAGGGCTGGAGATGCGAAGAGCTCTCAAGAAGAAGCCAATGAGGACTCCTCTCTTAGTGCGGGTATCTTGGTGTGAATAAAAGTGTATAAGATCGTCCTTGTTGGTAGGTTTTCTATACACTTTGAAGAGAAGTTTGTCACTGTCGGGAGATCTGCACAGTAGAACGTCGAGGAAAGGAAGTTTGCCATCATTTTCGAGTTCAAGTGTAAACTTTATTGATGGTTCAACTGCATTGATCTTGTTGAGAAGGGCCTGGATTATTGAGACGTCTCGGATAGAAAACCAATATATCATCAACGTATCTTAGCCAGGTAACGGTGTTGGGAATGAGGGTGCTGAATTTCTCTATCTCCAAGTTTTCCATGAAGAGGTTGGCAAGCACAGCACTGAGCGGGCTGCCCATTGCCATCCCAAAGCATTGTTTGTAACAGTTGTCCTGATACTTGAAGAAGTTGAAATTATCACACAGTTCCACTAGATTGATGAAATCTAGAAGAGGTAAAGGGAGGTCGTGGTTTTCAGTGAGCCTCTGTCTCAGAATGTTGATTGCAGCGTCAGTAGGAACGTTGGTAAAGAGGGCTGTGACATCGAAGGAAGCCATGCTTTTGTTTTAGACATTCAGGTTGGAAATTCGGGAGAGAAGGTCACCTGAGTGTTTGAGGTGGGCTTGACTGATAGTGCCCAGAAGCGCTGAAAGGTATTTGGCAAGGTGGCCGGCTAGTCTGTGTGGTGCACTCCCTATGCCCGAAGTGATAGGCCGTAGTGGATGCCAGGTTTGTGTGTCTTAGGAAGGCCATACAGGCGTGCTGGTTTCGGTTGACCTGGTAAAAGTTTAAGTAGTTTTTTGCCTTGTTCTGATTTTCGTAAGATGCTACGAGCCTTTTGAAGGAAAGTCTGGGTACTTTGAAGTAGCACTGATTCCGATACAGGCTGGTATGTGTTGGCATCGTTGAGAAGATTTAAGACTTTATTGTTGTAGTCGACAGTGTTGAGTAACACCACACCACCTCCTTTGTCAGCGGTTGTAATGACGATATCATCGTTGTTGGCCAAGTTCCTGAGTGCTTGGATGTATCTTCTGGGAATGACCGGTCTTGAAGGCTCAGTAGCTGCAGCAGTGATGATTCCTTGGACAAAGCCCTTTTGAAACTCGGAGTCTCCAAAAGGTTGGTTCTTGGTTACCATATCCACCAGATTATGTTTCTTGTTGATGCCAGTAGTAAACTTGAGCCCTAGGCTGAGGGCTTCTGTCTCGGTGACGGTTAGTGTATAGGAAGATAAGTTATTTATGATTTCTGGTCGTCCCATTTCGCTCCATTTGCTGTGGGAACACAGGTCTTGTAGTTTTCGTGATAGCTTCAATTTCTGTTGGATGTTGGCAGTGGTAACTTGGCTGAGTATATATTCTGCAGTCCTTCTGTCAGGAGTAGGAAGTGAAGCACGAATCTGAGCGGCACGTAATGAGGCCTCCTTCTGAGCATGTCGCAGTTCATCAGAGCTTTCTCTAAGGTAGGCGTAAACAGCAGGAGAGAAAGGGTGTCTAGATGTGGTCAGTTGTCGAGGAGTGGACCGTGGTATCACCATCTCAGCAATACAGTCTTCTAGGAAGATGGGTCGGTTCCGAAGACTATTACCAAGGTTTATACCATCTTGTCTGACACTGCAACACACTATGGACATAGCATACAGAGAATACCTTTCTCTCCTACTCAAAGCTAATAGTCTTCGGAACCGACACATCTTCCTAGAAGACTGTATTGCTGAGATGGTGATACCACGGTCCACTCCTCGACAACTGACCACATCTAGACACCCTTTCTCTCCTGCTGTTTACGCCTACCTTAGAGAAAGCTCTGATGAACTGCGACATGCTCAGAAGGAGGCCTCATTACGTGCCGCTCAGATTCGTGCTTCACTTCCTACTCCTGACAGAAGGACTGCAGAATATATACTCAGCCAAGTTACCACTGCCAACATCCAACAGAAATTGAAGCTATCACGAAACTACAAGACCTGTGTTCCCACAGCAAATGGAGCGAAATGGGACGACCAGAAATCATAAATAACTTATCTTCCTATACACTAACCGTCACCGAGACAGAAGCCCTCAGCCTAGGGCTCAAATTTACTACAGCATCAACAAGAAACATAATCTGGTGGATATGGTAACCAAGAACCAACCTTTTGGAGACTCCGAGTTTCAAAAGGGCTTTGTCCAAGGAATCATCACTGCTGCAGCTACTGAGCCTTCAAGACCGTCATTCCCAGAAGATACATCCAAGCACTCAGGAACTTGGCCAACAACGATGATATCGTCATTACAACCGCTGACAAAGGAGGTGGTGTGGTGTTACTCAACACTGTCGACTACAACAATAAAGTCTTAAATCTTCTCAACGATGCCAACACATACCAGCCTGTATCGGAATCAGTGCTACTTCAAAGTACCCAGACTTTCCTTCAAAGGCTCGTAGCATCTTACGAAAATCAGAACAAGGCAAAAAACTACTTAAACTTTTACCAGGTCAACCGAAACCAGCACGCCTGTATGGCCTTCCTAAGACACACAAACCTGGCATCCCACTACGGCCTATCACTTCGGGCATAGGGAGTGCACCACACAGACTAGCCGGCCACCTTGCCAAATACCTTTCAGCGCTTCTGGGCACTATCAGTCAAGCCCACCTCAAACACTCAGGTGACCTTCTCTCCCGAATTTCCAACCTGAATGTCAAAAACAAAAGCATGGCTTCCTTCGATGTCACAGCCCTCTTTACCAACGTTCCTACTGACGCCGCAATCAACATTCTGAGACAGAGGCTCACTGAAAACCACGACCTCCCTTTACCTCTTCTAGATTTCATCAATCTAGTGGAACTGTGTGTTAATTTCAACTTCTTCAAGTATCAGGACAACTGTTACAAACAATGCTTTGGGATGGCAATGGGCAGCCCTCTCAGTGCTGTGCTTGCCAACCTCTTCATGGAAAACTTGGAGACAGAGAAATTCAGCACCCTCATTCCCAACACCGTTACCTGGCTAAGATTACGTTGATGATATATTGGTTTTCTATCCGAGACGTCTCAATATCCAGGCCCTTCTCAACAAGATCAATGCAGTTGAACCATCAATAAAGTTTACACTTGAACTCGAAAATGATGGCAAACTTCCTTTCCTCGACGTTCTACTGTGCAGATCTCCCGACAGTGACAAACTTCTCTTCAAAGTGTATAGAAAACCTACCAACAAGGACGATCTTATACACTTTTATTCACACCAAGATACCCGCACTAAGAGAGGAGTCCTCATTGGCTTCTTCTTGAGAGCTCTTCGCATCTCCAGCCCTTGTTTTCTAGAAAAAGAATGCGCTTACATAACACAAGCCTTTACACGTCTTCAGTTCCCATCTTTCTTCATCCGAGATTGCAGACTCAAGGCACAAGCTATCCTCAACAAACCGCCCATGGAACAGCCCCCTAAACAGTTCATAGTACTCCCATGTGGCGATGTTGCCACGAATACTCGCCGGGCACTTGCTATGAGTAACATCAACGTTTCCACCATAAAACACATCCTCTGTCAAAGACCTCACTACAAAACGCAGCCCCACACCTCTAACTTCTACAGCAGGCGTCTACACTATCCCCTGTGGGTTCTGTCCCAAGAAATATGTAGGCGAGACAGGCAGAGATCTTGCAGTCCGCCTGAATGAGCATCGAAATGCCTCTAACAGAGACGATGTAAGGTACGCCTGTGTCCTCCACAGAGACTCCACGGGGCATTTGATGAACTGGAACGAGGCACAACTCGTTCTCACCGAACCAGACCTCAGACGCCGACGGTGCCTAGAAGCCTCACTAATCACCGTCACCGACACTATAGAACGCAACACTGGAAACTACAAAATTTCAAAAACATTGGCATACATGATACTTAAGCAGCACCAACCCAACAACACAGGAGTCACGTGATTTCATCGTCTACCCTCGCCTCGCATGGGCCAGTAGGCCTTCTACAGTGTTCCTCCATTCTTATGTTCTTATGACATTCCTCAGGTCACGTGCGTCACATCTCACTCTCCGCCTATATATATAATGTCTTTCTACCTCTGTATGTTAGAAGTGATCAAGGTTCCAGGACCGAAACGTTTTCTAATAAATATGTTATAGTGTTTGCTTACGTGTCTTTCTAAACCAACTTGTCGGTATTTATTACCAAGGTTTATACCAAGAACGTATTTGTTTGGACATCCTCCCCTTTTCTGCAATTTTGCGATCTTCTGATGTGTTTATTGCAACACGAGAATTCTAGAGCTATCATTCTACTCCCCCTGTGGTTGCATGTATGTATATATTGTATTTTTGAGATATTTGGGAGCATCAGGACATTATGGACATATAGGATATAAAATATACTCACTCTCCAATTATATTACTATGTAGAAAAAATGCAGTGTATTTTCCATTAATTGCTTTATTAGACTGTCATAAATCTTACTGTTTGCATTTTATAAACAATAACTTTTCAAATCTGACGGTACATAGATTGCATCTTTCAAGACGAAAGACCTCTGCAACACTACGAGTCCCTCCATAGGAGATCAAACTAGTGTGAGTAAATACTGGCAAGCCATCTCTGCCATGTATGGGAAGCTGATGAAGTGTTGCTGCCAGAATTGTAGTGGGTAGCCTGATTCTACTAAACTCGAGAGACACAGGCATTTGTCAACCTGGGATTCTGCAGAAGTTAATTTCTGTGTTGGTTGGTTGCACTGACTAATGGGATGTTTTCCACGAACTTAAATAACTTGGAGAATTCGACTGGTATGAGGGGTGGCAGATGAAATGGTGGCCTCAGGCTTGGCAGAGTTCTTTGGAAGTTTGGTAGCAACTTCATCAGTCAGAATCTCTCGTATCAACTGCCTGTTCACAGGTAGCCCACATGAGTTTCCATCGCGGATCAAGAACTGTTGGTAGTGAAGATTTTTATGGTTTCATACTATGATGCTTCTCCACAGAGGCTGCTAGTTTTTTTTCAGTATTCAACTGAATTTCTATTGAAGTTCAGACAGCTCAACACGGAGTGCCATAATTCCTGGTGAAACATATTTCCACTGACCTAGTTCTGAGACTGGGCAAAGTTAGTGGCAATTC
>NC_069408.1:49116786-49133028 GCF_026875155.1 Cherax quadricarinatus | reverse complement strand
ACTAAAGGCCAAGATCCAAAACAAACCGCCAGGGAAAGCCCCCTAACAGTTTCAAGTACTCCCATTCGATGTTGCCCAATACTCGCCGGGCACTTGCTATGAGTAACATCAACTTTTCCACCAAAAAACACATCCTCTATCAAAGCCCTCACTACAAAACGCAGCCCCACACCTCTAACTTCTACAGCAGGCGTCTACACTATCCCCTGTGGTTCTGCCCCCAAGAAATATTAGGCGAGACAGGCAGATCTTGCAGTCCGCCTGAATGAGCACCCGAAATGCCTCTAACAGAGACGATGTAAGGTACGCCTGTGTCCTCCACAGAGACTCCAGGGGGCATTTGATGAACGGGAACGGGGCACAACTCGTTCTCACCGAACCAGACCTCAGACGCCGACGGTGCCTAGAAGCCTCACTAATCCCCGGGTCACCGACACTATAGAACGCAACACTGGAAACTACAACATTACAAAAACATTGGCATACATGATTTTAAGCAGCCCCAAACCCCAAACAACACAGGAGTCCCGTGATTTCATCGTCTACCCTCGCCTCGCATGGGCCAGTAGGCCTTCTACAGTGTTCCTCCATTCTTATGTTCTTATGACATTCCTCAGGTCACGTGGTCACATCTCACTCTCCGCCTATATATATAATGTCTTTTAACCTCTGTATGTTAGAAGGATCAAGGTTCCAGGACCGAAAAGTTTTCTAATAAATATGTTATATTTGTCTGCTTACGTGTCTTTCTAAACCAAATACGTTTAAAAAAGGGTCTTCACTGGAGTGAGGAGGGAGAGAGAATAAAAACAGGAAGTGACCCCCAGGCACCCCAGCACCCACAACCAGAAGGATGAATATTATAGCATTAGAAAAATTCCACAAAGCATTTGATATTGCAATATCCTAAACGAATTAACGTAACGTAATCAATTTTAGTGTATGTATATTTTATATTAAATATATCAAAAATGTTTACAAGCAGAGTAATAAAAGCTCTACAACTAACGTTAGAAGTAATATTACAAATGCAATAAATAAATTTTCTTTTTTTTATTAATGTACTCAACTGGAAATAGCAACAATGTTGACTAAAATATCCTATAATTTAGTTTTAAACTTGTTAATGTAAAATTATTGTAAAATATATCTATATTCTTATTTGCAATATTTTTAAGTAGTGAGAGAGATGCGTTAGTTCAATATGAACCTCCAAATACAACTACAGTTACAAATACAGTTATCGAAAACAAATAAAATTCAAATACCAATACTAGTATATCTGGACACCAGATTACAAAGTATACAAAAGCGGAAATACAAAGTTTTTAGGTACTAATCAAATACCAGCCTTAAAAACCCCACACAAAAGTTCGTGAAATATAAAATATAGAACTGCGTGATGTGCCTTTTTTTGGACTGCCAATAAAGTTTATGATTGACATGAAAGACACGGAAGCAATATCGAACCTTTTAATTTTAATGACGTTCAGTAAAATAATATATAGGTAAAACTGGTCAATTAGCAAGAACTCATTCAAATTTAAGTATTTTTCTAAGGTTTTCTCTTAAACCTTTAAAGATATATTTTTTATTTATGTTAATGTAAAATTAATAATTTTGTACCAAAAGAACCTTAGAAAAATTAACCATATTTAACAACGTAATTTAATTTAGTCTTAATCCAGGTAAATATATTTTAGATAAGTTTTTCAATAATTTAATAATAAACAAACACAATGAAATATATAAAATATATATATATATATATAAAATATATATATATATATATATATATATATATATATATATATATATATGCAACAAGATCACAGTAAACGATGATTTTAGAATATGCAAAACAACCACTCTGAAAAAATAGGGAAATTCCAAGGCGCTTTCGTGACTACTCACATTATCAAGGAACTATGATAAGTGTTATAATAGACTATAAAAAAAAAAAAATAATATATATTTAGAATATATATATATATATAATATATAATATATATATAATATATAAATATATGAAAAGAGGTGAGATGAAGACAGGTGGAAGGGTTGTGCAAGTAGGTTAGGTCTCGGTAATTGTCCAATTCTGGTGACAATAATATGTGTCAGAGGTCTGGCTAATTGAAAACTGCCTGGTTTTGGAAATGGTGTCACAGTGCGATCACGGCCAGGTTGTAGACGCCCCCAGGTATTTATTTCCACATCTTGATGACTCAATTTTATCATAAGACCAATTCATTAAATGGTTTATCAGTATCATGGTGAATGACACAAGCGATACTAACTTTTATTTGTATCCCAAGCAACACACACACACAATTGTGTTATTTTTGATGATTCATACGATGTCCTTATAGGTTTCCCTCCTCTGCGTAGATTTTATCCCACCTACGACACTGCAGGGACTTTGAGGTGCCTGCCACTTTTCCCGATATTCCGGGTGAATATGTTTGGTGGTGGTAAGCGTCGTTAACATTATAGGTAAGATAATAACGATGTTTTGCTGTTACAACAGACATACAATTTTGAGAGATTTTTGGCGACACTACAATAGGCAGTCGATAAAAACTCAATTCTTCCCTACCAGTTTTTGGGGAACTGAGAATCTAGTGAGCCTTTGTTTCTGCATCTCCCAATAAAATGTAGAAAGAAATAAAATTTGAGAAATGGGTGTTGTTAACCATGTTACATTACTTTTCCAGGAAATTCAGGCTACACATCCTGCATTATTCTAAGAATCCTATAAGCACTTCCTTTTTTATTTTCGTGTCATTTTGCGTTCGACGAGGACGAAATCTTTTTGTTGGTTGACCTAGCTGTACGCAGCAAACCTCAATTTTAAACGTATCAACTTTGCTCTTTCTTCCGTAATTAGTGAAACACATCGACACTTGCCACTTTCAACATTAGCATCTTTGATTCCATTTAAAGGAATCGACCCAGTGTTTGAAGTATATATTAGCTTAGAGATTTTGAAAGAGCACTGCTGTTCATGAGGAGATTGCTGTAGATATCTAAGTTACAGTTCACCTTAAATGCTACATGTATAGCATCAAAAGTTATCGTTGTTATATCCCAGCCAGAGAATTGATCCAGCCAATTACATAATGTAGAATAAAAAAGGAAATGCTCCAGTCTAAAAGAAAGAAATATATCGCAGGACGGAATATATGTGAGGATGAAGCATATCCAAGATGGGATATTATTTATGAAATAATATCATGAAGTAAAATATATCAGGATGGCAGAGGTGGTCAAATGAGAGATTTTTGGACTGATAAAGTTATTATAATAGTAGATACATTATGATGAAGAGATATCAGGAATAGAAAGGGTAACAAAATAGAAGAGTCGCGAGTGGATACCACAAGCCATCAGTACAGGATGCTTTGCTGCGCTTATAAATAGTCCTCCAAGAAAGAGATTGAATCGTCCATGTCAATTTGACCTAATGTAAAAAATAACCAGGGGGGGGAGGGGAGATTAAGAACTTTGACAACTTACAAGATTTTTAAAAGGCTGTCCCAGTAATTAATAGAGGCGAGAATACAATCGAAGGTAAATGATCCTTAACGTTTTCAACAGATTCGAAGAAAGCAGAGGAGACATGATCGCAACGTGTAAGATACTCGGGGAACAAAGTAGGGCAGACGACCTGTAAGAAACAAAGATGGCGAAGCATCCGCAAGGAAATGATCCAGAGGCTTAAGGTATTACTTCAAGACGGAGAAGGAGCAAAACAAGTGGAAAGCAGTAGCAAGATATGCACAAAACCGGAGTTCCCAACCAGGGGTGTGAGATGCAAATAAAAAGCCTATTCTCTACTTCAATTTTTTTCACCCTCATAAATGTATATGGTTTCAATTTTGACTTCATCTTCTTCATTGTGATATTACTTATGTAGCGGGTGCAAGATTACTCAAACATTTCCTAGAGGCGCGTGTATGGCATAGGTTGGTGAACCCCTGCCAAACATGGATCAATAAAGATGTAAAATTATGAAGGAGTAAACCCAGGCCAAATAAACGATGTACCATGGTTGGGGGGCTTAAAGAGATGCAACTCAACAAACCGGTAACACAACCATCAGGTATAACTGGATGCTGGTCAACACACACCTGCTGCAAGACCCTAGAGCCCGAAATCAGCTCAACAATCCTACACACAACCATCCGGTATTATACTGATACTATGAACACACTTCTTGCTGCAGTGCCCCAAGATCTGTATCTCAACACTCAAAGGCGCAACATAGTCAGGTATAACTGGGATGCTGGTCACACACTTCTGCTGCAAGCCCCCAAAAGCTGCAGCTCAACTCTCGTAAAACACAACTAGACATTTAGAACACTAACGCAGCTCCCAATAACCAAAAGAACAAGTCTTGATAATTCGCCACTTCAAGACCAAAAGGCTAATATTCATTTTCTTTTCAAACATTCTGACTAAAGTTGGAAACGTGTAATTCACAGTCGAATCCAGCCAGCTGTCTCTGCAGTTTACAGAAGAAAAAGAATTCAGATTATCTAAAGAAGGTTATAAAGCTAATTGAAAATGTTCCACTTGAGAGTAAGAAAAATAAGAAGTCTGCAAAATACTGATAAACCACTTAACAGGTGAGACGTATGGCAGGTGATTAACATGTTGGCAGGTAATTAATTGTCCCCTGTGGCAGGTGATTACTAGTGTCACCTGTGGCAGGTTATTAACATATCACTTGTGGCAGGTGATTAACATGTCAACCTGTGCAAGAAGATTAACAGTGTCGATTGTGCATTGATTAACAGGTCACCTATGGCAGGTGATTAACCGTGTTACCAATGGCAAGTGATCAGAAAAAAAAAATAAGTTACGTTTACCATGTAATTAGGAGGAACACCTGTGTAGGTTATTGTGAGTCAACTGTGGTGTGGTCTGTGAGAGAGAGAGAGAGAGAGAGAGAGAAGTAATTTCATATAAGAGCTGGGTGGTGCACAGTTGTAGATAAAAATGAAAAAAATAACATCTATTATTTCTACAAGTACATGTAAAGGAGAACAGTCCTACTGCATCAGTGACATAATACTATATAGGAAGCAGATTATATGTAGACGCATTTAGGGCAAATTAGGTCAGTATTTGTCCCTAATGTGGCACCCACACCAAGCGACTAACACCCATGGTACCCATTTTAATACTGATGGGTAACATAGACAGCGTGGTGTCGTTGGAAACACGTCCTAAATGTTATCCAGCCATACCGGAGATTGCGAATTCTGGACCTCATGTGTGAGTTGATTCTTTAAAAGTATTCCAGATTCTTGTGTTGCTCTGACCAGACACCCACGCTTATTTAGGACACACTCAAATCAAATTAAATTATTTGTTAAATGCAGAAAATCCTATAAATTTCCTTAATTGCAGGCGGAGTATAGAATTTTTTAGGCGGACCGGATATGGCCGCGCAGAAGTGTTTTTACCCACGAACCGTGGTGTACCGTGACCTGAGTGTAGATATGCTGTGTGTCGTATGTCTTAATTAACAGACGGTAACGCTTTACCATTTAAATCACAGCAACATCAATTCCATTTTGAAAAACCTATTACAAATTCACCTTGCCCATTATATGAAAAAAACAACCAGGTTAGCCATGAGCTCGGATACATCGTTTAACACGGACAGACGAACGAATGAAAAAAAAACGAACCGGGTATGTACAGACAAACGATTACACACTACACACACAACAACACACACACACACCACAACACACACACCACACAAACACACACACACAACACACACACACACATAACAAGGGACAAAATGTAAGATAAAAACTCAGATAGTCAAAGTGATGGTAGAAAGTATTTCTCTATCCTCAAGGTTGTCAGAAGTCCGAACAATCTCTTGAGAGTAAAATTGTGGAGGCAGATTCATACATACTTTAAGAGGTATAAGGCTCTCTGGAGCAGGGAGACATAGATCTAGTAACGATTAGCGAAGAGGCGGGGCCAGGAGCATGTCTCCAGACCCCTGCAACTACAAATAGGGTGCGAGAGTACACACACACCCACACACATGTACGACAGGTCCACACTGAAGTACGCACAGCACCAGTATGTAAACACATACAACCGGTCAGCACTCAAGAATTAGAGACAGTCCAAAGGTTTGCCAACAAGAACGTAGTTCCCCCAAGAGCTGAAGGGTATGTTCAACGAGGATAGTTAAGGTGAAATCGACATGACGACACTGGAGACAGAGAGATACGGAATACATAATAAGCGACATACAAACTACAGAGAAGGAACTGACAAGTTAACAGGCAGAATTGTGTCGAAGATTGGACACAGCAACAGGGGTCCACAGCTGGAAAGGATGAAGACTCTGATGAAGTCACAACAGATGTTAGGAAGCTCTCTATCTTGCAGCCACAGAGTTGTCAGGAAGTGGAATACTCAGGAGAGTGGTGTAGTGTAGGTAGATCCATACATAGTTTTTTAAGAAGAGATACAATAAACTCATGAAGAAGGAAGAGAGTGGACCTAGTGGCGACCAGTGAAGAGGACTACCTCCGAACATGAATCGACCCCTGCAACCACAAATGGGTAGAATCACACACATACATGAGCACGCACGCGCACATTATACGCAGTCTATGAATCTGTAACCGTAAATAATAGCCGTCAATATTGGATTTACTATCTAAAGCCACTTGAAAAAAAATGTGAAAGAGTTCAGTTGTAAATAACATGGTGAAATATGACTTAGTTAGTGAAAAATATTAAAACGAGCGACTAATTTGAAAATTGTATTTAAAACAGTATGTTTGATAAACTAAAACACTAAACGAAACAACATAATACAAGAAGCGATATAAAGTGTACTAAGCTTTTAGTGTAAATAAAAATAAATGAAACAGTTTAACCCAGAAATCATAAAAAACGAATATAAAGAATGGTTAAGTGAATCTGAGAACTATAGAAAAGAAAGGATTTTATAAGCCATACAGGAAGTGTTCCAAGAAACTTATCAGAGACTGATGAGCTCAGAAATGAAATATAACAAATGTAAGGAAATGGACGAAAGATTAGAAAAGTAAATAGAAAAGAGCTAGGCAGAACAAGCCATTGATGTAAATCCTAAAAAGTAAACAAAAAGATAAATACAAAATGCAAAGAAAAAATGAAAAGACGACAAAATATCGCTGAAGTGAAATGAAGAAATATGTAAAATATAACAGAAAGTCTCTCCTATTCCTCAAAGAGAGTTCAATGAAGCCAATTTTGAATCCAGACTGACAGCCAAATTATAACAACACAGACAGGAGGACTCACAGGGTAAGGGCCCACAAGGGGCGAGGGGCAAGTGGACAGGAGGAATGAAGATAGTTGGGGAGAGGAAAAAATGTTAAGAAGAGGAAAAAGTCAGGGCTAGTACCTAACCAACTAGGCTAATCATGGAAACGATAATATTCATCAGAGTCACCTCTCTGGAGTACGAGCATCATGCCTACGACTGGACCGAAACAGGCACAGGTTACATGCAAAATGTGACGCCAAATACGCATGTCGCAAGCACTTCTGCTAAAACGCATCAAGACACGGCTCATGACAATGGCATTTTTTTAAAAGTTGTTGGAATAGTTGGGCTAATTAGACAGAGTATTTATTAGTAACCAAATTATAGGTTACTGAAATTGAAGATGAAATAAAGAAATTGTTATTTGATGCTGATAAAAAACAAAGCCATGTACGAGCTGGAACTACATCCTGGATTTTAGAGGAAGAAGTATAGTTAAAGATTAGCCGTATTCTCACGGCCCGGGCCTTGTCCAAGGTGGCCCGGCCTTGGCTTGGGCTCCCACCTTTAGGGATTGTCTGAGTACCTAAGTCTCCATGTGAGGAGGCACAAGTTATCCCCTCATCTTTGGGACCAAACTGTACCCCCCAGGCCTAGCCACAAGCTAGGCCTCTCTGTCTGTCACCCCGCCCCCAAGGGGTCAAATGGGAATGACTTCTAAGAGTCTAAAGTCCGTGGCTCAGTCACCTACCCTATACCCAAGAATGGTAGGCATGGTGTCATCTTAGGAGGAGAATTAAGTATATCCACTTTAGATTTTTTTTTAAGTATTTAATTATAGGAAGAAAATTATATAGTAGACCAAATGAACATGGGCAACACTGTCAATATTAAAAAAAGTTAACAAGGACGATATGGTACAGGGAAGACTCTTTAAACTATATAAACAGTGTTGTAAATACTATACTGGAAGAGCTTCGATCACCTCAAAATTTTAACAGTTGAGAACCAAAACATTTTAACTGGTAAACAAATCGGTTTTCGGTCTGCAAATTCATGTACATCGAATCTATTAATTATACTGACAGAACTCGTGGAATTGTTAGAAATAAATGGGCATATTAATATTTACCCTAGATTTTAAACAGCGTTTTAATAAGAGTTCCCCATGAATTACAATTATGGAAACTGCATAGTACAGGAAGAATAAAAGGAGTAAACTATTAAAATAAAGAGAAATTTTGATTCAGATTATTAATAAATATTAAAGATTAGCCTATTCTCCCGGCCCTGGCCTTTTCCAAGTGTGGCCCGCATTGGCTCCCTCATTAGGGAGTGTCCTGAGACCTAAGTCTCCCATGGGGACCACTGTCCCCAGGCCTAGCCACGTTAGAAACTAGGCCTCTCTTGGTCTCCAACTCCCCGCCCCAAAGGGGCGAATGGGAATGATCAGTCTGTATGAGCTAAAGCTCCGGGCTCAGCACACTACCCTAACCCCGTCTAGAAATGGTAGGCATGTGTTCGAATTTTGTTTCAGAGAAAATGCGAACAGTATAAGAGAACACAAAGAACGTCATCGTGGGAGATGTCATATGGGGTGCCACAAGGATCTATAATATGCTCCTATAATATTTTTAATTTAGACTAATTACGTACCATAATGTAAAATATAAAATAGTTATTAAAATATATGGGCGATGAATGCTAAGAAAGCTATTAGTACTTACATTAGCAAAACTGAATATGCCTCAGGCTGAGTAGTACTCACACCATAATTTAATTTATAAAATATATATATATATATATATATATATATATATATAAGAATATATATATATATATATATATAAATTATTATAGTATATTATATAAAATATATATAATATATATACATACATATAATATATATATATTATATATATATATAAATATATATATATATATATATAAATATATATATAAATATATATAGTACATATATATATAAAATATACATACAAATGAAAAATATATATATAATATAGATATATATATATATAACATTATATATTACTAGTTTTATATAATAATATATATATATATATATATATAAATGAACAAATAATATCACGTTATATATACATATATTTATATATAAATATATTATATATATACATATATTTATAGTAAATATATATATATAAAAATATAATATATATATAAATATGGATATACAGTATGAATAAGTATATATATATATATATATATATATATGATATAAAATTATATATATATATAAGATATATTATATAGTATATATATATGTATAAGTATATATTATATAAAATACATATATAATATATATATACAAAGCATAAATATATATTATATTTTTTTAATATATATATATAAGTAAAGGAGTTTTGTGTGCAGGGCTTAGACTTCCCATCAGGCAGCGTGAGCGTGATTGATAGAGTGAATGGAGACAAATGGTTTTAATTTAATACTTACGTGCTGTTTGGAAGTGTGAGCAAAGTAACATTTATGAAGGGAGTTGCAGGTAAACCGGCAGGCCAGACTTGAGTCCTGGAGATGGGAATACAGTGCCTGCACCCTGAAGGAGGGGTGTAATGATGCAGTTACAAAACTGTAGTGTAAAGCCCCTTCGGCAGACAGTGATGGATTGAATGATGGTGAAAGTTTTTCTTTTTCGTGCCACCCAGCCATGGTGGGAATCGGCCAGTGTGATAATAAATGATAATAAATTATAAATATTATATAAATATATATATATATAATAATATATATATACACAATATATAATAAATATATATATCTATATATATATATATATATATATATATTTATATATATAATAAAAATATATATATATATATATATATATAAATATATATATATATATAATATATAGTATATATATAATATATATATATATATATATATATATATATATATATATATATATAAATATATATAAAATATATATACATATATATATAATATATATATATATATAATATAATATATATATATGATATAATTTAAAAATATATATATAATATATATAATTATATATATATATAATGGAGGAGGTGAATGTATTCATTATATTAGGGATTGGACGTGACAGCGGATGGTCTATGAAGATGAGGTGAATCATAGAATAGATGAGGGAAAAGATTGGAGTGGGTCACAAAGAGTCTGTGGAGACCAAAGAACTTTGTCCTTGGGTCAAAGAGGGGAATGTATAGAGTATATTTTACCCTACGCTCCTATATGGGTTGTGAAGCATGGGTGATTAGAATGTTGCACGAGAGAAGGCTGGAGGCATTTATATGTCATGTCCTTAGGGCAATGTGTGGTGGTGGATATAATGCAGAGAATTCGATTTTCAGGAAGTTAGGAGAGGTGCGGGATTACCAAAACTGTTATGTCCAGAGCTGAGAAGGTTGTTGGAGTTGGATCTGACATGTAGAGAGAATGGAGCGAAACAGAATGACTTCAAGAGAGTATCCAGTCTGTTAGTGGAAGGAAGCGGGTAGGGTCGGCCTAAGGAAAGGTTGAAGAGAGGGGGTAAAGGAGGTATTGTGAGCGAGGGCTTGGACTTCCAGCAGGCATGCGTGAGCGTGTTTGATAGAGTGAATGTGACAAATGGTTTTTAATACTTGACTGCTTGTTTGGAGTGTGAGCAAAGTAACATATATGCAGGGTTCAGGTGAAACCGGCAGCCTGAACTTGATCTCTGGATAAGGGAAGTAACAGTGCCTGCACCTGAAGGAGGGGTGTTAATGTTGCAGTTTAAAAACTGTAGCGAAAAGCACCCTTCTGCCAGACAGTGATGGAAGTGAATGATGTGAAAGTTTTTCTTTTTTTCTTTCGGCCACCCTGCTTGGTGGAATCGGCCAGTGTGATAAAAAATATATATATATATATACATATAAAACAGAATAACTGTATGTTGGCGCGAAGTGCGCAAGCAGGACCAATACGGTCCAACATGTCTTAAACTGTTCCCAAAACGAAGGGTTTGGCATGCAAACACAATGAGGTCAATGACATCAAATAAGAGAACCCTTGCAACAGCCTTGATGCCCAGCCAGAGGGCGCCCCGATCACTGCAGCCAACAATACCCACCACCCAGCAAACCGCCCCGACGGATTCATCAACTATCCTTTGGAAGAATGGCAAGGTCTTAGCAAGGGACTAATACTGTGTGTCCACACTGCTGACACCTACATCCATCCACAGTGTTTGGGCACAGGAGGAGCTGCTGACCGACAGAGAGGAGTACAAGATGCAGCAAGTACTGGGACATAAGCCAACAGTACATTTGTGTCCCAGTGGGATAAGAAACCTTGGGATATCATAAGGTAAAAAAATGCCACACTTTCCTTAAAGAACTGGGTTTTCCAGACTCATCGATACCACCCAGGGACCCAAGGGTAGCCTCCACTTTCATGCTTGCTGCATGAACTTGGCACGCTTCCGGCTACGGGAGAAGCCTTGGAGGAAATTCATGATCTTTAATACTTGTTACCATTGTATTTCACGTTTGTGTTTCTGTAAATGTATTTATGTTTATTAATAAATGTTCACAAGAATATTCAAATATTAGGGGGAGGTAGGGGAGAAGAAAATATCAAACAGCTCCGGAAAAACCTTGAATTTTCCTGATGTACGTTTATTGTCTTCTCTGAGGATGAGGGTCCCCAGTCCAGCTCTAGATTGGTACTTCCCTATATTAATTAAATTGTATAATATATATCTATATATATTATATATATATATATAAAAATATATATACATATATAATATATATATATATATATATATATCAATATCATTACCAAACGGCGGGCAAGCCAAACTCGACCCATAAGGAGCCTGTACCGCCTCCAGAGACACCACAATGAGCACGAATCACAGTTTCAAAAACAAATCAGATATAAGACGAAAACAAAAGATGCCACGTTGACCGATAGCAAGGAAAAAACAACCAGATATAACCACATATAAGGTCATAAGATCATGATAGATTAGTAAAAAGATTTTGTCAGAACCTGCAACAGGGACAACAAGAAGCGGCAGTGGTAAACTGTGGAAAAACAATGGGGCGAAAGGAAAATACAAAACTTTTCTTCCCAAGAGACGACACATGGCATAATTAAAAGAGGATAACATTACTGATGCCTACACTGTAAAAATAGCACTGCTCCTTTGCTGCAAATATGAAGCATAAAAAGGTGGCACGCAAGCACACACACACCCACACCACACACACAAACACGCAACACACACACATATACACACACACGTACACACAGCACATACACACACACACACAAACACGCAACACACACACACACACAACACACACACACACACACACACAACACACACATACACCACAAACACACACACACACACATCACACACACACAACACACACACACACACACACACACACACACACACACACACACATCACACACACATACTTAGAGAAAGTACAAAGTTTTGCAACAGCTAGTCCCAGAGCTCAGGGTTAGTAGTACGAGGAAAGATTGAGGGAAATCGGACTGACGACACTGGAGGACAGAAGGGGCAGGGAGACATGAAAAACGACATACAGATACTGCGGGGAATAGACAAGGTGGACAGAGATAGGATGTTCCAGGAGGGGACACGGGACAAGGGCTCACAACTGGAAGCTGAAGACCCCAGACGAGTCACAGGGACGTTAGGAAGTATTTCTTCAGTCATAGAGTTGTCAGCAAGGGGAATAGCCTAGCAAGTGAAGTAGTGGAGGCAGGAACTATACATAGTTTTAAGAAGAGGTATGATAAAGCTCAGGAAGCAGAGAGAGGAGAGGCCCCTAGTAGCGATCAGTAAAGAGGCGGGGCCAGGAGCTGAGTCTCGACCCCTGCAACCCCCAAATTAGGTGAGTACAACACACACAAACACGCAACACCACACACATACACACACACATACACACACACACACACAACACACACACCACACACACACACACACACACACACACACACACACAACACCACACACACACACACACACATACACACAACTACAGACCAGTGTCATGACATGTATAGCAGCAAAATCATGGAAACGATTGTCGGAGAAGAATGGGGAACATCTAGAAATGAATGATCTCATCACCAGCACCCAAAACATGGTTTCAGAGACGGGAAATCCTGTATCACAAACCTACTGGAGTTCTATGACATGGTGACAGCAGTAAGACAAGAGAGAGAGGGGTGGGTGGATTGATTTTCTTGGACTGCAAGAAGGCTTTTGACACAGAAACCACACAAGAGATTAGTGCAAAAACTGGAGGACCAAGCAGGGATAACGGGGAAGGCACTGCAATGGATCAGGGAATACTTGTCAGGAAGCAGCAGCGAGTAATGGTACGTGGCGAGGTGTCGGGAGTGGGCACCTGTGACCAGCGGGGGTCCCACAGGGGTCAGTCCTAGACCAGTGCTGTTTCTGGTATTTGTGAACGACATGACGGAAGGAAAAACTCCGAGGTGTCCCTGTTTGCAGATGACGTGAAATTGATGAGAAGAGTTCATTCGATCGAAGCCCAGGCAGAACTACAAAGGGATCTGGACAGGCTGCAGACCTGGTCAGCAATTGGCTCCTGGAGTTCAATCCCACAAAGTGCAAAGTCATGAGGATTGGGGAAGGGCAAAAAATTTATAATGACTTGTTTGGTAGCTGTGAGCGGGTAGTTAAATGATATACTTCTTCGGAGGCTTCTTAGTTTATTGATAAGTAGTGGTGGTTACACAGGCTTGTGTGTTTGTGCCCTTGGCCGGGCAGGGCCATCCCCACGAGAGAGAGCGGGGAAGTACTTGTGTCTTGATGCCAGGCCGCTGTGTTGAGTGAGAGCGAGGCAAGTCTGGGCATATGAAGGGGCAAGGCCTATAGGGGCAGCACTTGAGGGGCGCAAAATATGAACTAAGCTGGCAGACAGCATGGGCTGTCTGTGCAGACAGTACAGGCTGTCTACATACGCTCGGCCACCTACCGCGCGTCGTCCCGACGCGCCCAATACTGGTAGTAAAGATAACTGGGTCTCTCTCTCTTTAGGAACAGGGCACAGAACACAAAATAAAAAACATATATATACATATGGACAGGGAAAAAAAAAACTTCCTACAGGGAGGGAAGAAAAAAAACAAGTGGGGTGTGCCTAAACATCGTGGTCAAAGGCAATGAGCGTCGATGTGTATCATGCACCCCTTCCTGCGTCTGGACAGATACTCCCAACGGGAGCCCATCGCTGCGGCTGAGCTGTGACGTAACAGGGTACGGTCTCCTCGGGAAAAGGGTTTGAAGCAGACATCGTAGGAGTCGCTGCAGGTTTTCACTCAACCTGGGGCACGACATGCTGGTGCCCTCGAGTGAGGCGTCGACAAAACTCGGCAACTGGGCAGGACTTCTGGCAAGCGACTCAGGAGGACACTTCTCGACTGGTACTGTCGCTGGGCTATCACTGCCGGCGAGCGTGGGCGAGTTGTGGAGCGAGTCGTGGCAGAGACGACTGGGCGAAAACATCTGGGAGTCGTAACATCAATACACCAGACTGCAGTGAGCGAGCTAGCAGTCAAGTGACATCTTCTTTGTGCAGGCTGCTCACTGAAGCTTGTGACACGAGGCTGACACAGCGCCTGCCGACAGGGCTGGCTGCGGCTTTGACGGTATCATCTCTCGACAGCTGGAGTTATAGCAGAGGTTAGTCTAAACGTCCCAGACTTGTTTCTCTACATATAACTGCACTCTGAAGGTCTGGAGGTGAAGTGAAACAAATCTCGATGGGAATCGTAGCAGGTACGATCTACAGAACATCACGAGCGACGAGCATAAAAGCTTACTGTACAAGGGGGCTCATACGCTCAGGGCTGAGAAATCAGCTGTCAACCACTGGTCACGCGGGTGACATAGTGGTACAATCAAGGGTCTGACCACAGACCTCACTGGACACACGGAAAACTTACAAACACACCCCTGTACATACGGTACAACATGGTTAACTAGCAAAAGATGCTTTTCTGCGCATAAAACTGACTAAGGGCATACTAAAATGTGAGACAAATGACTGTGAGGAATTTAAATTAAAAACACGACATATTTTTCTCTCAATCTTCTCGACAATACTGAAATAAAATTTCTAGGAACACTCGATGTGACATCATGTGATGTCAGGCGTGATGTCGCAAGGTGACGTCAGCAGCAGGACGTCAACAGACATCTCGAGGTGACGTTTAGGCAGACATCGTGAGGTGACGTCAGCGACATCGTGACGTCAGCAGACATCTCGAGGTGCAGACATCGTGAGGTGACGTCAGCAGACATCTCGGGTACGTCAGGCAGACAATCGTGACGTCATGAAAATCGGGCAGCATCGTGGGTGGCGTCGATGTGATGCGGGCAGCAGACCACAGCATGAGGCCTGGGACATCTGGTAACTCACGTGGCTTTGGGAGGTTTTACATGACATCGGCCACACCCAACGTGGGTCGATCCACGGGTGTCGTGATCTACGTGGGATGCTGATCCACGCAGCTTTGAGTGGCCTCGGGCACTCGGATACACAGCACTGGCAAAGAATTCACACGGAAAAACAGCAGAAAACACACAGAGGGGGGAGATGGCGTGGTGGTGTTGGGAGTGTGGTGGCGAGGAGCGTGGGTGAGTGTACGGCGAGGGAGGATCTGGCAACTTCCTCCCTCAAAACCAAAACACGGCGAAACGCACACTGGACGCAGAAATCACCACAAAACTCCCTCTGGCTCGCTGAAACAAGCTGTGCTGAGCTGAACAACAACAGCAACATACAAGTGACGTGAAAACGTGACTTGAGAAACAGCGTGGGGTCACTGGGACGCCACTTACAATTCTCGTAGAATTTCGA
>NC_069408.1:49099286-49111786 GCF_026875155.1 Cherax quadricarinatus | reverse complement strand
AGTGAACAATATTTAAAGGTAGGGAAGTTTTCGTTACATTCATGGATTTAGAAAAGGCGTATGATACGGTGGATAGGGAAGCAATGTGGCAGATATTGCAAATGTGTGGAATAGGTTACTAGATGCTGTAAAAAGTTTTTAAGAGGATAGTGAGGCTCAGGTTAGGGTATGTAGGAGAGAGGGAGATTACTTTCCAGTAAAAGTAGGCCTTAGACAGGGATGTGTGATGTCGCCATGGTTATTTAACATATTTATAGATAGGGTTGTAAAAGGAGTAAATGCTAGAGCGTTGGGGAGAGGGGTGGGATTAAATTACGGGAAATCAAATACAAAATGGGAGTTGATACAGTTACTTTTTGCTGATGATACTGTGCTTATGGGAGATTCTAAAGAGAAATTGCAAAGGTTAGTGGACGAGCTTGAGAGGGATAGTGGACGAGTCTGGGTTTGGGATATTTGCTATTTGGACTGAGATCTGAATTGTCATATCTGCGCTCCCCTGCAAAGGCAGTGATTAGATGTGAATGATGGCGAAAGACTTGAAGGTGGTGAAGGTGTTGAGGTGGTGAGGTACTGAGCCACCCTGCCTCGGTGGGATACGGCAGGTACGTTGTGTGTGTGTGTGTGTGTGTGTGTGTGTGTGTGTGTGTGTGTGTGTGTGTGTGTGTGTGTGTGTGTGTGTGTGTGTGTATGTGTCTTGCCGAATAGGTAAAATTGGTCAGTTAGCAAGAACTCATTTAAAATAAAGTCTTTTATAAAATTTTCTCTTATATGTATAAAGACTTTTTTTCATTTATTTTAATGTAAAAATTATTAATTTTGTACCAAAAGAACCTTAGAAAACTTACCTAACTTCATTATAACAAGCGCAATTTAATTTAGCCTAATCCATCTAAATATATTTTAGATAAGTTTACAATTATTTAATAATAAACAAACACAATGAAATATATTTTTTTTCGTTAGCTTCAGAAGGATTTTTGCCTATTTATTGCATACACAAATTTTCCCTTGCCTTATTCGGCAAGAAGAGCGTTGCTATTTAAGCCAAAATCGCAAGTTTTATCTATTTGGCACACACACACACACACACACACACACACACACACACACACAACGTACCTGCCGTATCCCACCGAGGCAGGGTGGCTCAGTACCTCAGGAGCTGAGTCTCGACCCCTGCAACCACAATTAGGTGAGTACACACACACACACACACACACACACATACAACACACACACACACACACATACACACACACACACACACACACACACACACACACACACACACACACACACATACCACACGCACACATACCACACACACACACACACACACACACACACACACACACACACACACACACACACACACACACACATACCACACACACACACACACACACACACACACACACACACACACACACACACACACACACACACACACACACACACACTCACACACACACATACCACACACACACACACACACACACACACACACACACACACACACACACACACACACACAACACAACACACACACACACACACACACACACACACACACACACACACACACACACACACACACACACACACAGTTTAAATGGAGTAGTGAAGTATGAAATATTAAGAGAATTTATACCCTAGCAACAAATATTATTACTGCCATATCATTTTAATTTTATACTTCTGCTAATTAGCTTTCATAAACAGAAATAATCAGCGAACGGCCCTAACTGCCTAGCGGTCTTTAATTCATTTATTACACTCCAATTAATGAGTGACTGGCATAGCTAGCAATTTGACCCGTCACTCAGTGTTAATTTTAACACGTCCGCGGGAGTATGCTAACGCAGGTGATTGCAGGAAAGGCGTAAAAACACGTGTCATGTCTGTCAGGTGATCGTTTGTTGGCTCGTTTGCATAATTGTTTTACGATCGCCAGTGTAGCTAATGGCGAGTTTTACCGGAAATATTTTAGCCTTTCTTGAAGTGTTGTATTAATGAGTTATTGGTATTTTGAGCTGTCACGTAGGGAGCCGACATCGCTGGCACGCTGACTGGAGCTCTGACTGGAAATCTGGAATCCAAGGACTTCCTAGAGGTTTTCCAGAATTGGTTTTTTAAAGCAGTCTGGGACAACCAACTACAACAACCTGCTTGACCTAGTTCTAGCAAACAAGGCCCTCGTAAATAATGTGGAGGTCACCGACAAGCTTGTCACAGGTGAACACATCTATAATTTTTAATGCTACATGGAAATGGAAAAATTAGATTATTGTAGTTTAAGTCCCAATGTTTCGCTCGGCACATTACAATGGACTTGGGGAAACACCTGGATGGTATACGATAAAATGACTATTGATTACATTAACGAAAATCTTGTATTATGAATAAGACATGAGCAGGCCCTGGGTCTCTTTATTTACAGAGACGTTTCGCTTTCACAGTAGGATTATTCAGTGAAATACAGAGGTAATTTAACACGGTGGAAGAAGTGGAGAGGCAATACTGAAGTATTCAGTCTCTCAGCTTTCATATTCACAAACTGCTACCAGTAACATCATAGCTCTGAATACAAGGAGTTACTTCGTATCGAAAATAATTGCATAATGTATTTTAAACAAGCAGAATGTGGCTCTCCCTTTTCTCTTTCCTACCTAACCGCTCAACGTACCTGGCCGAGCGTCTCACCTGACCTCAGCCACTACATAAACTCGTTAGCATATCATGAACACAATATTAAGGAGGGACACCACGACCATAGCTCTGTTCCAGTGGCTACAAATATAGAAGTACAAATAGGTCAGACAGGCTATTTTAGTTGGTTGGCACAAACTGCTTTAAAAAGGAATCCTGTAAACCTCTGGAAGTCCTTGAACTCCAGATTTCCGGCCAGAGCTCCAGTCAATTGGCAGCGATGTATGACTCCACACGTCACACAGCTCAAAATACCAATAACCTATTAATACAACACTTCAAGAAAGGCGAAAGTGTATTCGGCAAAACTCGCCATTATTTACGCTGGCGATCGTAAAACAATTACGCAAACTCAGCCACTATATAAACTCACTGTGTTAATCAAGCCTGACGCAAAAATCTGAGGTCTAAACAGCAGGGAGTGCCTAAGCAAGCCTACGAAGGCTAACAGATAACTTGAATTTGTATCAAGAAGTATAACACCCGGCCAACATCATTAGTAAGAGGCTTCTTTGCTTATGCAGCTCACTTCTGGTTTCCATACTGAAGAATAGATATCAATCCCCTGCATAAGGAATTTTACATATGAGACATATAGAAGACAAGTTTAAACAAAGGCAATACAAGTAGGGTGCTAAGAATATGAAACCAAGAAAGAACTGTAAACGATGGATTTAAATTTGATAAATTCAGATTTAGAAAGGCTTTAGGAAAAATGCCAGTTTAGCAATAAAGTTGTAGATGAGTGGCACAAACATCCAAGTAATAACCAAAACTGAAACCAATGGCAGTTTTTAATAGGCCTAACAAATACAAGAATGAGAAGTGCTTGGTTTAAGACCTGCCAAGCATGAGCCCACAGGCCTACCACTGTGCTTTCTAATACGTAATCACCCAACCCATATGGGTCATTTAGCTCCGAGTAATTGAGGCCCTGGATCAAACACGCTATATATGCTAGAGAGCAACGATGGTTTTTGTTGTTATTGGCTGTTTTTTTATACGAGTTGTACTGTACTAAAGTAACAGCTTTTTACTGATGTATCATCAATATTATTTTAATAGTAATAATTAATATTACTACTATTAGACTTATAAAAAGCGTTAAACAAGTAATAAAGGTGAGCACAAAAAGTTAACAGTATTAGAATTTGCTGCACTGAACCAGCTTCGAATAAAAAGTCATGAAAAATCTACCTTAAAGTTATCTCCCTCACGCACGAGGGAAGAGTACGTAGACATAGTAAGGCGCTGAAGGAAAGGTTAAAACAACGTATATGTGATTATGATAATGGTAGAAAAAAAACGGCGATGCCGGCCAAAAATTAAAATAATAATATCTGACTGAATTTTAAAGAGTAAAACCGAAAATCGTAACTTCAACCACTTAAAATGTGAAATTCACTACCATTAATATATTTAATCTATATTCAGGGCCTTATTAAGAAATTATGCATTGAAACATACATCAAAAGAATGATTATCTTTTAGTTAGAAAAATATTCCCTCATTTTTGCTTCCAAACTCGGTGCTAATAGGCCATAACTCCGAGCCATTACTGTGGTCGGTACGCCCTTCTTGCTCCAAGTTTAAACATAACCCTCGTCATCAATCTTCAAACCGTTGATGTTGCGCCCCCGTATACCGTCATCACTGATTAACTGTGCATTAATATTTAACTAAGGAATAATTGAGAAGATTTTCGTGCAATAATATTCTCCCCCTCTCTATCTCATGCATGTATACATGGAGGAAGGTGTCCTTGCCTATGTGTACAAGAGCAACAGCGCCTGTACACGTGTAAGTGGAAGTGAGTGTTCGTACAAGTGTCCACAACAGTGACCAAACTTGAGTAACAACGATGTAAAAAGTAGTCCGAGTCAGCTTAGTATGTTGTTCATCAAAGGTGAGTCAGCTGAGTATGATGTTCATTAAAGGTGAGTCAGCTTAGTGTGATGTTCATCAAAGGTGAGTCAGCTGAGTGTGATGTTCATCAAAGGTGAGTCAGCTTAGTATGATGTTCATCAAAGGTGAGTCAGCTGAGTATGATGTTCATTAAAGATGAGTCAGCTTAGTGTGATGTTCATCAAAGATGAGTCAGCTTAGTATGATGTTCATCAAAGGTGAGTCAGCTTAGTATGATGTTCATCGAAGGTGAGTCAGCTTAGTATGATGTTCATCAAAGGTGAGTCAGCTGAGTATGATGTTCATCGAAGGTGAGTCAGCTGAGTATGATGTTCATCAAAGGTGAGTCAGCTTAGTATGATGTTCATCGAAGGTGAGTCAGCTGAGTATGATGTTCATCAAAGGTGAGTCAGCTTAGTATGATGTTCATCAAAGGTGAGTCAGCTGAGTATGATGTTCATTAAAGGTGAGTCAGCTTAGTGTGATGTTCATCAAAGGTGAGTCAGCTGAGTATGATGTTCATCAAAGGTGAGTCAGCTGAGTATGATGTTCATCAAAGGTGAGTCAGCTTAGTATGATGTTCATCAAAGGTGAGTCAGCTGAGTATGATGTTCATTAAAGGTGAGTCAGCTTAGTATGATGTTCATCAAAGGTGAGTCAGCTTAGTATGATGTTCATCGAAGGTGAGTCAGCTGAGTATGATGTTCATCGAAGGTGAGTCAGCTGAGTATGATGTTCATCAAAGGTGAGTCAGCTGAGTATGATGTTCATCAAAGGTGAGTCAGCTTTGTATGATGTTCATCAAAGGTGAGTCAGCTTAGTATGATGTTCATCAAAGGTGAGTCGGCTCAGTGTGATATTCATCAAAGGTGAGTCAGCTTAGTATGATGTTCATCAAAGGTGAGTCAGCTTAGTATGATGTTCATCAAAGGTAAGTCAGCTTAGTATGATGTTCATCAAAGGTGAGTCAGCTTAGTATGATGTTCATCAAAGGTGAGTCAGCTTAGTATGATGTTCATCAAAGGTGAGTCAGCCTAGTATGATGTTCATCAAAGGTGAGTCAGCTTAGTATGATGTTCATCAAAGGTGAGTCGGCTCAGTGTGATGTTCATCAAAGGTGAGTCAGCTTAGTGTGTTCATTAAAGGTGAGTCAGCTTAGTATGATGTTCATCAAGGGTGAGTCAGCTTAGTGCGATGTTCATCAAAGGTGAGTCAGCTTAGTGTGTTCATTAAATGTGAGTCAGCTTAGTGTGATGTTCATTAAAGGTGAGTCAGCTTAGTATGATGTTCATCAAAGATGAGTCAGCTCAGTGCGATGTTCATCAAAGGTGAGTCAGCTTGGTGTGATGTTCATCAAAGGTGAGTTAACTTAGTGTGATGTTCATCAAAGGTGAGTTAACTTAGTGTGATGTTCATCAAAGGTGAGTTAACTTAGTGTGATGTTCATCAAAGGTGAGTTAACTTAGTGTGATGTTCATCAAAGGTGAGTTAACTTAGTGTGATGTTCATCAAAGGTGAGTTAACTTAGTGTGATGTTCATCAATGTGGATATCTCTTACCTGTATGAACTTCATCCTGCGTGTTAATAGGTCGTTTACATAATGTAGTGAACACTCCAATCTCTCCTCTTACTTTTTTTATCAGACTTCACCTCATACCTTCTGGTTACACAAATAACCCGCACATAAAAGAGAGAAGCTTACGACGACGTTTCGGTCCGACTTGGACCATTGACAAAGTCACACTAACAGAGGTGGAGCAGGACGGCTATATATAGGCAGGAAGAGGTGGAGGTAGTAGTAGTAGTAGTAGTAGTAGTAGTAGTAGTAGTAGTAGTAGTAGTAGTAGTAGTAGTAGTAGTAGTAGTAGTAGTAGTAGTAGTAGTACAAGAATTGTATATAATACCGACAGGATGAAATTAAGACACATGCACAACACCCGGGCATCCCCATCGTAGACGTTTCGCCATCCAGCCAGCCACTGGATGGCGAAACGTCCACAACAAAGACAACCAGACGCCGCACATGTGTCTCAATTTCATCAGTAGTTGTAGTAGTAGTGGTCCAAGTCGGACCGAAACGTCGTCGTAAGCTTCTCTCTTTTATATGCGGGTTATTTGTGTATCGTTCCAGTCACGGTATTGTGCCTTTTTGTTACCTTCTGATTATTCTGTTTCCCTCAGCTCAACTTGGTCCTCACGCTCTTCCTTAACTTCTTCCTTGCACAAATAACCCGCACATATCAAAGACAAGCTTACGACGACGTTTCGGTAAGACTTGGACCACTCTTAGTTCCACATTATCATAATTCACAGGGAAGCGCTATACTCGTCTGGGTCACACAGCGGCTAGAGACTGGGAGATAATCAGGTTTGATTCAGAGGAAAGTACCTCCAGTTCCCTAGATCAAGAGCCCTTTAACGGCATCCAGTCCCCTCCCCCCTTTTTCTCCCTTTGAGAAATCCACCATATCTCATTTATTGTCTTCCCCTTCGCATATCCACTTTTCAAGGACAGTTATTATTTTTGCCTCGACTAACTTATCATGTTGTAACTCTCCTTCGTCACATCTCTACTTAGTCACATCACTGCTTCGTCACATCTCTACCTCGTCATATCAATGCTTCGTCACATCTCTACCTCATCACATCACAGCTTCGTCACATCTCTACCTCATCACATCACAGCTTCGTCACATCTCTACCTCATCACATCACTGCTTCGTCACATCTCTACCTCATCACATCACAGCTTCGTCACATCTCTACCTCATCACATCACTGCTTCGTCACATCTCTACCTCATCACATCACTGCTTCGTCACATCTCTACCTCATCACATCACTGCTTCGTCACATCTCTACCTCATCACATCACTGCTTCGTCACATCTCTACCTCATCACATCTCTATTTTTCACCATAATCTCCTTCATACACGACTTTCCACACAGCCCAGATCTATTCATCGTCTCTTAAATAATTAGTTACCTCCTGTGTGTAGTTTCTCTCGTCATTGAGAGAATAAGAGAGACCTGTAATTAATACTAATAACATTAATAATTTACCTTTATTATTGTTTAAAAGCATATCACACATTCCATGCAAATATACATATACGAGCTTCAAAAACATATATATGAAAGCTAGAAAATAAGAGATAACCAAACGCACTATTATTTTATTTACTTAGAAAGGTAGAATGTATGATCCATGTGCTGCTGCCGTACTCTATATTATAGTTACATAATCTGAACAAATGTGTTTATGACGTATTCCATCACACGGGAAGGGTTTCATGTGCACACCTGATTATATTCTACGGACCCAGCCAACTATATTTCACTTACTGAGCACGGTGTGTCTGTGTATTAGGAGACTTTATCCTTAGAGGTTATTATTTAAGATAAATGACAATTGGAGACTGTCATGTTTACAAGACCTCCCCCACTCTCACACACAGCCTCGGTCTTATTACAGTGTGGTAAATAATTATTCATTCTGCTGCTTATGTGTTAATGCAATCTTCATAGCTATGTTACAAGCATAAGAGAGAGAGAGAGAGAGAGAGAGAGAGAGAGAGAGAGAGAGAGAGAGAGAGAGAGAGAGAGAGAGAGAGAGAGAGAGAGAGAGAGAGAGAGAGACTCAACATACTCACTGACCAGACTCAACCACAGTAAACATACTACACATCTCTACGCAATTCACTACTCACATTTATTCTCTATTATATTGCTCTAATTAATTACCAAGCGCAATAGTTTATTGTCATTTACAATGAGCGCTCATGAACCAAGGTGGAAGTGAATTATGAATTTTCAATATCCTCTCTTCTATAACACTATATTTTATGGAGGGTAACTACTAAATTTAACGACATTTCTTTATGACAAGTGGAGAGTTTTGATTTAATTATGAATGTTATGTATGCTGAGTGCTATTTCGGTTTTATGTTCATGCTTGTTGAAGTGTGTGTGTGTGTGTGTGTGTGTGTGTGTGTGTGTGTGTGTGAGTGTGTGTGTGTGTGTGTGTGGTGTGTGTGTGTGTGGTGTGTGGTGTGTGTGTGTTTTGTATGTGTGTGTGTGTGTGTGTGTGTGTGTGAGTGTGTGTGTGTGTGTGTGTGTGTGTCTGTGTCTGAGTGTGTGTGTGTGTGTGTATGTGTGTGTGTGTGTGTGTGTGTGTGTGTGTGTGTGTGTGTGTGTGTGTGTGTGTGTGTGTGGTCTGTGTCTGAGTGTGTCTGAGTGTGTGTGTGTGTGTGTGTGTTATGTGTGTGAGTGTGTGTGTGTGTGTGTGTGTGGGGTATGTGTGTGTGTGTGGTGTGTCTTTGTGTGTCTGTGTCTGAGTCTGTGTGTGTGTGTTGTGTATGTGTGTGTGTGTGTGTGTGTGTGTTGTGTGTGTGTGTTTGTGTGTGTGTGTGTATGTGTGTGTGTGTGTGTGTGTGTGTGTGTGTGTGGTGTGTATTGTATGTGTGTGTGTGTGTGTGTGTGTGTGTGTGTTGTGTGAGTGTGAGTGTGTATGTGTGTGTGTATGTGTGTGTGTGTGTGGTGTGTGTGTGTGTGTGTGTGTGTGTGTGTCGGGTGTGTGTGTGTGTGGTGTGTGTGTGTGTGTGTGTGTGTATGTATGTGTGTGTGTGTGTTTTGTGTGTGTGTGTGTGTCCGTGTCTGAGTGTGTGTATGTGTGTGGGTGTGTGTTTACTCACCTAGTTGTACTCACCTAGTTGAGGTTGGGGGGTCGAGCCCGAGCTCCTGGCCCCGCCTCTTCATGATCGCTACTAGGTCACTCTCCCTGGGGCCGTGAGCTTTTCATACCTCTGCTTAAAGCTATGTATGGATCCTGCCTCCACTACATCGTTTCCCCCAAAACTTTTCCCACTTACTGACTACTCTGTGGCTGAAGAAATACTTCCTAACATCCCTGTGATTCATCTGTGTCTTCAGCTTCCAACTGTGTCCCCCTTTTTACGTGTCCAATCTCGGAACATCCTGTCTTTGTCCACCTTGTCAATTCCCCTTTAGTATTTTGTATGTCGTTATCATGTCCCCCTATCTCTCCTGTCCTCCCGTGTCGTCAGGTTGATTTCCCCTTTAAACCCCTCCTCGTAGGACATACCTCTTAGCTCTGGGACTAGTCTTGTTGCAAACCTTTGCACTTTCTCTAGTTTCTTTACGTGCTTGGCTAGGTGGGGGGTTCCAAACTGGTGCCGCATACTCCAATATGGGGCCCAACGTATACGGTTTTACAGGGTCCTGAACGATTCTTATTAAGATGTCAGAATGCTGTTCTGAGGTTTGCTAGGGGCCCATATGCTGCAGCAGTTATTTGGTTGATGTGCGCTTCAGGAGATGTGCCTGGTGTTTATACTCACCCCAAGATCTTTTTCCTTGAGTTTAGGTTTGTAGTCTCTGACCCCCTAGACTGTACTCCGTCTGCGGCCTTCTTTGGGCCCCTTCCCCAATCTTTATGACTTTGCACTTGGTGGGATTGAACTCCAGGAGCCAATTGCTGGACCAGGTCTGCAGCCTGTCCAGATCCCTTTGTAGTTTCTGCCTGGTCTTCGATCGAGTGATTCTTCTCATCAACTTCACGTCATCTGCAAACAGGGACACCTCAGAGTCTATTCCTTCGTCATGTCGTTCACAAATTCCAGAAACAGCACTGGTCCCAGGACTGACCCCCGCGGGACCCCGCTGGTCACAGGTGCCCTCTCTGACACCTCCAAAGTACCATGACTCGCTGCTGTCTTCCTGACAAGTATTCCCCGATCATTGTTGTGCCTTCCCTGTTATCCCTGCTTGGTTCCTCCAGTTTTTGCACCAATCTTTGTGTGGAACTGTGTCAAACGCCTTCTTGCAGTCCAAGAAAATGCAATCCACCCCCCCCTCTCTCTCTTGTCTTACTGCTGTCACCATGTCATAGAACTCCAGTAGGTTTGTGACACAGGATTTCCCGTCCCTGAAACCATGCTGGCTGCTGTTGATGAGATTCATTCCTTTCTAGGTGTTCCACCACTCTTCTCCTGATAATCTTCTCCATGATTTTGCATACTATACATGTCAGTGACACTGGTCTGTAGTTTAATGCTTCATATCTGTCTCCTTTTTTAAAGATTGGGACTACATTTGCTGTCTTCCATGCCTCAGGCAATCTCCCTGTTTCGATAGATGTATTGAATATTGTTGTTAGGGGTACACATAGCGCCTCTGCTCCCTCTCCCCAATACCCATGGGGAGATGTTATCTGGCCCCATTGCCTTTGAGGTATCTAGCTCACTCAGAAGCCTCTTCACTTCTTCCTCGGTTGTGTGCACTGTGTCCAGCACTTGGTGGTGTGCCCCACCTCTCCGTCTTTCTGGAGTCCCTTCTGTCTCCTCTGTGAACACTTCTTTGAATCTCTTGTTGAGTTCTTCACATACTTCACGGTCTTTTTCCTGTTGTCTCTCCTCCTTCCTTCCTTAGCCTGATTACCTGGTCCTTGACTGTTGTTTTCCTCCTGATGTGGCTGTACAACAGTTTCGGGTCAGATTTGCTTTCGCTGCTATGTCATTTTTCATATTGTCTTTGGGCCCCTCCCTTCTTATCTGTGCATATTCGTTTCTGGCTCTACGACTGTTCTCCTTATTTCCTGGGTCCTTTGCCTTCTATGTTTCTTCCATTCCCTAGCACACTTGTTTTTGCCTCCCTGCACCTTTGGGTAAACCATGGGCTCATCCTGGCTTTTTCATTACTCCTGTTACCCTTGGGTACAACCTCTCCTCAGCCTCCTTGCATTTTGTTGCTACATATTCCATCATCTCATTAACTGGCTTCCCTGCCAGTTCTCTGTCCCACTAAACCCCCGTTCAGGTAGTTCCTCATTCCTGTGTATTCCCCTTTCTTGTAGTTTGGCTTCATTCGTCCTGGCCTTCCTGCTTCTCCCTCCACTTGTAGCTCTACTGTGTATTCGAAGCTTAAAACCACATGGTCACTGGCCCCAAGGGGTCTTTCATATGTGATGTCCTCGATATCTGCACTACTGAAGGTGAATACTAAGTCCAGCCTTGCTGGTTCATCCTCTCCTCTCTCTCTTGTAGTGTCCCTTAGTGTTGGTACATGAAGTTCTCCAGTACCACCTCCATCATCTTAGCCCTCCATGTATCTTGGCCCCCATGTGGGTCCAAGTTCTCCCAATCGATCTCCTTGTGGTTAAAGTCACCCATGATCAGGAGCTTTGCCCTGCATGCATGAGCTCTTCTGGCCACTCTAGCCAGTGTGTCACCATCGCTCTATTGCTCTCGTCGTACTCTTGCCTTGGCCTCCTGCTGTTCTGTGGTGGGTTATACATCACTGCTATTACCACCTTGGGCCCTCCAGAGTGAAGTGTTCCCACTATGTAATCACTTTCTTCTCCGCTATCTCCTCTCTCCAGCTCATCAAAATTCCAGCGATTTTTGATCAGCAACGCCACTCCCCCACCCCCCTGTTCCCTCTGTCTTTCCTCAGGATTTGGTACCCCGTTGGAAAGATGGCATCTGTTATCATCCCTGTAAGCTTGGTTTCTGTGAGAGCTATGATGTCCGGTGATGCTTCTTTGACTCTTCGTGCCACTCCTCCCACTTATTTGTTATTCCATCAGCGTTTGTGTACCATACCTTCAGTTTCCTTTCCAACACTGGGGTTTTGGGGGGGGCCCTGTGAGGGTGGGAGACCTGGTGGCATACTGTGGGATTCTATAGCTCGGTGTTGGGTGGAGGCTGTGGGTATGGATTGTAGTGTGTGTTGGGATGGTGTGATAGGTTGTATGGTTCTGAGAGTAGTTGTGTGTGTGCTTGCCCTTGCTGTTCTGTCCTGCTCTGACTGACTCTGCTGATTCCCTCCTTGTCTCTTTTCCTATCTCCTTTCGCTTTTTTG
>NC_069408.1:49042210-49091286 GCF_026875155.1 Cherax quadricarinatus | reverse complement strand
AAATGCACGGTAAGAAGGAGGCCCAATGCCCAATATGAAAACAACATAGCAGCAAAAGCCAATCTGACCCGAAGCTGTTAAACAGCTACATCAGGAGGAAAACAACATCAGGACCGGTAATCAGGCTAAGGAAGGAAGGAGTATGTAAGGAACTCAACAAGAGATTCAAAGAAGTGTTCACAGAGGAGACAGAAGGGACCCCAGAAAGACAGAGAGGTGAGGTATACCACCAAGTGTTGGACACAGTACACACAACCGAGGAAGACGTGAAGAGGCTTCTGAGTGAGCTAGATACCTCAAAGGCAATGGGACCCGGATAACATCCCTCCATGGGTCCTGAGAAAGGGAGAAGAGGCGCTATGTGTACCCCTAACAACAATATTCAACACATCTATCGAAACTGGGAAATTACCTGAGGTATGGAAGACAGCAAATGTAGTCCCAGTTTTTAAAAAAGGAGACAGACATGAAGCACTAAACTACAAACCAGTGTCATTGACATGTATAGTATACAAAATCATGGAGAAGATTGTCAGGAGAAGAGTGGTGGAACACCTAGAAAGGAATGATTTCATCAACAACAGCCAACATGGTTTCAGGGACGGGAAATCCTGTGTCATAAACCTACTGGAGTTCTATGACAGGGTGACAGCAGTAAGACAAGAGAGAGGGGTGGGTAGATTGCATTTTCTTTGACTGTAAGAAGGCATTTGACACAGTTCCACACAAGAGATTAGTGCAAAAACTGGAGGACCAAGCAGGGATAACAGGGAAGGCACTGCAATGGATCAGGAAATACTTGTCAGGAAGACAGCAGCGAGTAATGGTACGTGGCGAGGTGTCAGAGTGGGCACCTGTGACCAGCATTCCGACATCTTAATAAGGAATCGTTCAGGACCCTGTACACCGTGTACGTTAGGCCCATATTGGAGTATGCGGCACCAGTTTGGAACCCACACCTAGCCAAGCACGTAAAGAAACTAGAGAAAGTGCAAAGGTTTGCAACAAGACTAGTCCCAGAGCTAAGAGGTATGTCCTACGAGGAGAGGTTAACGGAAGTCAACCTGACGACACTGGAGGACAAGAGAGATAGGGGGGACATGATAACGACATACAAAATACTAAAAGGAATTGACAAGGCGGACAAAGACAGGATGTTCCAGAGATGGGACAGAGCAACAAGGGGACACAGTTGGAAGTTGAAGACACAGATGAATCACAGGGATGTTAGGAAGTATTTCTTCAGCCACAGAGTTGTCGGGAAGTGGAATAGTTTGGGAAGCGATGTAGTGGAGGCAGGATCCATACATAGCTTTAAGCAGAGGTATGATAAAGCTCACGGTACAGGGAGAGTGACCTAGTAGCTACCAGTGAAGAGGCGGGGCCAGGAGCTAGGACTCGACCCCTGCAACCTCAACTAGGTGAGTACACACACACACACACACACATACACACACACATACCTACTTTCACATGTTGCCGGTAAAAATACCTCGTAATTTCAACGCACATGTTCGTGATTTCACTCTTCTCAAGCATTTCTCAACGTAACTACCCAACAAAACTTCAACCTCAACTACAAGAATAACGAATAGTCACGCACCTTCCTTGTCCTGTTAAAACGCCTCGTGAACATCGCGATCACAACCACCTACCAACCACCTAGACGCTTCTGGATGCTTAGTGGAAAGACACGATTGACAGCCGGTTCACGTGGGGGGGGGGGGAGGTGTAGACAAAAGTTTTCTAGTGTCAGGCGCGGTGAGGAGAGGCAGTTATTAGATTAGATTTTGCAGATGGAACGGCTAGTTTATTGTTCACCCCATGGATATACGGTGAACAATAAATTAGCCGCTTGGGTGGCAAAACCTAATCTAATCACCGCTCCTTCTAACTACACTTGACACTCGTCAACAAAACTCTTGTCTACCCGTCATTTTTCAGCTTTTTTTTTTTCAGTCATGTCCTCTCACTAAAAATGTCTAGGTGGTCTCTGAAGATGTTATATCGCACAGTCTTATGTAAGTAATCCATATTCACTGTAAAATTTTAAAGACAACTAAAACAGTTGGGGTTTAGCCATAAACCAGTACATAGGTCTAATATAGTACTCACTATCGATAACGAAACATCTAAAGTGGCAAATTGTTTTAATTCCTACTACACACCTGTCGCATCAACACTAGTCAGTAAACTACCAGCTGCATCAAATACCTTTAACACAGACTCTGATAAGTTTCAAACATACTATACCAATAAAGGGGTAACCCCAAACAGTTGTCAACTAGTAAGTGTATCTCATGACTTTATTCAAAAAGAACTAAGCAGGTTAAACCCAACTAAGAGCACTGGCCCGGATAACATCCCGTCTAAGTTCCTAAAAGATGGTGCTTCTGAACTGTCAGTCCCTATTGCTCACATGAACCTGTCAATAACCACTTATACCATACCGGAGGGGTTCAAGGAGGCCAGAGTTACTCCTATCTTCAAGAAAAATAGTAGGTCTGATGTAAGCAACTATAGGCCTGTTAGTATACTCATTATAAAATAAAAAATTCTAGAGAGGGTGGTGTACTGTCAAGTAGTTAAGTACCTTAATGACAACAACATTCTCCATAGCTATCAATCAGGCTTTAGAAGATTTTGCTCAACAGACACCTCCCTAATTAATCTGATGGATTACTTGAGAACTGAAATGTCAATGGGGAACCTCATAGGAATGGTAACCTTAGACCTGCAAAAGGCCTTCGATACTGTCAACCACAATATATTATGTAAGAAACTTCAAGCTATCGGTATAGGTTCTGTAGATTGGTTTAAGTCCTACCTTAGCAACAGGAGACAAATTGTCAAAATCAACAAAACGGAATCAGGACCCCTGGCGATAGCATGTGGAGTTCCCCAAGGTAGTATCCTGGGTCCCTTATTATTCTTATGCTATGTTAATGACATGCCTATCAGTGTCAAGTGCAAACTCCTACTGTATGCAGATGACAGTGCTCTGTTAGTGTCAGATAAAAACCCACAAGATATAGCTAATGTATTAACACTGGAACTGGAGTCCTGCAGCAAATGGTTAGTAGACAACAAACTATCATTACACTTCGGGAAAACTGAAGCCATTCTCTTTGGCACGAAACATAAACTGAGAAGGGTAAATAATTTTAACGTTCAGTGTAATGGGGAGCCCATCGCTTCGGTTTCCTCAGTAAAATATCTGGGAATTCCCTTTGACCCATGCATGTCAGGAGAATTGATAGGGAACAGTGTAGTAAAGAAAGCGAATGCCAGACTGAAGTTCCTCTATAGACAAGCACAGTGTCTACCTACTGAGGCTCGCAGGACCCTATGTCTAGCCCTTATACAGTGTCATATGGATTACGCTTGCTCTTCATGGTACTCTGCTGTGACAAAAAAAACTGAAAGATAGACTACAAATCACCCAGAACAAAATTGTAAGATTCATCCTGGGCCTGGGTCCAAGAGAGCATGTAGGCCAGAATGAATTACTGCAGTTGGATATGCTGAATATTGAAGATGGTAAAGCAACCGAAGCTAAATCATGTTTATAAAATTGCTCACAAACAGTGTCCAGAATATCTTGCTGTCAATTTTTGTCAAGGTTGGGAACCAAAGCAATCATAGTACTAGGGGGAGAGAGCACAACTTTGTAGTACCCACAGTCATTGGCCAGGCTTCAAACATCTTTTATTGTACAGCAATAAAGGAATGGAACAGACTGCCCGCACATGTCAAAGCCAGTCATAACATGAACCAGTTCAAGAAGAGTGCCAAAAGGTGTCTGATGAATGTAACAACAGAAAAGGAGGGGAATGATTTTTTATTTTTAAGCTAACACACGTGTAATTTTACCTTATTCCTAGTAATGACCCTCGTGTAGTAGATAGTTTTAATGACCCTCGTGTAATAGATAGTCTTAATGACCCTCGTGCAGTAGATAGTCTTAATGACCCTCGTGTAGTAGATAGTCTTAATGACCCTCGTGCAGTAGATAGTCTTAATGACCCTCGTGTAGTAGTCTTAATGACCGTCGTGTAGTAGATAGTCTTAATGACCCTCGTGTAGTAGATAGTCTTAATGACCCTCGTTTAGTAGGTAGTCTTAATGACCCTCGTGTAGTAGGTAGTCTTTTTAGTATAATAATATGTTATCTCCATTACAGAATAATAATATTATAATCTTTATATTATAATAATAAGGTAAAAGGACCCCAATGGAAATAAGTCACTCTGTCTGACTTTTTTGGGTTATCTCAGGTTCTCTACACATATGCTGCTATGTATGATAATCTATGTAACTGTATTTGTGTATACCTGAATAAACTTACTTAACACACCGGTCACTCGCTCACATATGGTTCCCAGGTAACAAGGAGCTTTCAGCATTCAACCATTTTTTTTTTTTTACATTTCGTGTAGAAATTGTGTCCATTTAGCGCGCTTCATTAAATAATTTATTGAATTATATTTACTGTATTCACATTTAAAGTACAGCAGTTCGAGATCAGCCTAATAACAAATTTAAAGCTGAATTTACTGAATTTGGCCAGCGATTTATCCCTTGACGAATTTAGATGTTTTTAATATTGTTTTTAGTCTTTATGTATTGTCTGTAGCAAACAAGAGGACTCCACTAGCAATAGTGAGGATATATTACCAAAAACAACTGGTGGGAGCTCCATTGTTGGTGCTAGGGAAGATAGGAATAAGACAGGTAAACATGCACCAACAGGGAATACAGTCACAGAAACCCAAGGCAAACGGAAACCAAGACTGTGCACATACTATGCACTTGGTATCTGCAGACATGGGAAATCTGGAAAAACAGATGGGACGTGCAACTATGACCACCCTAGAAAATGCCGTGCCCTTATGACAACAGGAAAATGCAAACTCCCTTCCTGTAAGCTTTTTCACCCTGAAATGTGTACCTCTTCAGTACAGGAAAGACTGTGCTATAACTTAAATTGCCAGGCACACCATCTAAAGGGGACAAAAAGATACAAAACATCCAGGCCATGGGAAAACCTGGGTAGCCACAGCCACTCAAGAGGGAGAGGTTTTTTTAGTGCCAGGAAGGAAAAAAAACTGGCAGGAAATGGCAGAAATTGTACACCAAATCCAGTCATTCCTGGAGTGGAACCACAGTCGATGGCCTCCACTCCAAACCAACAGATACAGATACTAATGCCGGAAAAAAATCCCCCCCCCAGTACCAACAATACCACCAGTCCGATGACATTCTTCTTTGCAAATATACAGGGTCTAAAGCCAGCAACAAACAACAAAATACCTTTCATCCGTGGACTGCTTGCAGAGGCAAAGGCAATGTTCGCGGCTTTCACTGAGACCCACTTAAAGGATCACTTAGACAACGAAATATGGATCCCAGGTTACAACCTATACAGATGTGACAGAGTGAACAGGCAAAAGGGGGGGGGGTTGGCCTGTACATTGCAGAGTCACTTGTTTGCACAGAACTGCTTAATGCCACAAATGATGTAGTGGAAGTTTTAGCAGTAAAGGTCGAGAACCAAAACCTAGTCATTGTGGTAGTCTACAAGCCTCTGGATGCAACATCCCAGCAATTCCAGGAACAGCTGTTAAAAATTGACCACTGTCTGGAAAATCTTCCAGCTCCTGCACCCAACATCTTGCTCCTGGGGATTTCAATTTAAAGGGCACCTAAATGGGGAAATGCAAAAATATTTTTGAGTAAAACCCAGGGGCACTTGATGAAAACTCACATCACACGAGCTTTTAAATTCTGCACAAAATTCAATTTAAACCGCAAATAATAGAGCCTTAGACGGGAGAATAACTAGACTCATTTTCATAAAAATGGATCTGATAAAAAATGTACCATATCAAAAAAATTACTCAGATCACAACATAATGGGGTTTCAGACTGTATGCGCAGAGCCCCAGCCCGAAAAATGAATTAGCACGAGGGAGCTTTCACCAAATTAAACTTCAATAAAAAAAAAATAAAGTGGGCCAAGTAAATCAAGTCCAAACCGATATAAGCTGGGAAATATCTAAGCAACACAGCCCCCAATTTTTTCCCAGAAAGATTAACTTGGGGCACCGATGTTGCACAAGATTATTCCTCTAAGAAAAAGGAGGAGTAATGTAAAATAAAAGAGAAGGGCGCTCTCTTTACGGGGCGACAGAAAAGAATACAAGTGCTAAAAAGGTCAATCTATCGAAATGCGTGGGAGACACTGGTAGAGAAATAGCAAAATCGATTTAAACTAAAGGAATTTTAAGGGAGTAGGAACCGGGGAAAAACTAAAACCATAAATGAAATCGAAAGAAACCCAAGTATTCTTCTCCTATGCCAAATCAAAGTCGGAACAACGTCCAGTATTGGGGCCCTTATTAAACAAGATGGGTCCCACACAATGACAGCAAGGAAATGAGTGAGTACTCAAGTCCCCCAAAATGACTCACTTTTTTTGCAAGCCATAACCGATGACAGTCGAAGTTTTAAAAAGAATTTTTTTTATGAGGAGCCCCAAAAAATTTTGGGAACACAACCCATCTGATGTTTTCCTGACGCCGAGACTTCGAACAGGGGTAAATGACGCCCATGCACTCTGCCCCCCGGGCCCGATCATGGAAAATCCTGTTCTGAAATGCAAGAAGCCCTATCACAGCCTTTCCATCCTATGGAGAGGGGCTGGAAAAGGGGGTCGCCCCGTTTTCTAAAAAAAAAAAAGACATAGCCCCCTCCCAAAGGGGCAGTAAAGCAACGCAAAGAACTCAGACCCATAGCACTAACATCCCCATTCATAAAACTTTGAAAAAAGCCTAAAAAGCAATCACCACCCATCAGAAACCCCTCGTTTCACAAAACCCGGGCAAGAGTTTAGAACAGGTCGCCCCTTCGTCCAACTTTGGATCACTACGACAAAGGGCCTAGATGACGAGAAGACAAAAAAAAAGCGATTAATATAAACAACTTTGCAAAAGCCCTTTGCAGTGTGACCATGGGTAAAAGCGCACCCAAAAACGTTTGGGAAAGGAATAACAGGAAAAGCGGTCGATGGATCTAAATTTCCTCACTAACGAACCGAGAGTTTAGTAAAAAAAAGAAAGCCGGGCAGGCACGGTGAAAAGCCTGTTCCCCCAGGCACAGTATCGCTCCCATCTTGTTCCTCATCCTCAATCTGCCCATAGACAAGGATGTCAGCCACAGCAGTGTTTTTTTGCAGATGACACCCGAATCTCATGACAGTGTCTTCCTTTGCGACAGAAAGGGCCCCAGGCGGACATCAACCAAATTTTTTCGTGGGCTGCAAAAAACAATTTGAAGTTCACGATGAAAAAATTTCAATTACTCAGAATGGAAAACACGGGGGAAAATTTAAATCTTCTCAGGTACAAAAACAAATTCTGGCCACAAAATAGAGCAAAAACCCAAACTCAAAGCCCCTGGGAGGATATGTGGGAGGACCTCCCCTTTCAAGGACCATAATTGTATCGATCGCTTTTGCTAGAAAAATGCGGGATGGAAAATTTGGAACCTTCAAAACGGGGATGCCAAGCCTGTGAAAGTCTTCGGTCATTTGTTTTTCTGGGCTGGAATATTGCTGCACAAACGCCCTTTCAAGGCGGTGAAATTGCTGCCCTAGAAAATGTACAGAAAAACCTTCCGGCGCGCAAACGGAGATTAAAACACTTAAATTACGGGGAGCGTTTGGGTTCCTAAACTGTTTTCCCCGGGAACGCAGGGGGGAGAGATACATGATTATATCACTGGAAAAATCCTGAGGCACAGTACCGAACTTGCACACAAAAATCACTCCTACGAAAGCAAAAGATTGGCGACATGAAAACACCCCCCAATAAAAAGCAGGGGGGTCACTAGCACTTTAGAGACCATACAATAATGTCGGGGGCCCCCCGAGACTGTTCAACTGCCTCCAGCGTACATAAGGGGTTTACCAACAGCCCCCTGGCAGTCTTCAAGCTGCACGGACAAGCACCTAAAGTCAGTTCCTGATCAGCCGGGCTGTGGCTCCCTACGTTGGTTTTTCGTGCAGCCCCAGCAACAGCCCGGGTTTCCATCTGACCACAGGAGGCCGGTACAGCCAGGCCGGGGGGCGTTGACCCCCCCGGGAAATCTCCCAGGGAAAATCCAGTCCATTTAGTTTGTTCGTATTTTATATTATTTTTAATTTTTATTATTATTTTATTATTTTATTTATTTTTATTAATTTTTTATTATTAAATTATTATTATTTTTATTAATAAATTTTTATTATTATTATTATTTTTTATTTTTATTTTTTTTATTATTATTATTTTATTATTTTTATTATTATTATTATTAAAAAGGCCGAACCGTAAGATCATATAAATTGCGAAGGTTTGTGAGAACAAGTTACAAGAAAGGAATCTTTTTCATTCCTTGGGGTCAAGAGCCCTTCTTACACGAAGGCACCCCACCCCTTCCCTTTAAGGGGTCCCATCCATTTATGCATAAGCCACTTATTTGACATAAATTAAAAGTCACGGGGGAGGGCGGAAGGGGGAGGGGGGGGGCGCTAAACCAGGTGGATTATACATTTCATTTGGGTTAGGAGCAATTTGGGATGTCCCAGGAAATGGAAAGTGGTGTGGTAAGTGGTTCAAAACCCCCCCCGTTTTGTGATTTTTTTTTTTTGCTGTAAAAAAGTACGGGCTTATGGAAATGCTATAGTGTTACCTGAAGTCGTCCCAAAGGATAGAATTTAAATATTTTTTTAAAAGCATTTTTTCAGGTTACTTTATGGCAGGTACCCTGGAAAGATGACTGGGAGTTTATTTCTTTGTGAGTGAAGGGAGGGTTTATTTGTGAAAAATTTTTTACCACATTTAAAAGAGGGCATTATTTTCTGTATAATTCTGTAGCCAGTAGAAATTTAATCTCTGTTTATAATAATTTTTGGGTTTTAAAAGGGTTGTCTGTCTTTTTAAACAAATAAAAGTGAGTGTAAACAGAGGAGGATAATATAATTATATATACTACTTTTGGGGATATTTTTATTTCGCAAAAACAGTTTTTTGATTAAAGCCAAAATAAAAGATATAATTTTCCACTATTTCAAGGGTGTACATTTATTAAGTTTTGAAAAAATTCGTAAAATCCGGTTAGGAAGAAATATTTGGTTACAACTTTGTTTTTTTTTTCCTTGTTTTAAATTTCCCTTAGGGAAAAAAATTTTTTTCGAGGACTTCTCGGGGTTTATTTTTTTCTTGTCAAAGGGAAAGGGCCCGGGTGAGAGGCTGAGAGTTTGAGGGTGGGGTTTCCCGATGGCCCGAAACGTCGTTTTTGGGGCCCGGGACGTATCTGACATTTAGGAAGATTTGGGTCCTAGTGTTCCAAAAAATATTTTTGATTTATCAATGTTTTCTTGCTGCTGGGATAAAGCGACGAGTTTGGAAAACCCAGTCCCGTAGTAGTTCGTTTGGTAGACCCTCACCTCACGTGGTTGGGATTCCCAGTCCCGGGGGGAAAAACTTTGGGGGTCGGGTTTTTTTAAGGGCCAGTAAGTTCCCCCTCTTCTAATAACAGACTCACAAAAATCGTAAATGACACGTTTGAAAACAAACCTTCCCCCACGGCGGGGATAGAACCCGCGACCAGAGAGTCTAAAAAAACTCAGACCTTTCGCTTTTTGGGCCATGGCCCAGACCCAAAAATTTTTTCCAATGGTATTTTCCCCACCATAAGGAAGGTTAGCGTAGGCCCCTTTTCCCCCAAAATGAAATTTTTTTTTACAGCAAATCCCCAGCTAGCGTAAACCGTAAACGAACCTTAGCTAAAGGACCCTCAAAGCCGTCAACATGACTCCCGAAATGGGTAAAGCCACGATTGAAAACCCAAACCTTTACAAAAGGGAGAGCGAAGTTTCAAAAAAAAATTTTTTTAAAAAGAGACCCAAAAAAATTTGGTTAACACAAGCCTATCCGATGTTATCCTGAAGCCAAATGACTTCGAACAGGCGTTTAAATGACATGCCCATGCACTCTGCCCCAGGGCCGGACTCATGGAACCCCGTGTTCATAAAAAATTTGAAAGAAAGCCCCTATCAGGCCTTTTCCTTTCCTATGGGAGGGTAGCATGGACACGGGGGTGGGTTCCCACGGGTTACAAAAAACAAAAACCCTACCCCCCTTCCAAAAAGGGGGGCATTTAAAGCAACACCCAAAAAAACTACGACCGATAGAAACTAACATCCCATTATATAAAAATTTTAAAAGGGGTTTCTTTTTTTCAAATTTCCAGCCGGTTTTGGTTTGAGATGGGAAAGGAAAAAGGGGTGGGTAAGGATGGGTTTTTTGGGGAAAAGGGTGGGAGGGGGGGAGAGGTAGGTTTATAAAAGGTAAGCCCCCAAACCCACTTTGGTGAAATTTTAAAAAGTGTATGTGAAAAAATAAGATATTCTTTAAGAGGTATTTTTACTAACCCATCGAGTCACTTTAGATAAAAACAGTTTATAAAGTTTTGACTCTGAATTGGTAGAATTATACAAGTTGAAATTGTTTTTTTTTTTTTTTTTTTTTTTTTTTTTTTTGGCGATTGCACAACGGAATTTATGCGACAATAAGGCAAAAATTTTTCGGCCCCATTTTTAGAGTTTTCCCCGTGACAATGGCTTCTTACGGTGGTGTCCACCCAATATTTAAAATAGCATAATTTTTTCCCTTAAAATTGTTATATAAGTTGTCTCCCAAATTTGGGGGGGCGATGATGTTCTCTTAAAACATAAAAGGGGTTTTCTGGGGGTTTCCCAAAATCTTCTTCACCCAGGGGGGTTTTCCCAAAAATATCGGGGGCCCGAGGGTAATCATCTTTATAAACCCAAAAAAATGGTATACAATCCCGACAGGTTGTAGGAAAAGGAAAACAAAATTGAAACCCGGGTTAGACAACTTTTTCCGAAATGTTTCCCTACACAGTAGGCTTCTTCAGTCGAATACAGAAACTAGGCAGAAAAAGTAGAGATGTGAAGACGACTTCAAGGGTGATGGAGGGTTTACATCGTTTTCACATCTCAAATTTTCCCTCCCTTACTTTCTTTTATTCGACTGAAGAACCCCTACTTTTGGGGGGAAAAAAGAAACGTTTCGGAAAAAGTTGTCAAAACTGTTGCATAGGTGTTTTCCCTACAATCATCTTTATGTAAAAAAGGGACGGCCCCTTTTGGGAGAGCATTTTTTGGGAGCCTTGAGGGGTATTTATGTATAATCCGGGGTATTTACCATTGTATAGGATGTTCCTATCTGGCATGTATGTTCTTGCATTGTTTTTAGAGTTGTTTCTTTTTTAGGGTGTCAAGGCGTACTTTTTTGGCAGTTTTTATCTTGTATGGGTAAAAACTGCCATTTTTACCTGTCTCTCCCCCTGGTTTCGGTAATTTAAGCGAAGAGCTCTATTCTGGACCCTTTGTAACCGTAAACATTTTTGTCTTTGTTGTTAAAGACATAGGGACACAAGGGTATTCGAGTATAGGGGTTTTTTAAATTTTTTTACGATGTTTTTTTTTCATTTTTGGGGGCTTGATTTAATCGAAAAAGCTGCTAAGGCCGGCTTTGGCCCAAAGTTGATCTTCTTAGTTACATGAGTGTTGAGTGGGGGCCCGCTGTCTTTTTTCGTTTTCCCAAAATCTTGTTAGGGGGTTTAATGGCAAAGGTTTTCCTCTGATGGAAAATACCTCCTTTATCTTCAATTGTTGATGCAAAACATCCTTTTCGGGGCTAAAAGGACCTTTTTAGGATTAGTCGTAATTCTCCCTTCTTTTCCCCAATTAGATTTCGGGCGAAAAATTTAATATTTATTTTTTTTTTGACTCTCTCATACTTGTTTTTTTCCTGTTACCGGGGGGTGATGAGGCGCAAGGGAAAAAACATTCCCTCTGCAAAAATGTGTCCAAAAGTTTTCACTAAAACTCTGGTTGAGGGAAAGGGAATTTACATAAATGTTTAAAAAGAAGTGGACGAGAAAGAAACCCTTTTGGGAAAACCAGCCGTCGGTTTTAAAAGGGTCTGTCGACCCCGCCATGAAAGGTGGGGTTTATTTTTTTTTTGAGGTTTTAAAAAATTTTTTATTTTACTTGGGAAAGTTCAGTTATGGTCTGGAGGTCAAAGAGTTTGTATTTAAAGGCCCTCATGCCAAAAAGCTATTTAAAAGCTTTTATGAAAAATTTTTTGGTGGCAATTAAGGGGAAAAAATTTCCCCCGATGTTTTAGACTTGTACAGTTTTCGAAAAAATTTTATTTTCATGGGTTTGGGCCTCATGTATTCTAAAGCCAAAAATTTTTTTTTCAGTGAAAAAAGTGATTTTAAATCCATTTTTAGTAGTTCAATCTGTTGGAAAAGGGCCTTCTCAAGGAAAAATTTTTCCCGTGATTAAAATAAAAATTTTAGGTCTATAGTTCCCAGGATGGTGAATTTTTTTTTGGGGTTTTCCCAGAAAGATCATCCTTTCAGTCTTAAAAACACTGGAAAAAGTCCGAGGCCAAGATGGAATTTAAAAATATTTACCCCAAAAACTGTTTACAATTTCTGGGGAAAGGGAAATTATTTGTTTCCCCTTGTTATTCCCGAAGGGCCAGGGGCTCTATTTTGCATTCTTCCCAAAAACCTTTACTCATTTAGTTTGTTTAAAAGGTTTTTGGGAAGCGGGTGGGTATCTTTTAAGGTTGAAGTATCGATGGAAGGTTTGTGGTTGTGAAACATCCAAGTTCTCATTTTTCCATTCATTTTTCCAATGATAATGATTATTGTTAAATTTACGGGCTGTTTTTTTGGGGAGAGAATTTTCTCCCTACATTTACCCCTAAAAATTTGCCTGGCCCGTGGAAACGTCAAGTTTTTTTTCAACATCTTCATTTATCCCCATCAGTGAAAAGGGAAAGAAATAGGTAGTTAGGAGCCTTGTGTTTTCCCTAAAAGTTTTTCGGGTCTTACTCCAAAATTTTTCCGGTTCCCCGTTTTTTACTGATTTAGCTTGAAGGGGAATAGCAGTTTCCATAAAAATCCCGTTTGTGAAAGGGCCCAAACTGTTAATTAATTCTTTCCCTTTAAACGGTGAGTTTTAGTGCTGGGGGTTGTCGCGGTTTTAAGATGCCTTCGACCCTTTTGCTTTTAATTTCTTAAATTGTCTCTAATTTTTCCCCGTAGGTTTTTTATTGTTGGTAAAATTTATTGTGGGAAAATTTTTGGACAATTGCATTAGTAGTTCAAAAATTTTTCGATTATGCAGGGCCCGATTGCATCATCAATTGCGTGGAAAGGTTTGGATTTTCCAAAAGACCTAATTTCATCGTCCCCAGAAAAGCCCCGAAGGGGTCAAATCCAAGGTTTTAAGATTGGGTTTAGGGGTCAGGGGTTTTTTTAAATGGGAAGTTTTTTTAGTTTTCATTATAACAGGGTTTTGGTCGGGTCCAACATTTTCACCAGGAGTATACGACAGTGAAAAATGTCACGTCTCTGTTTGTCAGTACTATTTTCTGGTGTCCCCGGGGTGAGGTCCAATGTAAAGATTTTAAAAAAAAGGGGCCCTTTAAATGACAAGTTTTTTAGCTGTATGTTTTTAAAAAAAATTGGTTTTTCCTTTTTAAATCATCCGTGGAATACCAGCTCCACAGGTTTTTTAAGGGGCCCGGGTGGAAAAGCATTAAAACTCCCCCTAGAATTTTTTGGAATATTTCTGCTTAAAATCCCATGTAAAAGGAAAATTTACTTTTATATTTTTGTTGGGGGAAAAAAATCCCGTTCCCTACATTGTTTTTCCTTTAGACGTTTTCCCTTTCTATTCAAAAATGTTTTTTATTTTTTCAAAAATGAATATTTTTTTTTAAAAGTATAGCCTAAAATTTTAACCCAAGATGGCTAACCACCCAAAAAGGGGCCTTTTCGATTTCTCCAAGTGGAGGTGCTGTCCTGGGAGACGTAATGGTGAAGGGGGGAGGTGCTGCCCGGGAGACAGAAATGGTAACTGGGGGTACTGTCCTGGGAGCAGAAATTTGGGGAAATGGGGGGTGCTGTCCTGGGAGACAGGGAAAAGGGGAAGCTTGGAAGGGTACTGTCCCCGGGAGACGTAAAAGGTGAAGCGGAGGGGGCTTTTTCCCGGGAGACAGAAATGGTTTAAGCTGGAGATCTGTTCCCGGGAGGGGCAGAAATGGTGAAGCTTTGGGGTATATTTTCCCCGGTAGGCGGGAAAAATTTTAAAGCAGGAAGGAATACATTTTAAAAAGATCTCATTTGGGGACAGGAGCCCTAGTAGGGAAACCAAATGTAGTAAAAAATAAGAAAAACCAAAATTGCAAACTAGAAATACCCCAGGAAATAGCAAACAAGAGGACTCCAATAGCAATAGTGAGGATAAATTACCAAAAACAACTGGTGGGAGCTCCATTGTTGGTGCTAGGGAGGATAGAAGTAAGACAGGGAAACATGCACCAACAGGGAATACAGTCACAGAAACCCAAGGCAAGCGGAAACCAAGCCTGTGCACATACTATGCACTTGGTATCTGCTGGCATGGGAAATCTGGAAAAACAGATGGGACATGCAACTATGACCACCCTAGAAAATGCCATGCCCATATGAAAACAGGAAAATGCAAACTCCCTTCCTGTAAGCTTTTTCACCCTGAAATGTGTACCTCTTCAGTACAGGAAAGACTGTGCTATAACTTAAATTGCCAGGCATACCATCTAAAGGGGACAAAAAGATGCAAAACATCCAGGCCATGGGAAAACCTGGGTAGCCACAGCCACTCAAGAGGGAGAGGTTTTTTAGTGCCAGGAAGGAAAAAAAACTGGCAGGAAATGGCAGAAATCGTACACCAAATCCAGTCATTCCTGGAGTGGAACCACAGTCGATGGCCTCCACTCCAAACCAACAGATACAGATACTAATGCCGGAAAAAAAATCCCCCCCAGTACCAACAATACCACCAGTCCGATAACATTCTTCTTTGCAAATATACAGGGTCTAAAGCCAGCTACAAACAACAAAATACCTTTCATCCGTGGACTGCTTGCAGAGGCAAAGGCAATGTTCGCGGCTTTCACTGAGACCCACATAAAGGATCACTTGGACAACGAAGTATGGATCCCAGGTTACAACCTATACAGATGTGACAGAGTGAACAGGCAAAAGGGGGGGGTTGGCCTGTACATTGCAGAGTCACTTGTTTGCACAGAACTGCTTAATGCCTCAAATGACGTAGTGGAAGTTTTAGCAGTAAAGGTCGAGAACCAAAACCTAGTCATTGTGGTAGTCTACAAGCCTCCGGATGCAACATCCCAGCAATTCCAGGAACAGCTGTTAAAAATTGACCACTGTCTGGAAAATCTTCCAGCTCCTGCACCCAACATCTTGCTCCTGGGGGATTTCAACTTAAGGCACCTAAAATGGAGGAATATAGCAAATAATATTGTTGCAGTAATAACACCAGGAGGCAGCTCTGATGAAAACTCACACTCACACGAGCTTTTAAATCTCTGCACAAAATTCAATTTAAACCAGCAAATAATAGAGCCTACAAGACTGGAGAATACACTAGACCTCATCTTCACTAACAATGATGATCTGATAAGAAATGTCACCATATCAAAAACAATATACTCAGATCACAACATAATTGAGGTTCAGACATGTATGCATGGAGCCCCAGACCGACAAAATGAGACTAGTCACGAGGGAGCATTCACCAAATTCAACTTCAATAACAAAAACATAAAGTGGGACCAAGTAAACCAAGTCCTAACCGATATAAGCTGGGAAATATACTAAGCAACACAGACCCAAACTTATGCCTAGAACAGATTAACTCGGTGGCACTCGATGTATGCACAAGGCTTATTCCTCTAAGAAAAAGGAGGAGTAGATGTAAATAGAAAGAGACAGGCGCTCCCTTTACAGGCGACGGAAAAGAATAACAGAGCGGCTAAAAGAGGTCAAATAAACTGAAATGCGCAGGGAGAAAACTGGTCAGAGAAATAGCAAGCATCGAACTTAAGCTAAAAGAATCCTTTAGGAGTCAGGAATCGCGGGAAAGAACTAAAAGCCATAAATGAAATCGAAAGAAACCCAAAGTATTTCTTCTCCTATGCCAAATCAAAATCGAGAACAACGTCCAGTATTGGGCCCCTACTTAAACAAGATGGGTCCTACACAGATGACAGCAAGGAAATGAGTGAGCTACTCAAGTCCCAATATGACTCAGTTTTTAGCAAGCCGCTAACCAGACTGAGAGTCGAAGACCAAAATGAATTTTTTTATGAGAGAGCCACAAAATTTGACTAACACAAGCCTATCCGATGTTATCCTGACGCCAAATGACTTCGAACAGGCGATAAATGACATGCCCATGCACTCTGCCCCAGGGCCAGACTCATGGAACTCTGTGTTCATCAAGAACTGCAAGAAGCCCCTATCACGAGCCTTTTCATCCTATGGAGAGGGAGCATGGACACGGGGGTCGTCCCTCAGTTACTAAAAACAACAGACATAGCCCCACTCCACAAAGGGGGCAGTAAAGCAACAGCAAAGAACTACAGACCAATAGCACTAACATCCCATATCATAAAAATCTTTGAAAGGGTCCTAAGAAGCAAGATCACCACCCATCTAGAAACCCATCAGTTACACAACCCAGGGCAACATGGGTTTAGAACAGGTCGCTCCTGTCTGTCTCAACTACTGGATCACTACGACAAGGTCCTAAATGCACTAGAAGACAAAAAGAATGCAGATGTAATATATACAGACTTTGCAAAAGCCTTCGACAAGTGTGACCATGGCGTAATAGCGCACAAAATGCGCGCTAAAGGAATAACAGGAAAAGTCGGTCGATGGATCTATAATTTCCTCACTAACAGAACACAGAGAGTAGTCGTCAACAGAGTAAAGTCCGAGGCAGCTACGGTGAAAAGCTCTGTCCCACAAGGCACAGTACTAGCTCCCATCTTGTTCCTCATCCTCATATCCGACATAGACAAGGATGTCAGCCACAGCACCGTGTCTTCCTTTGCAGATGACACCCGAATCTGCATGACAGTGTCTTCCATTGCAGACACTGAAAGGCTCCAGGCGGACATCAACCAAATCTTTCAGTGGGCTGCAGAAAACAATATGAAGTTCAACGATGAGAAATTTCAATTACTCAGATATGGTAAACATGAGGAAATTAAATCTTCATCAGAGTACAAAACAAATTCTGGCCACAAAATAGAGCGAAACACCAACGTCAAAGACCTAGGAGTGATTATGTCGGAGGATCTCACCTTCAAGGACCATAACATTGTATCAATCGCATCTGCTAGAAAAATGACAGGATGGATAATGAGAACCTTCAAAACTAGGGAGGCCAAGCCCATGATGACACTCTTCAGGTCACTTGTTCTATCTAGGCTGGAATATTGCTGCACTCTAACAGCACCTTTCAAGGCAGGTGAAATTGCCGACCTAGAAAATGTACAGAGAACTTTCACGGCGCGCATAACGGAGATAAAACACCTCAATTACTGGGAGCGCTTGAGGTTTCTAAACCTGTATTCCTGGAACGCAGGAGGGAGAGATACATGATTATATACACCTGGAAAATCCTAGAGGGACTAGTACCAAACTTGCACACGAAAATCACTCACTACGAAAGCAAAAGACTTGGCAGACGATGCACCATCCCCCCAATGAAAAGCAGGGGTGTCACTAGCACGTTAAGAGACCATACAATAAGTGTCAGGGGCCCGAGACTGTTCAACTGCCTCCCAGCACACATAAGGGGGATTACCAACAGACCCCTGGCAGTCTTCAAGCTGGCACTGGACAAGCAACTAAAGTCAGTTCCTGATCAGCCGGGCTGTGGCTCGTACGTTGGTTTGCGTGCAGCCAGCAGCAACAGCCTGGTTGATCAGGCGCTGATCCACCAGGAGGCCTGGTCACAGACCGGGCCGCGGGGGCGTTGACCCCCGAAACTCTCTCCAGGTAAACTCCAGGTACACGTAATTTAATATGTTGATCAACTCTTGCAGCTGTCTCGTTCAAAAGTATAACATCGGGATTGTAATTATGTAGTTCAACCTCAAGAAGGTAACGGTTATTAAAGAAATGTTGAACATTAAGTTGGAAAATTGTAATCCCCATTATTTCTTGCACTTCGCTCGGGTACTGCGGTCTGAACGCCTGCAAGTAGTGCCATGTGTGGTATCCACACTATTCCTGCTGGACTCGTCAAGGGGAGGAGGGAACTCCTGCGTAGGTGCTTGTGTATTAAAAATGCCATCATCTTCACTAGAGGTAGTAATATTAACAGATTCATTAGAATCGTTAGAGTCATCATCAGAAAACGGAGGTATGATATTCCCAGTTACAGGAAGCAGAGGCTCGTGAGAGTTAATGGGAGACTGTAGAGGCTCCAAGGGAAAATTAGGTAGGCAAGGTGAGTTATCCTGGGAAAGTTCCTGTTCAACAGGATCAGCTTCAATAGCGGGAGAGTAGGCACCAGTTTCTGGGGCATTGTTATGTTCAGGTGTTGACTTATCGGGTTGAGGGGAGTTGACAACCTGGGTATGCGAGGTGGGCGATCCCTGGGCCTGGGATGACTTAGGCTTATTTTTAGATGTAGAGTAGGGTACATACTTCTTGTTATGAGAAGGCTGGGTCATAATAGCCTTCACATTTTCTGGGATAGTGATGGGAGTGATCCCATTAGCCATTAACAGATCATTTAAAACCTGAGAGCAGAGTTGAATGTCCCCACCTGCTATGTCTTTGGCCATCATATACATTAGTTGTGCTCTCGTCATATCCCCGGCTGTGGATACCTGAGACATAGATGAGACTGAACCTTGTTGTTGCGTTTGTGTATGTTGTAGGTGAGGGTTAGATTGGGGCGCTCCAAGAGGGGCAGAATTCCAAACATTGGAACCATTGGTAGAGGCCTGAGGAGTCCCACTTGATCCAGGCAGAGCTGGGAAGGAAATTTGGGACATCGTTGGTGGTGCCTGGGGAGTGGTCTTCTTTGAAGTGGACAGTTCCTTGGCTTCAATAATTTTCTGCATTTCCTTTTTCCTTTCAGGACAAATAGCAGAAACAGCATGATGTTTTCCGTTGCAGAGGACACATTTGGGTGTATTTTTATTATTACAATCTCGATAAGAATGTTGGCCAGAGCAAATGCTACAAATTTGCCCTTGAGTACTGCATTTGTTGATGTTATGACCAAAGGCATAACATTTAAAACATTGTGTCACACTGACAAATCGTTCAAGAGAGATTTGGTCAGGTGTACATCTGGTGCCAAAACATCTGAAGCCATTTTGACACACAAGTTTGGCCTCCTCAGGTGTCTCAAGTATTAATTTTAAGGTTACCTTGTTGTTGTTAGGATTAGAGAATTTATGTGCTTCTACAGCCCTAAATTCAGAATTCTCTGTATTAATGTCCTCAACAATTTCATTCACAGTGCTATGTTTTATAAAACTGTTGATTCTGGCCACAAACACAGTCCTCTGAGCTTGATAGCTCTCAGGTGCAACTGGGATAACACCAGAAGTCTTCAGTTTTTCAAGGACATCATGCTTCAGCAGTTGAAGTAACTCTTCTTCCGAAGAGAGGAGAAGTACTGCTCCAGCGTGGGTTTGAAAAACATCCACTGGAGCAACAGTTGAGTTCGAGCAAATACATGTTAGAATTTCTTTCATGGACATTTGATTTCCATCAATACGTAATCTTACACGTATCCTCGCCATGATGTCTAGGAAGGAACATCTGGCAGAGGAGTTCTTAATAAAAAGGGATCTTTCCTTAATGTTAATCTGACATCCTATTTCAGCTGACTTATGAAGGTCAGCCCCTAAGATAGCCTACCCTCGAGTAGTGAGGGGAAAGGGCCCAAGGCAAAGATCGGCCGGATTTTAAAAAAAACCACACGGGCTACCGGATGGTCAAAATGCCTTGTGTTAAAATCGCCAAAGCGAAGTTGCCGAAAAAGAAGAAGATAGGAAAGTCAGAAGGATAGCAATGTATGTAGTGTGTTAGTGTGTGGGCCAGTGTTGATGTTTGGGTGAGGGGAGGATGGGGAAGGATAGGGGGATGGGGATGAGAGGGGTGAACAAGCAAGCAAGTCACCGCCTTACCCTCTTGATGGGATGGGGCTCGAAGTGACTGCAAGCAAGTTTCCTCTCAGCTCTGGTGAAGAACTACTCAGGATAACCCAAGAAAAATCTCGAGCAACAGTGTTCTTGAAAGGGTCCTAAGAAGCAAGATCACCACCCATCTAGAAACCATCAGTTACACAACCCAGGGCAACATGGGTTTAGAACAGGTCGCTCCTGCCTGTCTCAACTATTGGATCACTACGACAAGGTCCTAGATGCACTAGAAGACAAAATGAATGCAGATGTAATATATACAGACTTTGCAAAAGCCTTCGACAAGTGTGACCATGGCGTAATAGCGCACAAAATGCGTGCTAAAGGAATAGCAGGAAAAGTCGGTCGATGGATCTATAATTTCCTCACTAACAGAACACAGAGAGTAGTCAACAGAGTAAAGTCCGAGGCAGCTATGGCGAAAAGCTCTGTTCCACAAGGCACAGTACTCGCTCCCATCTTGTTCCTCATCCTATATCCGACATAGACATGGATGTCTGCCACAGCACCTGTCTTCCATTGCAGACACTGCAAGGCTCCCGGAGACTCAAAACCGAATCTTTCAGCGGGGCTGCAGATAAAATATGAAGTTCAACGATGAGAATTTCAATTACTCAGTATGGTAAACACGAGGAAATAAAATCTTCATCAGGTTACAAAACAATTCTGGCAACAAAATAGAGCGAAACACAAACTCAAAGGACTGGGAGTGATCATGTCGGAGGATCTCACCTCTATGGACCTTAACATTGTATCAATTCGCATCTGCGGGGGGGGGGGGGGGTTAGAAAAATGACAGGATGGATAATGAGAATCTTCAAAATAGGGAGGCCAAGCTATGATGACACTCTTCAGGTACTTGTTCTATCTAGGCTGGGAATTATGATGCCCACTTAACAGCACCTTCAAGCAGGTGAAATTGCTGACCAGAAAATGTACAGAGAACCTTCACGGCATGCATAACGGAGATAAAACACCTCAATTACTGGGTGAGAAGCTTGAGGTTCCTAAAACTGTATTCCCTGGAATGCAGGCAGGAGAGATTACATGATTAATTAACTGGAAAAATCCTAGGGGCACTAGTACCGAACTTGCACACGAAAATCACTCACTACGAAAGCAGAAGGACTTGGCAGACGATGCATAACATCCCCCCAATGAAAGCAGGGGTGTTCATTAGGACGTTAAGAGACATCTATAAGTGTCAGGGGCCCGCGGTCTGTTTACAAAGCCTCCAGCATACATAAGGGGGGACTACCACCGACCCCTGGCAGTCTTCAAGCTGGCAATGGACAAGCACTAAAATGCGGTTCCTGACCAGCGGGCTGTGGCTCGACGTTTGGTTTGCGTGCAGCCAGCAGCAACAGCCTGGTTGATCAGCTTCTGATCCACCGGAGGCCTGGTCACAGACCGCGGGCCGCGGGGCGTTGACCCACGGTACTTCTCCAGGGTAAAACTCCAGGTAATACCACTGAGCGGGAGAGAACCCCGTCAGGCCATGCTAGCTGGAGATTCGTCTGTAAAAACTTGCATTTTGTGGTCACAGTGGGTGCCTATGCTAACCTTCCTAGGGGGTAGAAATATACCTAGTTGGATAAATTCTTATTATGGCTAGCTGGTCCTGTGGCTAACGCGACGGTCTGGAGTTTCGAGACTCTTGATCGCGGGTTCGATCCCCGCCCGTGGATGATTTATTTCTAATAACATGTCCATTAATCCTTATATCTACCTTGTCATAATTACTATCGAATTTGCTTTATCTGTTTCATAAGGTGAAGTCCTGGATCTTTCCTTCAATTTATGGACATTGTGTTGTAGAGGTCTGAGCTTTGTTAAGACCTCTACATTTGTGGCTGTTGGAGGAGAGCACAATTTAATACTGTACGAGGGCGATCAGAGTCCAAGGGCAGAGCAGCAGCCGCCAGGGAGATTGCCACACTTGACGTGTTCAAGGAAAGGTCTGAAAATGGTTGTGCACTGGTACAACAGGATCAGAGACTGATAATAGAAGGGTATAGGCCAACTATGCAAGAATACAGGAAAGGTGGTAGATGGTTTGTTGTTTATGGGAAGAGAGTTCCGGGGGGTCAACGCCCCCCCGGCCCGGTCTGTGACCAGGCCTCCTGGTGGATCAAAGCCTGATCAACAGGTGTGTTACTGCTGGCTGCACGCAGAAAAACCAACGTTACGAGCCACAGCCCGGCTGATCAGGAAGGACTTTCTAGGTGATTGTCCAGTGCCAGCTTGAAGACTGACCAGGGGTCTGTTTGGTTTAGTCCCCCTTATGTATGCTGGGAGGCTAGTTGAACAGTCTCGGGGGCCCTGACACTTATTGTATGGTCTCTTTACGTACTGTGACCTGCTTTCAATTGGGGGATGTTGAATCGTCTGCCAAGTCTTTTGCTTTCGTAGTGAGTGATTTTCGTGTGCAAGTTCGGTACTAGTCCCTCTAGGATTTTCCAGGTGTATATATTCAGTATCTCTCACGCCTTGCGTTCCAGGGAATACAGGTTCAGGAACTCAAGTGTCCAGTAATTGAGGTGTTTGATCTCCGTTTGATGCGCGCCGTGAAGGTTCTCTGTACTTTTTAGGTCAGCAATTTCACCTGGCTTGAAAGGTGCTGTTAGTGTGCAGCCAATATTCCAGGCCTAGATAAAACAAGTGGACCTGTAGAGTGTCATCATGGGCTTGGCCGCCCTCGTTTTGAAGGTTCTATATCCATTCCTGTCAATTTTTCTAGCGATGCGATTGATAAAATGTTATGGTCTTGAAGGGGAGACCTCGACATGTTCACTCCCAGGTCTTTGACGTTGGTTTGTTTCGCTCTATTTTGTGGCCGAATTTGTTTTGTTACTCTGGATGAGGATTTAATTTCCTCGTGTTTACCAATCTGAGTATTTGAACATTTCTCATGTTGAACTCTCATATTTGTTTTCTGCAGCCCACTGAAAGATTGTTGATGTCCGCATGGAGCCTTGCAGTGTCTGCAATGAAGACATTGTCAGCTGAATTCGGGTGTCAAGTAATACTTAATTTCTTTCAGATGATATATGTATTATGTAAATATTTCCACATGTACTGTAGGTTCGGTCATTTCTAATTCTCTCTGTCTACGTAGCATTGTTCACATTTATTGAAATCCAGCCACTGGTGGAAATTCAATAGGTGGGGTCCAACACAAAACAGTGAATAGAATCAACATGAGCAATTATTATTATTTTCATGGTGAGGTGGTAATACAATCCCAATAGTGACCTGTCATGTTGCAGGACACTGAAGGATATATAGCCGTGCCTAGTTGGATGTTCAATATGCTTACCAGCACTGGCATTGCTGCCAAGTAGGTGCTTACTGCTTGACAGTAGTCAAATGCTTTTATTTTTTTTCCCATGCTAATAATGTTTTATTAACTCTTTTAGAATAGCTCACACGATCATGATTTTTATTAGTTTTAAAGACTGTAAATACAGGAGGGTGATTAGGGGTTCATGGTTCCGGTTCACTACATCAAATTATTTTAATAATGGAGGGAGCGCTAATACTGTAGGATTATTCCCCCAAATAACCCCGGCATTGTGGGGAGATGATGGAAGGTTATACAGGCTCAATTCAGGGAACCGGGCACAGAACCAATTCCCTAGATAAGAGTCAATCAAGCTTCAAGGAACTCACTGGAGGGGACACTACGTCAATATTATTTCAGTCTAACAAATATTAATTATAGATATATATATATATATAATTATATATATATATATAATTATCTTATTTATTATATATAGGGAGGTACAACTCTAGAACTGTATAGGGACCTCATCCGCAGGAGAAAGAATAAACTTGCTCTCAGGGAAAACTCAATGTTCTCCCTGAAGCTGTTTTGAGAATTTTTCCTACCACCCCCTATTTTTTATATATATATTTTTATTTAAAGGCCAAATGAATTGACAAACCATTCACAAAAATACGATAGAAGTTAAAACAACATAGGTAACTCAGAGCTACAATCTCGAATACTCGTCCAGCTCCCAGCGGTGGCCGCGTGCCCACGAATGCTGCAAGCATTTCTTCTGGATTGCAACCACTGAGTCTCTGAAAAGTGGAAGCTGGTTGACTGTGGTCCTTGGTTTTCTATGGATGAGACCTTTTTCACCCAGCTCTATTAGGGAACTTTAGAGCACACTTGCCCCATGCGTCAAGGGTCTCGACCCTACTTGGGATGAAGTTATAGCAAGGGGAAGGTCGTCATATTTGCGGATCTTATGGGTCTCCCTGTGGCTGGCAGCTCACCCCTTCCACTACGGAGTATGGCAAGATAGTGTCTGCCAGTGTGGGGCAACATGTGTAGTCCCAGGCAATCTGCTTCCATCTTCCAAGGTAGATTGTGGCTCCATCAGGTCCACTTAGACTTCCGTCAGACCTCTGCACTTGGGGTTCCGTTGAAGCTGGGCAAGGGCTGTGGAGGCTTCTCCTTTATGTGTCCATTGACCTCTCATGCCTGGCATACTTTCCCTTCGCTGTGTGACACACGAAACCATGAAGTCCGAATTGTCAGCTGTCGCCCTGCCGCAAATACACCTATGTTTCGTGAGGATGGGAGGCTAGGCAAAGAGCAAACACAATCGAATAAACGGCCTGTGGTCTAGCAGAGTGCCCAAGTAGAATTGGGGAAAGCTAACAGAAAATCTTCCTGAGTGTGGTGCTTCTATATATTATATATTTATATTTTATATATATATATATATATATATATATATATATATATATTTGAAGGCCACACACACTCAGGAGATTTTCTGTTAGCTGTTCCAATTCTTACTTGGGCACTCGGGAACTAGACCCACAGGCCATTAGGATTGTGTTGCTCTTTGCTAGGCCTCCCCATCCTCACCGTACATTGGTGTATTGCGGCAGGGCGACAGTCTGATCAATTCGGAACTTCTGGTTTGTGTGTACACAGCGAAGGAGTTTGCAGGCATGAGGAGGTCAATTGTATCATAAAGAGAAGCCTCGCCACAGCCCGTTGCCCAGCTCAACGGGAAAACCCCAAGTGCAGAGGTCTCTGACGGAAGTCTAAAGTGTCTGATGGCGCCACTATGCTACCTTGGAAGGGATGGAAAAGCAGATTGCCTGGGACTACAACATGTGCCGCCCACACTTGGCAGACACCTACTTGCCATACTCCGTAGTGGAAGGGGGTGGAGCCTGCAGCCACAGGAGACCAGAAGATCCGCAAATATGAAGAACCTTCCCCTTGCTATAACTTCATCCCAATAGGGTCGGAGAGACCCTTGAAGCATGGGGCATGGATGTCTAAAGTTCTAATAGAGTGGGTGTAAAAGTCATCATAGAAACCAAGGACACAGGGCAACCAGCTTTACTCTTTCAGAGTATCAGTGTTGCAATCCAGAGAGGAAATGCTTGCAGCATTCTGGGCACGCGGCCCACCGCTGCGGGAGCTGGAACGGAAGTATTCGAGATGTAGTGCTGAGTTAACTATGTTGTTTTACTTTCTATCGTTATTTTTGTGATGTTTTGTCAATGCATTTTGCCTTTAAAAAAAATATATATATTAAATATAGGGGGTGGTTAGGAAGAAAATTCTCAAAAAGCTTCAGGGAGTACCTTGAGTTTCCCTGAAGCAAGTTTATTTTTCTCTGAGGATGCGGGTCCTATAACAGTTCTATGAGGTGGTACCTCCTTTATATATATATATATATTTATATATATATATATTATATTTATATATAATTTATATATATATTAATTATTTGTTGAGACTGAAAAATTATTGGACGGTAGTGTCCCTCTAGCTGAGTTCCTTGAAGCTGGTGATTGACTCTTGATCTAGGGAATTGGATCTGTGCTCGAGTTCCCTGAATTGAGCCTGAATATTTCCATCATCTCCCACAGGCGCTGTATAATCTACAGGATTAGCGCTCCTCATGATTAAAAATAAATTGTGTAGTGAACGGGAACTGAAGCCCTAATCACCTTCCTGTAGTTTACAGTCTTTAAAATACTAATAATCATTGGATCGTGGTGAGCTTTTAGAGTTAATAAAACATTATTTGCAATGGGGAAAAAAATAAAAGCATTTGACTACTGTCTAGCAGTAGCACTACTTTGCAGCCATGCCAGTGCTGGTAGCATTTTGATCTCCAACAAGGCACTGCTATTATATCCTTCAGTGTCTGCACATGACTGGTCACTATTGGGTTGTTTAACCACCTCTCCATGAAAATAATAATATTGCTCTTGTTGATTATTCACTGTTTTTGTGTTGGACCCCACTATGGTCTTTCCATCAGTGGCTGGTTTTTAAGTAAAATGTGAACATGCTACGTGAGACAGAGAGAATGAGAATGAAACGAACATCAGTACATGTGGAAATATTTTACATAATAACATATTTCATCTGAAGAAATATTAGTATTCTTGGAACACCCGAAATCTGCATGTCAATGTCTTCCATTTGCAGCACTGCAAGGCTCCAGGCGGTCATCAAACAAACTTTCAGTGGGCTGCAGAATACAATATGAAGTTCAACGATGGAAATTTCAATTACTCAGAATATGGTAACACGAGGAAATTAAATCTTCATCGAGTTCAAAACAAATTTTTGGCCACAAATAGAGCGAAACACCACGTCAAAGACCTGGGAGTGTCATGTGGAGGATCTCACTTCATGGACCTAACATTGTATCATCGGATTGCTAGAAAAATGACAGGATGGATAATGAGAACTTCAAAACGCGGGGGCCAAGCCCATGATGACACTCTTCAGGGTCACTTGTTTTATTAGGCTGGAATATTGCTGCACACTAACAGCACTTTCAATGGCAGGTGAAAATTGCTGACCTAGAAAATGTACAGAGCAACCTTCACGGCGCGGCATAACGGAGATAAAAACACCTCAATTACTGGGAGCACTTGAGGTTCATGAACCTGTATTCCCTGGATCGCAGGAGGGGAGACGATACATGATTATATACACCTGGATAATCCTAGATGGACTAGTTCCGAACTTGCAACGAAAATCACTCCACTACGAAAGCAAAAAGATGGCAGACGATGCAACATCTCCCAATGAAAAAGCATGGGGGGTGCACTAGTACGTAAGAGACCATACATAAGTGTCGGGCCCCGAGACGGTTAAAACTGCCTCCCAGCATACTATGGGGACTACCAACGACCATGGCAGTCTTCAAGCTGGCACTGGACAAGCACTAAAGTCAGTCCTGATCAGCCGAGGCCTGTGGCTGTACGTTGGTTTTGCGTGCAGCAGCTGTAACGCCTGTTGATCAGGCTTTGATCCACCAGGAGGCCTGGTCAAGGATCGGGCCGCGGGGGCGTTGACCCGGAACTCTCTCCAGGTAAACAACAAAGCCATCTTCCACCTTTCCTGTATTCTTGCATGTTTTTGGCCTAGACTTCTATTATCAGTCTCTGACTCTGTTGTCCAGTGCCAACATTTTTCAGACCTTTCATTGATCACGTCAAGTGTTCAATCTTTCCATGGCGGCTGCTGCTCTGCCTTGGACTCTGATGCCCACGTACAGGTATTTATTGTGCTCTCTCAACAGCCTAGCACTTTGTAGTGGTCTAAGCAAAGCTCAGACCTCTACAACACAATTGTCCATAAATTAAGGAAAGTAATCCTGGACTTCACTTATGAAACAGAAAAAGCAAATGCGATAGTAATTATGGACAAGGTAGTTTATAGTGGATTAATGAACTGTTATTAGATAAACTATCCACGGGCGGGGATAGAACCCGCGGATCAGAGGTCTTCGAAACTCCAGGGTGTCGCGTTAGCCCACTGACTGTAGCCATAATAAGATTTATTCCAACTAGGTATATTTTTAACCATAGGAAGGTTAGCATAGGCACCACTGAGACCACAAATGCAAGTTTTTCCAGGACGTATCTCCAGCTAGCATGGCCGTGACGGGTTCTATCCCCGTCGTGGTATTACTGGAGTTTACCTGGAGAGAGTTCCGGGGGTCAACGCCCCCGCGCCGGTCTGTGACCAGGCCTCCTGGTGGCATCAGAGCTGATCAACCAGGCTGTTGCTGCTGGCTGCACGCAAACCAAGTACGAGCCACAGCCGGCTGGTACAGGAACCGACTTTAGGTGCTTGCCAGTGCCAGACTGAAGACTGCCAGGGGTCTGTGGTGTCCCCCTTATGTATGCTGTGAGGCAGTTGAAAGTCTCGGGGCCCCTGACACTTTATTGTATGGTCTCTTAACGTCCTAAATGACACCCCTGTTTTCATTGGGGGGGATGTTGCATCGTCTGCCAAGTCTTTTGTCTTTCGTAGCTGAGGTGATTTTCGTGTGCAAGTTCGGTATTGTGCCTTCTAGATTTTCCAGTGTATTTAATCATGTATCTCTCCTGCTGCATTCAGAGGAATACAGTTTTAGGAACTCAAGCGCTCCCAGTAATTGAGGTGTTTTATCTCGTTATGCATGCGTGAAGGTTCTCTGTTACATTTTTAGGTCAGCAATTTCACCTGCCTTGAAGGATGCTGTTAGGTGGGCTAGCAATAATTCCAGCTAGATAGAACAGAGACCTGAAGAGTGTCATCATAGGTTGGCCTCCCTAGTTTGAGGTTCTCATTATCCATCTGTCATTTTTAGCTGATGCGATTGATACAATGTATGTCATGAAATGGTGAGATCTCCGACATGATCATCCCAGGTCTTTGACGTTGGTGTTTCGCTCTATTTTGGGCCAGAATTTGTTTTGTATCCTGATGAAGATTTAATTTCGCGTGTTTACCATATCTGAGTAATTGAAATTTCTCATCGTTTGAACTTCATCTGGTTTTCTGCAGCCCGCTGAAAGATTCGGTTGATGTTGCTGGAGCCTTGCAGTGTCTGCAAAATGGGAAGACGCGGTGGCTGTGGCTGACATCCTTGTCTTTGTCGGATTGAGATGAGGAACAAGATGGAGCGAGTACTGTGATTTGGTAACAGAGCTTTTCGCCATTAGCTGCCTCGACTTTACTCTTGTTGACTACTCTCTGTGTTCGTTAGTGAGGAAACTTATAGATCATCGACCACTTTTCCTGCTATTCTTTTAGCACGCATTTTGTGCGCTATTACGCCATGTCACACTTGTGAAGGCTTTTGCAAAGTCTGTATATATTACATCTGCATTCATTTTGTTTATAGTGCATCTAGGACCTTGTCGTAGTGATCCAATAGTAGGACAGGCAGGATGCGGACCTGTTCTAAAACCCATGTTGCCTGGGTTGTGTAACTGTTGGGTTTCTAGATGGGTGGTGATCTTGCTCTTAGGACCCTTTCAAGAAATGTTGTCGAATGTTTCTTGGGTTATCCTGAGTAGTTCCTTCACAGAGCGAGAGGAAAACTTGCTTGCAGTCACTTCGAGCCCCATCCCATCAAGAGGGTAGGCGGTGGACTGCTTGTTGTTCACCCCTTCATCCCCATCCCCCTATCCTTCCCATCCTCCCCTCACCCCAAACATCAACAATGGCCCACCACTAAACACACTACATACATTGCTATCCTTATGACTTTCCTATCTTTTTCTTTTTCGGCACTTCGCTTTGGCGGAGTTTAACACAAGGCATTTTGACATCCGGTAGCCCGTGTGGTTTTTTTTAATATCGGCCGATCTTTGCCTTGGGCCCTTTCCATCACTACTCGAGGTTAGGCTATCTTAAGGGGCTGTCCTTCATTAGTCAGCTGAAATAGGATGTCGATTAAACATTACGGAAAGATCTTTTTATAAGAACTCCTCTGCCAGATGTTCCTTCTAGGACATCATGGCGAGGTACGTGTAAGATTAGTATTGATGGAAATCAAATGTCCATTGAAAGAAAATTCCTAACATGTATTTGCTCGAACTCATGTTTGCTCCAGTGGATGTTTTCCAAACCCACGCTGGAGCAGTTTTCTCTCTCTTCGGGGAATGAAGAGTTACTTCAACTGCTGAAGCAGATGTCCTTGAAAAAACTGAAAGACTTCTGGTGTTAATCCAGTTGCCCTGGTGAGCTATCAAGATCAAGAGGCTGTTGTTTGTGGCCAGAATCAACATTTTTTATTATAAAAACTTAGCACTGTGATGAAATTGTGAGGGACATTAATACAGAGATCTGAATTTAGGGGCTGTGAAGCACATTAAATTCTTAATCCTAACAACAACAAGCGTAACCTAAAATTAATAGTTGAAACACCTGAGGAGGCCAAACTTGTGTGTCAAAATGGCTTCAGATGTTTTGGCACAGATGATACACCTGACCAATTCTTCTTGAACGATATGTCAGTGTGACACAATGTTTTTAATGTTATGCCTTTGGTCAGAACATCAACAAATGCAGTACTCAATGGGCAAATTTGTAGCATTTGCTCTGGCCAAATTCTTATCGAGATTGTAATAATAAAAATACACCCAATAATGAGTCCTCTGCCATCGGAAAACATCATGCTGTTTCTGCTATTTGTCTGAAAGGAAAAAGGAATGCAGAAAATTAATGAAGCCAAGGAAAACTTCCACTTCAAAGAAGACCACTCCCAGGGCCCACCAACGATGTCCCAAATTCCTTCCAGCTCTGCTGATCAAGTGGGACTCCTCAGGCCTCTACAATGGTTCCAATGTTTGGATTCTGCCCTCTTGGAGGCCCCAAATCTAACCCACACCTTACACTTACACAAACGCAACCACAGGTTCAGTCTCATCTATGTCTCAGGTATCACAGCGGGGATTGACGAGAGCACAACTAATGTTATGATTGGCCAAAGACATTAGAGGTGGGACATTCAACTTGCTCTCAGGTTTTTAAATGATCTGTAATGGCTAATGGGGATCACTCCCATCACTATCCAGAAATGTGGGCTATTATGACCCAGCCTTCTCATAACAAGAAGTATGTACCCTACTTACATCTAAAATAGCTAAGTCATCCAGGCCCAGGATCGCCCACCTCGCATACCCAGGTCTGTCAACTCCCCTCAACCCGATAAGTCAACACCTGAAAATACAAGCCTAGAACTGGTGCCTACTCTCCCGCTATTGAAGCTGATCTGTTGAAAACAGGAACTTTTCCCAGAGAAAACTCACCTTGCCTACCCTATTTCCCTTGGAGCCTCTCAGTCTCCCATTAACTCTCACGGCCTCCTGTTCCTGTAACTGGGATATCATACCTCCGTTTTCTGTTGATGATTTAACGATTCTAATGAATCTGTTAATATTACTACCTCTAGTGAAGATGATGCATTTTTATATTCACAACCCTACGCGGAGTTCACCTCCTCCCCTCCTTGACGAGTCCAGCTGGAATAGTGTGGATACCACACATGGCACTACTTGCAGGCTTTCAGGACCGCAGTACGAGCGAAGTAGTGCAAGAAATAATGGGGATACAATTTTCCAACTTAATGTCAACATTTCTTTTAATAACCGTTTACCTTCTTGAGGTTGAACTATAATTACAATCCCGGATGTTGATACTTTTGAACGAGGACAGCTGGCATGAGTGAATCAACATATTAAATTACGTGTACTGGAGTTTACATGGACGGAGAGGTTTCGTGGGTCAACGCCCCGCGGCCGGTCTGGGACCAGGCTCTGGTGGATCAGCGCTCTGATCAACCAGGCTGTTGCTGCGGCTCCACGCAAACCAACGTAGAGCCACAGCCCGGCTGATCAGGAACTCGACTTTTAGTTGCTTGTCCAGTGCCGCTTTGAAGACTTGCCCAGGGTCTGTTGGGTAAATCCCCCTTGTGGTGCTGGAGGCAGTTGAACAGTCTCGGGCCCCGACACTTATTGTAGGTATCTTAACGTGCTTAGTGACACCCCTGCTTTTCATTGGGGGGGATGGTGCCTCGGTCTGCAAGTCTTTTGCTTTCGTAGTGGTGATTTTCGTGTGCCAAGTTTGGTACTAGTCCCACTAGGATTTTCCAGGTTGTATATAATCAGTAATTCTCTCCCTCTGCGTTTCCAGGGAATAAGGTTAGAAACCTCAAGCGTTCCCAGTAATTGAGGTGTTTTTAATCTCCGTTATGCGCGCCGTGAAAGTTTCTATGTACATTTTCTAGGTCGGCAATTTTACCTGACCTTGGAAAGGTTTGCTGTTAGAGTGCAGCAATATTCCAGCCTAGATAGTACAGTGACCTGAACGAGTGTCATCATGGGGCTTGGCCTCCTAGTTTTGAGGTTCTCATGATCCATCCTGTCATTTTTCTAGCAGTTGCGATTGATACAATGTTATGGTCCTTGAAGGTGAGATCTTCGGACTTAATCAATCCTAGGTCTTTGACGTTGGTGTTTCGATCTATTTTGTGGCCAGAATTTGTTTTGTACTCTGATGAAGATTTTATTTCCTCATGTTTACCATTATCTGAGGTAATTGAATTTCTCATCGTTGAACTTCTATGTTTTCTGCAGCCCACTGAGTAGATTTGTTTGATGTCCGCCTGGAGCCTTCAGTTGTCTGCAATGGAGACACGGTCATGCAGATTCGGGTTCTGGTCTCTCTGACAAAAGTAAGAAGACACGGTGCTGTGGCTGACATCCTTGTCTTTGTCGGATTATGGAGGAATGAGGACGGCTGGGCGCTAGTACTGTGCCTTGTGGGACAGAGCTTTTCACTAGCTGCTCGGACTTTTACTTGTTGACGGACTAATCTCTGTGTTCTGTTAGTGAGGAATTATAGATTCCATCGGGACCGACTTTTCCTGTTATTACTTTAGGCGCGCATTGTGCGCTATTACGCCATGGTCACACTTGGTCGAAGCTTTTGCAATGTCTGTATATAATTACTTTCTGAATTCTTTTTGTCATTCTAGTGCATTTAGGACCCTGGTCGTAGTGTCCAGTAGTTGAGACAGAACAGGAGGCGACTGTTCTAACCCATGTTGCCCCTGGGTTGTGTAACTGAGGGTTCTTGATGGGTGGTGATCTTGCTTCTTAGGGACCCTTTCTAAGATTTTTTGATATGGGATGTTAGTGCTATTGGTCTGTCGTTCTTTTGCTGTTGGCTTTACTGCCCTTTGTGAGTGGGGGCTATGTCTGTTGTTTTTAGTAACTGGGACGACCCCCGTGGTCCATTGCTCCCTCTCCATAGGATGGAAAAAGCCTCGTGATAGGGGCTTCTTGCAGTTTGTTGAAACACAAGAGTTCCATGAGTCTGGCCCTGGGGCTGAGTGCATGGGCATGTCATTTATCGCCTGTTCGAAGTCATTTGGCGTCGGGATAACATCGGATAGGCTTGTGTTAGTCAAATTTTGTGGCTCTCTCATAAAAAATTCTTTTTTGGTCTTCGACTCTCAGTCTGGTTTAGGGGGCTTGCTAAAAACTGAGTCATATTGGGACTTGAGTAGCTCATCATTTCCTTGCTGTCATCTGTGTGGACCCATCTTGTTTAAGTAGGGGCCCAATACTGGACGTTGTTCTCGATTTTGATTTGGCATAGGGAGAGAAATACTTTGGGTTTCTTTCGATTTCATTTATGGCTTTTAGTTCTTCCCGCGATTCCTGACTCCTAAAGGATTCTTTTAGCTTAAGTTCGATGCTTGCTATTTCTCTGACCAGTGTCTCCTGCGCATTTCGATATATTGACCTCTTTTTTGGGCCGCTCTGTTATTCTTTTCCGTCGCCTGTAAAGGGGCGCCTGTCTCTTTCTATTTTACATCTACTCCTCCTTTTTTTAGAGGAATAAGCCTTGTGCATACATCGAGTGCCACCGAGTTAATCTGGGTTTTAGGCATAAGTTTGGGTCCCGTGTTGCTTAGTATATCTTCCCGCTTTATATCGGTTTTGGACTTGGTTTACTTTTGGGCCCACTTTATGTTTTTGTTATTGAAGTTGAATTTGGTGAATGCTCCCTCGTGAATAGTCTCATTTTGTCGGTTGGGGCTCCATGCATACATGTCTGAACCTCAATTATGTTGTGATTGAGTATATTGTTTTTGATATGGTGACATTTTTATCAGATCATCATTGTTAGTGAAGATTTAGGTCTAGTGTATTCTCCAGTCTTGTAGGCTCTATTATTTGTGGTTTAATTGAATTTTGTGCAGAGATTTAAAAGCTCGTGTTGAGTGTGGTTTCATCAAGCTGCCTCCTGGTGTTATTACTGCAACAATATTATTTGCTATATTCCTCCCTTTTGGTGCCTTAAGTTGAAATCCCCAGGGCAAGATGTTGGGTGCAGGAGCTGGAAGATTTTCCAGACAGTGGTCAATTTTTAACAGCTTTCCTGGAATTGCTGGGATGTTGCATCCGGAGGCTTGTAGACTACCACAATGACTAGGTTTTGGTTCTCGCCCTTTACTGCTAAAACTTCCACTACGTCATTTGAGGCATTAAGCAGTTCTGTGAAAACAAGTGACTCTGCAATGTACAGGCCAACCCCCCCTTTTGCCTTTTTCACTCTGTCACATCTGTATAGGTTGAAACCTGGGACCCATACTTCGTTGTCAAGTGATCCTTTATGTGGGTTCAGTGAAAGCCGCGAACATTGCCTTTGCCTCTGAAATCAGTCCACGGATGAAAGGTATTTTGTTGTTTGTTTGCTGGCTTTAGACCCTGTATATTTGCAAAGAAGAATGTTATCGGAATGGTGGTATTGTTGGTACTGGGGGGGATTTTTTTTCCCGGGATTAGATTTTGTATCTGTTGGTTGGAGTGGAGGCCATCGACTGTGGTTCCACTCCAGGGGAAAGACTGGATTTGGTGTACGATTTCTGCATTTTCCCGCCAGTTTTTTTTCCTTCCTGGCACTAAAAACCTCTCCCTCTTGAGTGGCTGTGGCTACCCAGGTTTTCCCATGGCCTGGATGTTTTTTCATCTTTTTGTCCCCTTTAGATGGTATGCCTGGCAATTTAAGTTATAGCACAGTCTTTCCTGTACTGAAGAGGTACACATTTCAGGGTGAAAAGCTTACAGGAAGGAGTTTGCATTTTCCTGTTTTCATATGGGCATGCATTTTCTAGGGTGGTCATAGTTGCATGTCCCATCTGTTTTTCCAGATTTCCCATGCCAGCAGATACCAAGTGCATAGTTGTGCACAGGCTTGGTTTCCGCTTGCCTTGGGTTTCTGTGACTGTATTCCCTGTTGGTGCATGTTTCCTGTCTTACTTCTATCCTCCTAGCACCAACAATGGAGCTCCCCCCAGTTGTTTTTGGTTTTATCCTCACTATTGCTATTGGAAGTCCTCTTGTTTGCTATTTCCTGCGGTTTTTCTAGTTTGGGAATATTGGTTTTATCTTATCTTGGGCTACACTTGTTTCCCCCTTTTGGCTCCTGTCCCCTATGAGTATTTTATGTATTCCCTTCTGGTTAATTCCCGATACCGGACAATATCTCAGTTCCCATTTCTGTCTCCCCGGACGTTCTCCAGCTCACATTTTGCTCCGGACGCACCTCCCCTTCCCTTACTGCTCCCCGGACAGTATTCCAGTTCACCCTTTCGTCTCCCCGGACGCCCTCCGCTTCCTTTCTTCTTTTCCCGGACAGTATCTCCAGCTTCCCATTTTGTCTCCCCGGACAGCACCCCCAGCTTTTTCCTTACTGTCTCCCCAGGACGCACCTCCGTGTGGAGAAATCGAGGGGACCCCTTTGTGGTTAGCCTTTTTAGTTAAATTAGGTATACATTTAAAAATATTCATGTTATGAAGATAAAATTCTTGAATAGAAAAGACAAGTCTCATGGACAATGTGATGGAACTGGGTATTTTCCCCCAGACAAAATATAAAAAAGTCAATTCCTTCTAATTGGATATTAAGCGAAAAATTCCCCAATTCTGCGGGGATTTTTAAAGCTCATCACCCTGCCCTTTCAATGTGGATGGTTTCCCCTGGGTGACTTAAAAGGGAAAAAACTCTTTAATATCATGACAGCTAGAAAATTGTCATTTCAAGGCCCATTTTTAAATCGTACATTGGCCCTCATCCAGGGACACCAGATATAGTACTGACAAACAGAGACTGTGACATCTTTCACTGTCGTATATCTCCTGGTGAAAATGTAGGATCTGACCATATCCTGTTATAATGCAATACAAACTTCTCCATTTAGAATACCTGTACCTCCTAAACCCAATCTTTAACACCTTAGGATTTGCCCCCTCAGGGCATTTCTGGGTGACGATGAAATTATGTCATTGGAAAATCTACCTTCCATGCAATTGATGATGCAATCAGGTCCCTGCTTTAATCGAATAATTGAAGTTACTAATGCAACTTGTCAATTAGCTTCCACAATGATTTACCAACAATATAAACCTACTAGGGAAATTAGAGACAATTTAAGAAATTATCAAGCAGAATGTCGAAGGCATCTTCAAACGCAAACAACCACCAGCAGCTACACTGCACGATTAAGGCAAAAATTTAAATTTAAACTTTGATTAGTCATCACAAACGGGACTTATGGAAACTGCTAGTTCTTCAAGCTAATCAGTACAAACGTGAACCAGCAAAATTTTGGAGTAAGATCCGACAACTTTTTAGGGGCAAAGCACAAGGCTCCTAACTACCTATTTCATACCTTCACTGATGAGGATGATGAAGATGTTGAAATTAAACTTGACGATCCACAGGACCAGGCTAATTTGATGGGGATGTATGGGAGAAAAAATTCTCTCCCACAAAAAACAGTCGTCAATTTAAAAATAATCATTATCATTTGGTAAATGAATGGAAAGATGAGAACTTGGATGATCTACAACCACTCCCTTCCATCGATACTTCAACTCTTGAAGATACCCACCCGCTTACTAGACCTATTACATTACTAGAGATGAGTCAGGTTATTGGAAGAATGCGTAATAGAGCCCCTGGCCTCTCTGGAATAACAATGAAACAAATGAAGTTCCTTCCCAGAAATTGTAAACAGTCTTTGGTAAATATCTTTAATGCCATCTTGGCCTCGGACATTTTTCCAGTGGTTTTTAAGACTGCTAGGATGATCTTTCTAGGTAAGCCCAATAAAGACATTCACCATCCTGGGAACTATAGACCTATATCTTTACTTGAAGTCACTGGAAAAGTTCTTGAGAAGGTCCTTTCCAACAGATTGAACTACTATATGGAGTTTAATCACTTTTTCACTGAAAAACAATTTGGCTTTAGAATACATAGAGGTACCAATCATGCAATAAATGTTATTTTCGATACTGTAGCAAGTCTAAAACATCAGGGGAATTTTGCCTTAATTGCCCCCAAAGATGTTCAAAAAGCTTTTGTAGCTTATGGCATGGAGGGCCTTTATATACAAACTCATTGACCTACCAGACCATAACTGAACTTTCTCGAGTAATATATAATTTTTTAAACTAAAAGAAAAAATCATTCCCACCTTTCATGGCAGGTCGACAGAGCCTTTATACCGACGGCTGGTGTCCCACAAGGTTCTTGTCTCAGTCCACTTTGTTCAACATTTATGTGAATGACCTTCCTCAACCAGAGTTTAGTGATACGATTGTGACCAAGTTTGCAGATAGATGTTATTCTTTGTCGTCTCATCAAACTCCGGTAACGGGAAAAATACAAGTATGAGAGAGTCTTAGAAAAAAATGAATATTGAACTTCGTCGAATATCTAATTGGGAAAAGAAGTGGAGAATTACGACTAATCCTGACAAGGTCCTTTTTTAGCACGATAGGATGTTTTGCATCAACAATTGAAGATAAAGGAGGTATCTCCATCAGGGTAACCTGTAGCCATTAGAAACCCTAACAAGATTTTGGGATACGAAAAAGACAGGCATGCTCCACTCAACATCTCATGAAAATAAGAAGATCAACATAGCCAAAGCCGGTCTTAGCAGTCTCTTTCGATTCCAATCAAGCCCCTCAACATGTCAAAAAACATCTGTATAAAATGTTTAAAAAGACCTATATCGAATACCCCTTTTGTCCCTATGCATTAACAACAAAGACAAATATGCTACGGTTACAAAGGGTCCAGAATAGAGCTCTTCGCTTCATTACCGATACCAGGAGGAGGGACAGAGTTTAAAAATGGGAGATTACACATACAAGATATTACTGCCATAAATGGTACGCCTTGACACCCTAAAAAAGAAAAAAATCTAAAACAATGCAAGAAAATATACATGCCAGATAGGGAAAAATCCTATACAAGTGGTAAAAACCACGGATTATTTTCATAAATATCCTCCTCACAGGACTCAAAGAATGACTCTCCCACAGAGGGTCCGTCGTTTTATACATAAAGATGATTGTAGGTAAGACACATATGCAACAGTTAGACAACTTTATTCGAAACGTTTCTCCTACACAGTAGGCTTCTTCAGTCGAATACAGAAAGTAGGCAGGAACAGTAGAGATGTGAAGACGATGTATTCAGTCCCTCACCCTTGAAGTCGTTTCACATCTCTTTCTGTTCCTGCCTAGTTTCTGTATTCGACTGAAGAAGCCTACTGTGTAGGCGAAACATTTCGGAATAAAGTTGTCTAACTGTTGCATATGTGGGCTTACCTAAACCTGTCCCGGGATTGTATACCATTTTTGTTGTTCATAAAGATGATTACCCTCGACCATGATATTGAGCAACCTCCTGATGAAGAAGTTGGGTAACACCAGAACCCTTCTATGTTTACTGAGAACATCATCGCCCCCAATTAGGGAGACATCTTATATAACAATCTAATGTAAAAATTATGCTATTTACTATGGCTGGACACCACCTGTAAGAAGCCTTGTCACGGAATTCTCTAAACTGGCCAGAAAAATTATGCCTTCATTGTCGCATAATATCCGTTGTGCAATCGCAAAAAAAAAAAAAAAAAAAAAAAAAAAGCAATTGCTAATTGTATAATTACTACCAATTTAGAGTCTTTTACTTTATATATCTGTTATATCTATGTGACTCTGATGGGTTAGTATTATACCTCTTAAAGAATTTCTTATCATTTCACATACACTTTTTAAAATTTTCACAAGTGGTTGGGCCACTTACCTTTTATATCCTACCTCTCTTTCCCCCCCCCCACCCTTTTTCCCAAAAATTTTTATCCTTACCCACCTTCTTCCCTTTCCCTTTTCACCAAAGCTCTGGTCGGATTCGAAAAAAGACCCTTTCAAGATTTTTATGATATGGGATGTTAGTGCTATCGGTCTGTAGTTCTTTGCTGTTGCTTTATGCCCCCTTTGTGGAGTGGGGGGTATGTCTGTTGTTTTTAGTAACTGTGGGAGACCCCCGTGTCCCTGCTCCCCCTCCATAGGATGGAAAAGGCTCGTGATAGGGGGTTCTTGCAGTTTTGATGAACACGGATGTTCCATGAGTCTGGCCCTGGGGCAGAGTGCATGGGCATGTCATTTATCGCCTGTTCGAAGTCATTTTGGGTTCAGGATAACATGGATAGGCTTGTGTTAACCAAATTTTTTGGCTTCTTATAAAAAATTAATTTTGATCTTCGACTCTCAGTCTGTATGGTTTGTTTGCAATCGTGTCTTTACGATTTCGTGAGTCATGTTGACGGCTTTGAGGGGTCTTGAGCTAGAGTTCGTCACGGTCACGCTAGCTGGAGATTCGTCTGTAAAAACTTGCATTTGTGGTCACAGTGGTGCCTACGCTAACCTTCCTATGGTGTAGAAATACCTAGTTGGATAAATCTTATGGCTAGCTGGTCCAGTGGCTAACGCGACGGTCTGGAGTTTTGAGACTCTCTGATCGCGGGTTCTATCCCCGTCCGTGGTATGGTTTGTTTGCAAACGTGTCATTACGATTTCGTGAGTCATGTTATTAGAAGACGGGGGAACTTACGTGGCCCTTAAATAAACACGCCCCAATGTTTCCACCTGTACTGGGAATCGAACCACGTGAGGTGAGGGCTCTACCAATCGAACTAGCTACGGGACTGGCTTCCAATCTCGTCGCTGTTATCCAGCAGCAAGAAAACATTGATAAATCTATAATATTTTTTGGAACACTAGGACAACTCTTCCTACTGTCAGATACGTCGGCTCAGAAGCGACGTTTCTGGGCCATCGCACCTCACCTCAAAAACTCTCAGCCTCTCACGGCCCTCCTTAGCACAAGAAAAACTAATCCCCGAGAAGTCCTCGAATAATTTTTATTACATATGGGATTAATGACAAGGAAAAAAAAATCAATGTTGTACCAAATATTTCTTCCTAACCGGATTCTACGAATTTTGCAAGCTTAATAAATGTACACTTGAGAATAGCTGGATATTATATCTTGATTGTGGCGTGAATCAACAAACTGTTTTTGCGAAATGTAAATATACCCAAAAGTAGTATATATAATATTATTATAGCCTCCTCTGTTTACACATCACTTTTATCTCGTTATAAGACAGACAATCCTTTAAGCCAAAATTATATTATAAACAGAGACTTGAATTCTTACTGGCTACAGAATTATACATGAAAATAATAGCCCTCTCTTAAATGTGGTAAAATATTTTTCACAGAATAAACACCAGTCCTCTTCACTCACAAAGACAATATACATACCAGTCATCTTTCTCAGGGTAGCCTAGCCATAACAGTAACTCTGAAAATAATGCAGTTTAAAAATATTCTATTACATGATTCCTGGGACGACTTACAGGTAACACGTATAGCATTTCCATAAGACCGTACATATTTACAGCAAAAAATAAATCACGAAACGGGCGGGGATTGAACTCACTTTACCACACCACATTCCATTTCCTCGGACGATACCTAATTGTCTCCTAATCCCAAATGCAATGTATAATCCACCTGGTTTAGCGCACCCCCTCCCCTGCTCCGTCCCTCGCCCGTGACTATAATATGTCAAAATAAGTGGCATTATGCACGTACATAGGATGGGACGTCCTTCAAGGGCAGGGTGAGGTGCCTTCGTGCTAATGAAGGGCTCTTGATCCAAGGAACTGAAGAAGATATCCTTCTCTTGTAACTTGTTCTCACACAACCTTCGCATATGTTATATGACTCTTACGGGTTCGCACTTTTTAATAATAATATAATAATAATAATAATAATAATAATAATAATATAATAATAATAATAATAATAATAATAATAATAATAATAATTATATTAATAATAATAATAATAAATATTAATAATAATAATAATAATAATAATAATAATATAATAATAATAATAATAATAATAATAATAATAATAATAATAATACAGAACAAACTAAATGGACTGGAGTTTACCTGGAGAGAGTTCCGGGGGTCAACGCCCCCGCGGCCTGGTCTGTGACAGGCCTCCTGGTGGATCAGAGCCTGGTCAACCAGGCTGTTGCTGCTGGCTGCACGAAAAACCAACGTACGAGCCACAGCCCGGCTGATCAGGAACTGACTTTAGGTGCTTGTCCTGTGCCAGCTTGAAGACTGCCAGGGGTCTGTTGGTAATCCCCCTTATGTACGCTGGGAGGCAGTTGAACAGTCTCGGGCCCCTGACACTTATTGTATGGTCTCTTAACGTGCTAGTGACACCCCTGCTTTTCATTGGGGGATGTTGCATCGTCTGCCAAGTCTTTTGCTTTCGTAGTGAGTGATTTTCGTGTGCAAGTTCGGTACTAGTGCCTCTAGGATTTTCCAGGTGTATATAATCATGTATCTCTCCCGCCTGCGTTCCAGGGAATACAGGTTTAGGAACCTCAAGCGCTCCCAGTAATTGAAGTGTTTTATCTCCGTTATGCGCGCCGTGAAGGTTCTCTGTACATTTTCTAGGTCAGCAATTTCACCTGCCTTGAAAGGTGCTGTTAGTGTGCAGCAATATTCCAGCCTAGATAGAACAAGTGACCTGAAGACTGTCATCATGGGCTTGGCATCCCTCGTTTTGAAGGTTCTCATTATCCATCCTGTCATTTTTCTAGCAGATGCGATCGATACAATGTTATGGTCCTTAAGGTGAGGTCCTCCGACATGATCACTCCCAGGTCTTTGCGTTGGTGTTTTCGCTCTATTTTGTGGCCAGAATTTGTTTTGTACTCTGATGAAGTTTTAAAATTTCCTCCGTGTTTACCATATCTGAGAAATTTTAAAATTTCTCATCGTAGAACTTCATATTGTTTTCTGCAGCCCACTGAAAGATTTGGTTGATGCCCGCCGGGAGCCTTGCAGTGTCTGCAATGAAGACACTGTCAAGCAGATTCGGGTGTCATCTGCAAAGGAGACACGGTGCTGTGGCTGACATCCTTGTCTATGTCAGATATGAGGATGAGGAACAAGATGGGAGCGAGTACTGTGCCTAGTGGAACAGAGCTTTTCACCGTGCCTGCCTCGGACTTTACTCTGTTGACTACTACTCTCTGTGTTCTTTTTAGTGAGGAAATTATAGATCCATCGACCGACTTTTCCCTGTTATTCCTTTAGCACGCATTTTGTGCGCTTTTTACGCCATGGTCACACTTGTCGAAGGCTTTTGCAAAGTCTGTATATATTACATCTGCATTCATTTTGTCTTCTCGTGCATCTAGGACCTTGTCGTAGTGATCCAATAGTTGAGACAGACAGGAGCGACCTGTTCTAAACTATGTTGCCCTGGGTTGTGTAACTGATGGTTTTTAGATGGGTGGTGATCTTGCTTCTTAGGACTCTTTCAAAGATTTTTATGATATGGGATGTTAGTGCTATCGGTCTGTATTTCTTTGCTGTTGCTTTACTGCCCCCTTTGTGGAGTGGGGTTTAGGGCTGTTGTTTTTAGTAACTGGGGGACGCCCCCCGTGTCCATGCTCCCTCTCCAAGGATGGTAAAGGCTCGTGATAGGGGCTTCTTGCAGTTCTTGATGAACAGGGGAGTTCCATGAGTCTGGCCCTGGGCAGAGTGCAGGGGCATGTCATTTATCGCCTTTTTCGAAGTCATCTGGCGTCAGGATAACATCAGATAGGCTTGTGTTAACCAAATTCTGTGGCTCTCTCATAAAAAATTCATTTTGATCTTGACTGTCAGTCTGGTTAGGGTTGCTAAAAAGTGAGTCTTTATTGGGACTTGAGTAGCTCACTCATTTCCTTGCTGTCATCTGTGTAGGCCCCATCTTTTTTAAAGTAAGGGCCCAATACTGGACGTTGTTCTCGACTTTGATTTGGCATAGGAGAAGAAAATACTTTGGGTTTCTTTCGATTCATTTATGGCTTTTAGTTCTTCCCGCGGTTCCTGACTCCTATAAGATTCCTTTAGCTTAAGTTCGATGTTTGCTATTTCTCTGACCAGTGTCTCCCTACGCATTTCAGATAGATTGACCTCTTTTAGCAGCTCTTTTATTTTTTTCTGTCCCCTGTAAAGAGAGCGCCTGTTCTTTCTATTTTACATCTACTCCTCCTTTTTCTTAGAGAATAAGTCTTGTGCATCATCGAGTGCCACTAAGTTAATCGTTCTAGGCATAAATTGGGGTCTGTGTTGCTTAGTATATCTTCCCAGCTTATATCGGTTTTGGGCTTGATTTACTTGGTCCCCACTTTTGTTTTTGTTATTGAAGTTGAATTTGGTGAATGCTCCCTCGTGGGCTAATCTCATTTTGTCGTCTGGGGCTCTGCGCATACATGTTGAACCTCAATTATGTTGTGATTGGAGATATTGTTTTTTGATATGGTACATTTTTTTTATCAGATACATTGTTAGTGAAGATGAGGTTAGTGTATTTCCAGTCTAGTGGCTCTATTTTTTTGCTGGTAAATTGAATTTTGTGCAGATTTATTTAAAGCCGTGTGAGTGTGATTTTCATCAGAGCTGCCTCCCGGTGTTATTCCGCAACAAAATTTTTGCTATATTCCTCCATTTTAGGTGCCTTAAGTTGAATCCCCAAGGGAAGATGTTGGGTGCAGGGCTGGAGATTTTCCAGAGTGGTCAATTTTTAACGCTGTTCCTGGAATTGCGGATTTTGCATCCAGAGGCTTGTTTAAATTACCACAATGACTAGGTTTTGGTTCTCGACCTTTACTGCTAAACTTCCCTACATCATTTGTGGCATTAAGCAGTTCTGTGCAAACAAGTGACACTGCAATGTCAGGCCAACCCCCCCTTTTGCCTTTCACTCTGCACATCTGTATAGGTTGTAACCTGGGATCCATATTTCGTTGTCTAAGTGATCCTTTAAGTGGTCTCAGTTGAAAGCCGCGAACATTGCTTTGGGCCCCTTTCAAGCAGTCCACGGATGAAAGGTATTTTGTTTTGTTTTTTGCTGGGTTTAGACCCCGTATTTTTGCAAAGAGAATGTCATCGGACTGGTGGTATTGTTGGTACTGGGGGGGATTTTTTTTCCCCGGGATTAGTATCTGTATCGTTTTGGGTTTTGGGGTGGGGCCCGACTGTGTTTTCCCCTCCAGGAAAGACTTGGGTTTGGGTACAATTTCTGCCATTTCCTGCCAGTTTTTTTTTTCCTTCCTGGCACAAAAAACCTCTTTCCCTTGAGTGCTTTTGGCTACCAGGTTTTCCCATGGCCTGGATGTTTTGTACTTTTTGTCCCCTTTGTGGTGTGCCGGCAAATTAAGTATATGCACAGTTTTCCTGTCGAGAGGTACACATTTCAGGTGAAAAAGCTTACAGGAAGGATTGTGCCCTTTTCTGTTGTCATAAGGCGGCATTTCTAGGGTGGTCATAGTTGCACGTCCCCTGTTTTCCAGATTTCCATGTCTGCAATAACAAATGCATAGTATGTGGGAAAAGCTTGGTTTCCGTTTGCCTTGGGTTTTTGTGACTGATTTCCCTGTTGTGCAATGTTTACCCTTTTTATTCCTACTTTCCCTAGCACCAACAATGGAGCTCCCACCATTGTTTTGTAAAATATCCTCACTATTGCTATGGAGTCCCCTTGTTTGCTACAACAATACTAAAGACTAAAAACAATTTTTAAAAACATCTAAATCGTTTAAGGGTAAATCGCTGGCCAAATTCATAATTAGCTTAAATTGTTATTAGCTGAAACTCGAACTTTCTGGGACTTTAAATTGAATACAGTAAATATTAATTCAATAAATTATTTAATGAAGCGCGCTAAATGGACACAATTCTACACGAAATGTAAAAAAAAAAATGGTTGAATGCTGAAGCTCCTTTGTTACCTGGAACCATATTGACGAAATGACCGTGTGTTAAGTAAGTTTATTCAAGGGATACACAAATACAGTTACATAAGTTATCATAAAAAGCCATATGTGTAGAAACCTGAGATAACCAAAAAAGTCAGACAGAGTGACTTATTCCATTGGGGTCCTTTTACCTTATTATTTTAATATAAAGATTATAATGCCCCCCATTCCTGAACGTTAAAAAATTTCCCCTTTCATTTATTTTGGCCCAAAAGAGAATGGTTTCAGTTTTCCCGAAGTGTAATGATAGTTTGTTGTCTACAACCATTTGTTTGCAGGCCCTCCAGTTCCAGTGTTAATACATTAGCTATATCTTGTGGGTTTTTATCTGACACTAACAGAGCACTGTCATCTGAAATACAGTAGGAGTTTTGCACTTGACACTAAAGGCATTTTCATTAACATAGCATAAGAATAATAAGGGACCAGGATACTACCTTGGGGAACTCCACATGCTATCGCCGGGGGTCCTGATTCCGTTTTGTTGATTTTGACAATTTGTCCCTGTTGCTAAGGTAGGACTTAAACCAATCTACAGAACCTATACCGATAGCTTGAAGTTTCTTACATAATATATTGTGGTTGACAGTATCGAAGGCCTTTTGGCAGGTCAAAGGTTCCCTTTCCTATGAGGTTCCCCATTGACATTTCATTTTCTCAAGAATCCATCAGATTAATTAGGGAGGGGGTCTGTTGAGCAAAATCTTCTAAAGCCTGATTGATAGCTATGGAGAATGTTGTTGTCATTAAGGTACTTAACCCTACTTGACAGTACACCACCCTCTCTAGAATTTTTTATTTTATAATGAGTATACTAACAGGCCTATAGTTGCTTACATCAGACCTACTATTTTTCTTGAAGATAGGAGTAACTCTGGCCCCCTTTGAACCCCTCCGTTATGGTATAAGTGTTATTGACAGGTTCATGTGAGCAATAGGGACTGACAGTTCAGAAGCACCATCTTTTAGGAACTTAGAAGGGATGTTATCCGGGCCAGTGCTCTTAGTTGGTTTAACTGCTTAGTTCTTTTTGAATAAAGTCATGAGTTTACACTTACTAGTTGACAACTGTTTGGGGTACCCTTTAAAATTTTATAGTATGTTTGAAACTTATCAGAGTCTGTGTTAAAGGTATTTGATGCAGCTGGTAGTTTACTGACTATGTTGATGCGACAGGTGTGTAGTAGGAATTAAAACAATTTGGCCACTTTAGATGTTTCGTTATCGATAGTGGGGTACTATATTAGACCTATGTACTGGTTTATGGCTAAACCCCCCCAAATGTTTTTGTTGTCTTTAAAATTTTACAGTGAATAGGATTACTTACATAAACTGTGCGATATAACATCTTCAGAGACCACCTAGGGCATTTTTAGTGAGAGGACATGACTGAAAAAAAAAAAGCTGAAAAATGACGGGTAGACAAGAGGTTTTGTTGACGAGTGTCAAGTGTAGTTAAAAAGGAGCGTGATTAGATTAGGTTTTGCCACCCAAGCGGCTAATTTATTGTTCACCGTATATCCATGGGGGAACAATAAACAAACCGTTCCATCTGCAAAATCTAATCTAATAACTGCCTCTCCTCACCGCGCCTGACACTAGAAAACTTTTGTCTAACCCCCCCCCCCCCCACGTGAACCCGGGTGTCAATCGTGTCTTTCCACTAAGCATCCAGAAGCGTCTAGGTGGTTGGTAAAGGGGGTTGTGATCGCGATGTTCACGAGGCGTTTTTTAAAAGGACAAGGAAGGTGCGTGACTATTCGTTATTCTTGTAGTTGAGGTTTAAGTTTTGTTGGGTAGTTACGTTGAGAAATGCTTGAGAAGAGTGAAATCACGAACATGTGCGTTGAAATTACGAGGTATTTTTACCGGCAACATGTGAAAGTAGGTATGTGTGTGTGTATGTGTGTGTGTGTGTGTGTGTGTACTCACCTAGTTGAGGTTGCAGGGTCGAGTCCTAGCTCCTGGCCCCGCCTCTTCACTGGTAGCTACTAGGTCACTCTCCTGTACCGTGAGCTTTATCATACCTCTGCTTAAAGCTATGTATGGATCCTGCCTCCACTACATCGCTTCCCAAACTATTCACTTCCCGACAACTCTGTGGCTGAAGAAATTACTTCCTAACATCCCTGTGATTCATCTGTGTCTTCAACTTCCAACTGTGTCCCCCTTGTTGCTCTGTCCCATCTCTGGAACATCCTGTCTTTGTCCGCCTTGTCAATTCCTTTTAGTATTTTGTATGTCGTTATCATGTCCCCCCTATCTCTCTTGTCCTCCAGTGTCGTCAGGTTGACTTCCGTTAACCTCTCCTCGTAGGACATACCCCTTAGCTCTGGGACTAGTCTTGTTGCAAACCTTTGCACTTTCTCTAGTTTCTTTACGTGCTTGGCTAGGTGTGGGTTCCAAACTGGTGCCGCATACTCCAATATGGGCCTAACGTACACGGTGTACAGGGTCCTGAACGATTCCTTATTAAGATTTTCGGAATGCTGGTCACAGGTGCCCACTCTGACACCTCGCCACGTACCATTACTCGCTGCTGTCTTCCTGACAAGTATTTCCTGATCCATTGCAGTGCCTTCCCTGTTATCCCTGCTTGGTCCTCCAGTTTTTGCACTAATCTCTTGTGTGGAACTGTGTCAAATGCCTTCTTACAGTCAAAGAAAATGCAATCTACCCACCCCTCTCTCTTGTCTTACTGCTGTCACCCTGTCATAGAACTCCAGTAGGTTTATGACACAGGATTTCCCGTCCCTGAAACCATGTTGGCTGTTGTTGATGAAATCATTCCTTTCTAGGTGTTCCACCACTCTTCTCCTGACAATCTTCTCCATGATTTTGTATACTATACATGTCAATGACACTGGTTTGTAGTTTAGTGCTTCATGTCTGTCTCCTTTTTTAAAAACTGGGACTACATTTGCTGTCTTCCATACCTCAGGTAATTTCCCAGTTTCGATAGATGTGTTGAATATTGTTGTTAGGGGTACACATAGCGCCTCTTCTCCCTTTCTCAGGACCCATGGAGGGATGTTATCCGGGTCCCATTGCCTTTGAGGTATCTAGCTCACTCAGAAGCCTCTTCACGTCTTCCTCGGTTGTGTGTACTGTGTCCAACACTTGGTGGTATACCTCACCTCTCTGTCTTTCTGGGGTCCCTTCTGTCTCCTCTGTGAACACTTCTTTGAATCTCTTGTTGAGTTCCTTACATACTCCTTCCTTCCTTAGCCTGATTACCCGGTCCTTGACTGTTGTTTCCTCCTGATGTAGCTGTTTAACAGCTTCGGGTCAGATTTGGCTTTTGCTGCTATGTTGTTTTCATATTGTCATTGGGCCTCCATTCTTACCTGTGCATATTCATTTCTGGCTCTACGACTGTTCTCCTTATTCTCCTGGGTCCTTTGCCTTCTATACTTCTTCCATTCCCTAGCACACTTGGTTTTTGCCTCCCTGCACTTTTGGGTGAACCATGGGCTCATCCTGGCTTTTTCATTATTCCTGTTACCCTTGGGTACAAACCTCTCCTCAGCTTCCTTGCATATTGTTGTCACATATTCCATCATCTCGTTTATTGGCTTCCCTGCCAGTTCTCTGTCCCACTGAACCCCGTTCAGGAAGTTCCTCATTCCTGCGTAGTCCCTTTTCATGTAGTTTGGCTTCGTTCGCCCGTCCCTTCGTGCTTCCCCCTCCACTTGTAGCTCTGCTGTGTATTTCAAGCTTAAAACCACATGATCACTGGCCCCAAGGGGTCTTTCATATGTGCTGTCACCAATATCTGCACTACTCAAGGTGAATATTAGGTCCAGTCTTGCTGGTTTATCCTCTCCTCTCTCTCTGGTAGTGTC
>NC_069408.1:49032210-49034710 GCF_026875155.1 Cherax quadricarinatus | reverse complement strand
AATTCCCGAATCGTTTCCATAAAACATGCCCTAAGGTGACTGTAGCTTTTCCACTTTCGTAGAAAGCGTTAAACACTTTAATGTCATACAGCACCTGAGGAATGGAAGGTAATCGGTTAGATCTAAAGTGGGATGGTACTCCATTTTTTGGAACAATAGCCCTACAATAGCTTCGAGATACCCACTTCAAGGGTCATACAGCGGAGGAAAGCCGTGTGAGGGTAAGTGATATGCATTTAAAATCTAGAGATTTCGTCCCTTTTAGGAAACGGAATGTGACATAATACTGGTGGTCTCGATTCTGGGAGCCGGAGTTCATTGCCAACCATTCCGCACGAATGTAATAATAATAAAAATGCTGATACTCTAGATTATAATTAGGCAATCATTGATTTTGACAGTATAAAGTTTCCAGCGTTACTACGTTGTGTGGTATTAGTCGCTCAGTGTAGTATCTAGAATGTTGCGTCTGGACGCTCTTGTTTCTTACATCCTTGAGGCATCACTCACTGGTGAAGTGTTGCTACTTCGTAGGGCTGACCTACGACATGTAGAAGATCTGACTTTGACGACCTAGAGAAAGGAAAGACTAGCGAATGCTTGGCAACAACATACAAGGTACTCAGGGAACGTGAAAGGCAGGAAGGACCAGCCTTGAACAACGGGGCACAGTTGGAATTAAGAGCACAAACGAGTCATAGGTATGTTAGGAAGCACTGCTTCTGCCTCAGGGTGGTCAGGGTTTAATTATTCAGATGAGGTGGCTGTGAAGCAAACATTATACACAGTTTTAAAAGGATAGATACAGTGGGCTGCCTCACCCACTCCTCCGAGATAGGAAACTTGTGAGATTTGTTGAATGCGGTTAAGAGGTGCGGCCAGGAGCTGAGACTCGACCTTCACAAAAAATATCTAAGTACACACACACACACACACACACACACACACACACACACACACACACACACACACACACACACACACACACACACAAGACAAAACATTCTCCAGCTGCAGACCCCTGACATAGAACTCACTCAATAACTTCCATTCTTGCCATGTCTCTTTCTGTCTCTTTTTCGCAGACTTTCATTTTTCTATTTGGAGAAAGTTTTCAGTGAAAGCTCTTGGGGCATTAGCGGTGCAGCTAGCCATAAAACAGAATAATGTGAGGTTTACTTTCTCCCAGGACGGCTTAGCCAAGTGTCGCAATCAATCCTGTGAGAAGTAAGACATTAAGACTGTTTTTTGGGAATTGTGTGAGGAGAGCACTAAAGAATGCCTCTTTTTCTCAGGCTGTTTTTTTTTTAACTCACTGGGATCTCTCCTTTTGTCTCTTTCTTATGCGTTTTTGTTGTCCTTCCCTCTGTGACAGTGTGTGTGTGTGTGTGCGTGCGCGCGAGTGTGATGTTTTGTGTGATGTGTTTTTGAGAGAGAAAGAGATTAAAGTTTCTAGTATTCACAGGTATTATCTTTCCCTACTTACAAATTCAAAATAACTTAAGATAACTAGAACAACTCCGTTATAACACACTGCAATAAGTAGTGATCGTGATTTCCTGCTAAACAGAAGTCCTATTTAGCGTTTGCTGTGACTGCAATAGAGACCAGATGTATTTCTGTCGCTGCGTGATCGGAGACAAGTATCCCCGTATTCCCTGTGCCTCAGTGCACACGATTGGAGTAGTGGAGAGTGCTACATAAATTGATAATGTTGTTGAATATTTTTGCTAAGGATTTGAAGAGAAAACAGAAGAGGCATTCACAAGCCATATGGAATCTTATATCCAAATTTATTCAGTAAAAGAATTTCAAACGTTTCAAAGAGACCAATCCTGAAATACACAAGCACATTAAGCTTGAAGGGCGCTCAGACTTGAAGCTTATCAGATGCAACACTGAAATTTTATCGCATGAAAAGCAATATTTAATTAAAAAAATGGTACCTACATACACCAAAATCAGTCCAAACCTTTCTCTAAGTAAGAATGACCAATTTTTAGGAAAGTAAGTACCCGGCAAGTAGGTTTTAAATTTAGTGTACAGAACATACCATTTTTTAAGAATGGTCTCGAGGGCTCACATATGTTATAGGTACGTAAAAGAATTTTAAGTTGATTTATTTCTGATCAGAAGAAACATTCTTCAATTATTTCACATAAACCAATTTTATTAATAAAATTAGCACATAATAACTTACATAACTAACATCAAGAGATTGTTTCCTTGTAGGGAAAAATGACCAGAAAATACATTTTCCAGTTATTGCAAAGAATCCAACAAAATTTGTGCCTAGACAGCTAAACCCATGAAATTTTCCATCCATTTAGTACGAAGCATCAATCATTGAAGACTGATGCCGTTCACAATTGTTATATTTTAATCAAGGAGAGAGCTAAGCCTGTAAAGAGTCACATAGCGTCTGTGAAACGTTAGAAATTCAAGCGGGGAAACTTAAACCATTCCTTGGATCAAACTGTATTTTTAAAATAACCCACAA
>NC_069408.1:49028767-49031710 GCF_026875155.1 Cherax quadricarinatus | reverse complement strand
GAGTGAGTGTGATCTGGCTATGTGTGTTGTGTGGTGTGTGTGTGTGTGTGTGTGTGTGTTGCGTTTGTGTGTTGGGGAGGGGGGGGGGGGTTTGTGTGGGGGGGGGGGGGGGTTGGATGTGTGTGTTTGTGTGTGTGTGTGTGGGTGTGTATTTGGGGGTTTTGGGGGTGGGTGTGGGGTGGGTGTTGGGTTGGTGGGTGTGTGTGGGTGTGTGGGGGTGTTTTGGGGTGGGTGTGGGGGGTGTGTGGGGGGTGTGTGGGTGGGTGTGTGGGTGGGTGGGGGGGTGGGTGTGGGGGTGGGTGTGTGGGTGGGTGTGTGGGGGGGTGTGTGGGTGGGTTTTTTGGTGGTTTTGGGTTTTGGTTGGGGTGTGGTTGGGTGGGGGTTTGGGTGTTGTGTGTGTGTGTGTGTTGTGTGTGTGTGGGTGTCTGTGTGTGTTGTGTGGTGTATGTGTGTGTGTGTGTGTTATGTGTGTGTGTGGTGTATGTGTGTGTGTGTAGTGTGTGTTGTGTATATATATGTTGTGTGTAGTGTGTGTGTTGTTGTGTGTGTGTGGTATGTTGTGTGTGGGGGGTGTGGGGTGGTGTGTGTGTTGTGTGTGTGTGTTGTGTGTTTGTGTGTGTGTGTATGTGTGTGTGTGTGTGTGTATATAAGTGGTGTATGGTGTTATGTGTGGTGTGTGTGTATGGGGTGTGTATGGTGTGTGTGTGTGTGTGTGTGTGTGTGTATGGGGTTGTGTGGTGGTGGGTATATATGTTGTACTACCTATTTGTACTCACCTATTTGTGGTTGCAGGGGTCGGTCCTAGCTCCGGCCCCCCCTCTTCACCGGTTGCTACTGGCCCTCCTCCCTGTCCTAGCTTTATAAAAACCCTCGTCTTAAAACGTGTAGGGTTTCCCTGCCTCCCTCTATTTTCTGGGTATTCCACTGCTTACAACCTAGATGAAGAAATACTTCCTATATCTCTCTGACTCATTTGTGTCTTAAACTTCCATTTGTGGCCTCTTGTTTCTGTGTCCCCCCCCTGGAAATCCTTTTTTGCCCACTTGTCATTCAGCAGTTTTTATATGCCCGTTATATGTTCCCCCCTGCCCCTCCTGTCCTCCAGGGTCGTAGGCCGTTTTCCCCTTTTAATTTTTTCCCATATGACTTTCCCCTTTAGCCGGGAACAAACCCTTTGTCGAAAACCCCTTTGAAATTTCTCTAGTTTTTTACGTCTTTATCAAGTGCGGTTCCAAACAGGTGCTGATACCCATAGGGGCCCTGAATACCGGTGTCAGTGTTTGAAATGACCCCTTACTAAGGTATGGGAAATGCTGTTTCGGGTTTGCAGGCGCCCATTAGCTGCAGCAGTTATTGATTGAGTGTGTTCCGGAACATGCCGGTGTTAATACCCCAAGATCTTTCCCCTTTGGTGAGGTTTGCATTTTTGGGCCACCTCCCCCTATTCTGTCTGTGGTCTTCTGTGCCCTTCCCTATCTTCATGACTTTGCATTTGGGTTTAAAATTTCGAAACCCATTTGCGGGACAGGGCCCCAGCTGTCCAGGTCTCTTTAAAGCCCTGCGGGCCCTATCAGTTTTAATTCCCCTCTTAATTTCACATCATCTGCAACAGGGACACTTCTGAGTCAAACCCCTTCGTCATGCGTTCACATATCCCAAAAAAATAGCACGTCCTGGACCGACCCCTGTGGGTCCCGCTGTCACGGTGCCCACTGTGATCCCTTTTAGTCCCATGACTCGTTGTTGCCCCCCTGTAGGTATTCCTGATCCTTGCATGCCCTTCCTTTATTGGCCTGATGCTCTGCTTCTGCATTATCTCTTGTGAGGAACGTGTAAAAGGGGCCTTCTTGCGTCCAAGAAAATGCAATCAACCCACCCCTCTCTTCCCCTTTTGGCTTTCTTCTGTTATTTTATCATAAAACTCCAGAAGGTTTTTTGACACAGGTTTCCTTCGTGAAACCCCTTTGGTTGGCATTTTATCCTTTCCTTCCGGTGCTCCACCACTCTCCTCCTGATAATCTTCCCAAAATTTGATACTATACACGTTGACACAGGCTATAGTTTAGTGCCTCTTTTCTGTCTCCCCTTTTTTAAAAATGGGAATAATTTGCCGTCTTCCATACCTCGGTAGTTGCCCATTTCCCCGGGAAAGTGTTAAGATTTTTGGGGAAATGGCACGCCAACATATCTGCTCCCTCTCTAAGGACCCCTAGCGTCCAACATTGTTAGTGTTTTTCCCTTTCTGGGGTCCCATCTGGCTGTCCCCCCGAGTCCCTTCCCGTCTTACTGTAAATACTTCCTTAAAACTCGTGTTTTAGCTCCTCACATACCTCTTACGTTTTTGGATTTTCCCCCTTCTTTTCTCGCCTTATCACCTGGTCTTGACGTTTTACATCCCCCTAATGTGGCTTCAGCATTTGGGTCAGATTTTATTTCGTGCTATGTCGTTTTCTACTGTCGCTGGGGCCTCCCCCCTTATCTTTTGGCTACTCGTTTCGGCTCTTCTACTAATCTCCTTGTTTTCCGGGTCTATGCCCCTGTACCTTTTCCATTCTTGTTGCACTTAGTTTTGCCCCCCTACACCTTTGGGGAAAACCAAGGACTCTTTTGGTCTTTTAATTTCTGTTTCCCCTTGGGAACAAAACTTCCCCGCCTCCTTGACTTGTTGCCCCCATACCTGTGTGTGTAGTGTATGTGTATTTTGTGTGGGTGTATGTGTGTGTGTGTTTTTGTTTTGTGTGTTTTGTGTGTGTGTGTGTGTTGTGTGTGTGTGTGTGTGTATGTGTGTGTGGTGTTAATATGTGAGTGTGTATGTTTGTGGGGATTGTGTGTGTGTGTGTTGGTGTATGTGTTGTGGGTTTTTGTGGTGTGTGCGTGTGTGTGGGTGTGTTGTGTGTGGTGGTTGTATGTGTGTGGGGTGTGTGTGTGTGTGTGGTGTGTGTG
>NC_069408.1:49021267-49023767 GCF_026875155.1 Cherax quadricarinatus | reverse complement strand
GACTTCAAGCTTAATGTGCTTGTGTATTTCAGGATTGGTCTCTTTGAAACGTTTGAAATTCTTTTACTGAATAAATTTGGATATAAGATTCCATATGGCTTGTGAATGCCTCTTCTGATTCTCTTCAAATCCTTAGCAATAATATTCAACAACATTATCAATTTATGTAGCACTCTCCACTACTCCAATCGTGTGCACTGAGGCACAAGGGAATACGGGGATACTTGTCTCCGATCACGCAGCGACAGAAATACATCTGGTCTCTATTGCAGTCACAGCAAACGCTAAATAGGACTTCTGTTTAGCAGGAATCACGATCACTACTTATTGCAGTGTGTTATAACGGAGTTGTTCTAGTTATCTTAAGTTATTTGAATTTGTAAGTAGGGAAAGATAATACCTGTGAATACTAGAAACTTTAATCTCTTTCTCTCTCAAAAACACATCACACACACATCACACTCGCGCGCACGCACACACACACACACTGTCACAGAGGGAAGGACAACAAAAACGCATAAGAAAGAGACAAAAGGAGAGATCCCAGTGAGTTAAAAAAAAAACAGCCTGAGAAAAAGAGGCATTCTTTAGTGCTCTCCTCACACAATTCCCAAAAAACAGTCTTAATGTCTTACTTCTCACAGGATTGATTGCGACACTTGGCTAAGCCGTCCTGGGAGAAAGTAAACCTCACATTATTCTGTTTTATGGCTAGCTGCACCGCTAATGCCCCAAGAGCTTTCACTGAAAACTTTCTCCAAATAGAAAAATGAAAGTCTGCGAAAAAGAGACAGAAAGAGACATGGCAAGAATGGAAGTTATTGAGTGAGTTCTATGTCAGGGGTCTGCAGCTGGAGAATGTTTTGTTTGTGTGTGTGTGTGTGTGTGTGTGTGTGTGTTGTGTGTGTGTGTGTGTGTGTGTGTGTGTGTGTGTGTGTGTGTGTACTTAGATATTTTTTGTGAAGGTCGAGTCTCAGCTCCTGGCCGCACCTCTTAACCGCATTCAACAAATCTCACAAGTTTCCTATCTCGGAGGAGTGGGTGAGGCAGCCCACTGTATCTATCCTTTTAAAACTGTGTATAATGTTTGCTTCACAGCCACCTCATCTGAATAATTAAACCCCTGACCACCCTGAGGCAGAAGCAGTGCTTCCTAACATACCTATGACTCGTTTGTGCTCTTAACTTCCAACTGTGCCCCGTTGTTCAAGGCTGGTCCTTCCTGCCTTTCACGTTCCCTGAGTACCTTGTATGTTGTTGCCAAGCATTCGCTAGTCTTTCCTTTCTCTAGGTCGTCAAAGTCAGATCTTCTACATGTCGTAGGTCAGCCCTACGAAGTAGCAACACTTCACCAGTGAGTGATGCCTCAAGGATGTAAGAAACAAGAGCGTCCAGGACGCAACATTCTAGATACTACACTGAGCGACTAATACCACACAACGTAGTAACGCTGGAAACTTTATACTGTCAAAATCAATGATTGCCTAATTATAATCTAGAGTATCAGCATTTTTATTATTATTACATTCGTGCGGAATGGTTGGCAATGAACTCCGGCTCCCAGAATCGAGACCACCAGTATTATGTCACATTCCGTTTCCTAAAAGGGACGAAATCTCTAGATTTTAAATGCATATCACTTACCCTCACACGGCTTTCCTCCGCTGTATGACCCTTGAAGTGGGTATCTCGAAGCTATTGTAGGGCTATTGTTCCAAAAAATGGAGCTACCATCCCACTTTAGATCTAACCGATTACCTTCCATTCCTCAGGTGCTGTATGACATTAAAGTGTTTAACGCTTTCCTACGAATGTGGAAAAGCTACAGTCACCTTAGGGCATGTTTTATGGAAACGATTCGGGAATTAATACCTTGGTCACTATAAATATACATAATAATAAGGAAAATATAAGCATAACTGCGTGGGGAAGGCCCCTGAGAAGTGAGGTTCAGCAGCTTGTCTTCTGAACTGTTTGGTGGTGGGTGCATGATCACATGTGTCATTAAGTATCCTTCTGTATCCCTGTGGACCACCAATGCGTTGCTAAGATCCTGACGCGCGCACATTTTGCTCATTAACTCTGGTTTACAAATTCCTACCTGTTTTCCTTATATGTATCTTTTCACAGCGACCACACGAGATCATGTCGACACTGTCAGTTGATATAAGATGCTGTTTGTGGGTCGCCTCCTGGTGAGTTCTTTGATGGATGTGAACGTCACAGTCGCCACGTTGCTTATCGTTGGTGCACGTGTTGTGTTGTTGGCTACGCTGTTGATAAGGAGGATTATATATATCTTGGTGGTGTGCTCCCTAGGTGGCGAATCAACAACAGATTTCAATCTCCATCTGAAATATTGCATGAAAAATATTTGCAGTATGTTTGCGAAAATGCGGAAAGCTCGTAAACAGAGACCTACAAATACACCCAGTTTTGTGCGTGTCTCGTTATTTAAGTGTGCTAGATCATTCCTGTCAGTCTTCTATACGTTGTAAAG
>NC_069408.1:48933767-49016267 GCF_026875155.1 Cherax quadricarinatus | reverse complement strand
CAATTTTAATTTTTGTATCTTCGATTATATAGTTACCCCACGATATGTAAAATATATATATATATATATATATTTATATATATATATATAAAAAATATATATAAATAATATATATATTTTTAATATTATATATATATATGTTATATATAATATATTATATATATAAAATTATATAAATATATATATATTTATATATATTATATAATATAAATATAAATTTTATATTTATATAATATATATATATAATATTATGTATATAGTATATATATAATTTTAACAATATATAATTATATATATATTATATATATATAATTTATATTATAATATATGTATATAGTATATTTATATATATATTTAATTATATATAATATATTATATGTATTATGTTAAAATATATATATATTTATACATAATTATAATAATATATTTATATATTATAATATAATATATATATATATATATAAAATAATATATATAAAATATTATTTATATATATATATATTATATATTTTAAAATAAAAACAACACACAAAGAGCAGCTGTGTGCAGGGGAGAGGGGAATGGGTTTCAAATGCAGTTAACGAACACGCCCCCAATGCAACGGGGGAAAAACAGGGGAGAAAATGGCCATGTCAGAACAAAACCAGAGTCACAAGGGAAAAGGCAATGGGGATGGGGAAGGGCGAAGTCAGTTTTTATTCATGGGTGCAGGAAAACCCAGAGTAGGACACCCTGACGGGTTTGGCAGAAAGGAAGGAGTTTGAGAACAAATCACAGAAAAGTGAAGGGATGTGTCCGAGACTGAAATTTTTTCAGAGAATAGGGGGATTTGAAAGGGGGGAAAAAGACCGATCAAGTGATTTTGAAAAGAAACAGTGCGGAACAGGATCCTCCCAAAAGGGAAAACTCGGCCCAAAACAAAGGGGGTTCCTAACCGAGCGAAAAGCAAACAGAACGCAACGCTGAGGGAGAGGACACAAAAGCGAAAAGGAGCTAGGAGAAGGGAAAGACGATCAGCAGAGAAAAACCCGGAGGGCAAGCAACAAAGCAAGCACCACAGAACCATCCCCAGAACCCCCCACCAAACATGCTTCCCAAAAACAAAACCCCAATCCAAACCCAAGTCCCACCCAAAAACTGGCTTAGCATCCCAAAGTCACTGCCAGGGTCCCCACCCCACGACCCCCCAAAAAACAGTGTTAGAAGGGAAAAATGAAGGTAAAGGTACAAAACACTGATGGAAAAACAAATAAGTGGGAGGAGGGCACGAAAAAGTCAAAGAGGTCATCCTACATCATAGCTTTCACAGAAAACCAAAACCCCAGGGATGATAACAGATGCCCTCTTTCCCAAAGGGGTGTCAGATCCTGAGGAAAGACAGAGGGAACAGGGGGGGGGGGGGGGAGTGGCCTGCTGATCAAAACCCATGGAATTTTATGAGTTTAAGGAACGTGGAAAGAAAAATATTTCCAGTAGGAGCGCTTCAACGGAGGCCCAAGGTGGTAATTTCAGTGATGTATAACCCAACAGAACAGCAGGAGGCCCAAAACAAGTTAAGAGGCAATAGAGCATGGTTTACACACGGTGCAGGGCCCGAAGAGCTCAGCATGCAGGGGGAAAAGCTCCTACTGGTGACTTTAACCACAAGGAATCGACTGGGAGAATTGGAACACATGGGGGCCAAGATCATGGAGGGCTAAGATGATGGGATGGGACTGGAAAAATCCGTGTCCAACACGAAAGGACAAACCGAGAGAGAGGAGAGGATAAACCCGAAATGGACCTAATATTCACCCTTTGGGATGCAGATATTTGGGGAAGCACATTGAAAACCCCTTGGGGCCGTGATATGTGGGTTTTAAACTTGAAATACACACGATACAAGTGGGGGGGGAAGCACAAGGGACGGGGGGAACGAAGCCAAAAATACATGAAAAGGGACTACGGGAATGAGAACTTTTCCCAACGGGGTTCGGGGGCAAAATGGCAGGGAAGCCAATAAACAGATGAGGGAAAATGTACAACAATTGCAAGGAAGTGAGGAGAGGTTTTACCCAAGGGTAACAGGAATAATGAAAAACCGGATGAGCCCCTGGTTCACCCAAAAGTGCAGGGAGGCAAAAACCAAGTGTGCTAGGGAATGGAAGAAGTATAGAAGGCAAAGGACCCAGGAGAATAAGGAGAACAGTCGTAGAGCCAGAAATGAATATGCACAGGTAAGAATGGAGGCCCAATGACAATATGAAAACAACATAGCAGCAAAAGCCAAATCTGACCCGAAGCTGTTAAACAGCTACATCAGAGGAAAAACAACAGTCAAGGACCGGGTAATCAGCTAAGGAAGGAAGGAGTATGTAAGGAACTCAACAAGAGATTCAAAGAAGTGTTCACAGAGGAGACAGAAGGGACCCCAGAAAGACAGAGAGGTGAGTATACCACCAAGTGTTGGACACAGTAACACACAACGAGGAAGACGTGAAGAGGCTTCTGAGTGAGCTAGATACCTCAAAGGCAATGGGACCCGGATAACATCCCTCCATGGGTCCTGAGAAAGGGAGAAGAGGCGCTATGTGTACCCCTAACAACAATATTCAACACATCTATCGAAACTGGGAAATTACCTGAGGTATGGAAGACAGCAAATGTAGTCCCAGTTTTTAAAAAAGGAGACAGACATGAAGCACTAAACTACAAACCAGTGTCATTGAATGTATAGTATACAAAATCATGGAGAAGATTGTCAGGAGAAGAGTGGTGGAACACCTAGAAAGGAATGATTTCATCAACAACAGCCAACATGGTTTCAGGGACGGGAAATCCTGTGTCATAAACCTACTGGAGTTCTATGACAGGGTGACAGCAGTAGACAAGAGAGAGGGGTGGGTAGATTGCATTTTCTTTGACTGTAATGAAGGCATTTGACACAGTTCCACAACAAGAGATAGTGCAAAAACTGGAGGACCAAGCAGGGATAACAGGGAAGGCACTGCAATGGATCAGGAAATACTTGTCAGGAAGACAGCAGCGAGTAATGGTACGTGGCGAGGTGTCAGAGTGGGCACCTGTGACCAGCATTCCGACAATCTTAATAAGGAATCGTTCAGGACCCTGTACACCGTGTACGTTAGGCCCATATTGGAGTATGCGGCACCAGTTTGGAACCCACACCTAGCCAAGCACGTAAAGAAACATAGAGAAAGTGCAAAGGTTGCAACAAGACTAGTCCCAGAGCTAAGAGGTATGTCCTACGAGGAGAGGTTAACGGAAGTCAACCTGACGACACTGGAGGACAAGAGAGATAGGGGGGACATGATAACGACATACAAAATACTAAAAGGAATTGACAAGGCGGACAAAGACAGGATGTTCCAGAGATGGGACAGAGCAACAAGGGGACACAGTGGAAGTTGAAGACACAGATGAATCACAGGGATGTTAGGAAGTATTTCTTCAGCCACAGAGTTGTCGGGAAGTGGAATAGTTTGGGAAGCGATGTAGTGGAGGCAGGATCCATACATAGCTTTAAGCAGAGGTATGATAAAGCTCACGGTACAGGAGAGTGACCTAGTAGCTTACCAGTGAAGAGGCGGGGCCAGGAGCTAGGACTCGACCCCTGCACCTCAACTAGGTGAGTACACACACACACACCACACACATACACACACACATACCTACTTTCACAGTTGCGGTAAAAAATACCTCGTAATTTCAACGCACATGTTCGTGATTTCACTCTTCTCAAGCATTTCTCAACGTAACTACCCAACAAAACTTCAACCTCAACTACAAGAATAACGAATAGTCACGCACCTTCCTTGTCCTGTTAAAACGCCTCGTGAACATCGCGATCACAACCACCTACCAACCACCTAGACGCTTCTGGATGCTTAGTGGAAAGACACGATTGACAGCCGGTTCACGTGGGGGGGGGGGAGGTGTAGACAAAAGTTTTCTAGTGTCAGGCGCGGTGAGGAGAGGCAGTTATTAGATTAGATTTTGCAGATGGAACGGCTAGTTTATTGTTCACCCCATGGTATACGGTGAACAATAAATTAGCCGCTTGGGTGGCAAAACTAATCAATCACCGCTCCTTCTAACTACACTTGACACTCGTCAACAAAACTTTGTCTACCCGTCATTTTTCAGCTTTTTTTTTTTCAGTCATGTCCTCTCACTAAAAATGTCTAGGTGGTCTCTGAAGATGTTATATCGCACAGTCTTATGTAAGTAATCCATATTCACTGTAAAATTTTAAAAAACAACTAAAACAGTTGGGGTTTAGCCATAAACCCGTACATAGGTCTAATATAGTACTCACTATCGATAACGAAACATCTAAAGTGGCAAATTGTTTTAATTCCTACTACAACCCGTGCATCAACATTAGTCAGGTAAAATCCAGCTGCAATCAAATCCCTTTAACACAGACTCTGATAAGTTTCAAACATACTTATCCAAAAAAGGGGTAACCCCAAACAGTCGTCAACTAGTAAGTGTATCTCATGACTTTATTCAAAAGAAACTAAGCAGGTTAAACCCAACTAAGAGCACTGGCCCGGATAACATCCCGTCTAAGTTTCTAAAAAGATGGTGCTTTCTGAACTGTCAGTCCCTATTGCTAACATGAACCTGTCAATAACCACTTATTACATACCGGAGGGGTTCAGGAGGCCAGAGTGACTCCTATCTTCATGAAAATAGTAAGGTCTGATGTAAGCAACTATAGCGCCTGTTATATACTCATTATAAAATATAAAAAAATTCTAGAGAGGGTTGGTGTATGTCAAGTAGTTAAGTATCCTTAATGACAATCAACATTCTCCATAGTATCAAGCAGGCTTTAGTAGATTTGGCTCAACGGACACTCCCTAATATTGATGGATTACTGAGAACTGAAATGTCAATGGGGAACCTCATGGAATGGTACCTTAGGACCTGCCAAAGGCCTTCGATACTGCAAACCCAATATAATATGTTAGAAAACTTCAAGCTATCGGTATAGGTTCTGTAGATGGTTTACGTCCTACCTTAGCAAACAGGAGACAAATTGTCAAAAATCAACAAACGGAATCAGGACCCTGGCGATTGCATGTGGAGTTCCCAAGGTAGTATCTGGGGTCCCTTATTATTCTTATGCGTTGTTAATGACATGCCAATTCAGTGTCAAGTGCAAACTCCTACTGTTTGCAGATGACAGTGCTCTTTAGTGTCAGATAAAAACCACAAGATTTAGCAATGTATTTAACACTGGACCTGGATGGAGTCCTGCAGCAAATGGGTTAGTAGGACAACAAACTAGCATTACACTTCTCGGGGAAACCTCTGAAGCCATTCTCTTTGGCACGTATAACATAAACTGAAGAAGGGTAAATAATTTTAACGTTCAGAGTAATGGGGAGCCCCATCGCTGCGGTTTCCTCAGTAAAAATTATCTGGGAATTCCCTTTGACCAATGCATGTCAGAGATTGTAGGAACAGTGTAGTAAAGAAAGCGAAATGCCAGACTGAAGTTCCTCTATAGACAAGCACAGTGTCTACCTACTGAGGTCGCAGGACCTATGTCTAGCCCTTTTGACAGTGTTCATATGGATTACGCTTGATCATCATGGGTACTCTGCTGTGACAAAAAAAATGAAAGATAGACTACAAAATCCACCCAGAACAAAATTGTAAGATTCCTCTGGGCCTGGGTCCAAGAGAGCATGTAGGCCAGAATGAATTATGCTGTTGGATAGCTGGAATATTGAAGATGGTAAAGCACGAAGCTAAATCATGTTTATAAAATAAAATTTGTCTCACAAACAGTGTCCCTGAATATCTTGCTGTCAATTTTTGTCAAGGTTGGGAAACCAAGCAATATAGTACTAGGGGGAGAGAGCACAACTTTGTATACCCACAGTCATTGCGCCAGGCTTCTACATCTTTTATTGTACAGCAATATAAGGAATGGAACAGACTGCCCGCACATGGCAAAGCAGGTATTAACATGAACCAGTTCAAGAAGAGTGCCAAAGGTGTTGTGAATGTAACAACGAAAAGGAGGGGATGATTTTTATTTTTATGCTAACACACGTGTTAATTTTACCTATTCCTAGTAATGACCCTCGTTTAGTAGATTAGTTTTTTGAACCCTCGTGTAATAGACTAGTCTTAATGCCCCTGTGCAGTAGATAGGTCTTAATGACCCTCGTTGTAGTAGATAGTCTTAATGACCCTGTGCAGTGATAGTCTTAATGACCCTCGTGTAGTTGTCTTAATGACCGTGTTGTAGTAGGATAGTTCTTAATGACCCTGTGTAGTAGTAGTCTTAAGACCATCGTTTAGTAGGAGTCTTAATGACCCTCGTTGTAGTAGGTTTAGTCTTTTTAGTATAATTTTTATAATTTTTATGTTATCTCCATTACAGAATAATATATTTAATCTTTATATTATAATAATAAGGTAAAAAAGGACCCCAAAGGAAATAAGTCACTTGTCTGACTTTTTTGGGGTTTATCTCGTTCTCTTACACATATTGCTGCTATGTATGATAATCTAAGTAACTGTATTTGTGCTATACCTGAATAAACTTACTTAACACACCGGGTCCTCGCTCACATATGGTTCCCAGGTAACAGAGTTTCAGCATTCAACCATTTTTTTTTTTTTACATTTCGTGTAGAAGAAATTGTGTCCATTTAGCCGCGCATTCATTAAATATTTTATTGAATTTATATTTACTGTTTCACATTTAAGTTACAGCAGTTCGAGATCAGCCTAAATAACAAATTTAAAGCTGAATATATGAATTTGGCCAGGATTTATCCCTTGGACGAATTTAGATGGTTTTAATATTGTTTTTTGTCTTTATGTATTGTCTGTAGCAACAAGAGGACTCACTAGCAATAGTGAGGGATATATTACCAAAACAACTGGTGGGCGCTCCCATTGTTGGTGTAGGGAAGATAGGAATAGACAGGTAAACATGCCCAACAGGGAATACAGTCAAGAAACCCAAGGCAAACGGAAACCAAAGGTGTGCACATACTATGCACTTGGTATCTGCTGACATGGGAAATCTGGAAAAACAGTGGGACGTGCAACTATGGACCACCCTAGAAAATGCCGTGCCCTTATGACAACAGGGAAAATGCCAAACTCCCTTAATGTACGCTTTTTCACCTGAAATGTGTACCTCTTCAGTAACAGGAAAGACTGTGCTATAACTTAAATTGCCAGGCCACACCATCTAAAGGGGACAAAAAGATACAAAAACCAGGCCATGGGTAACCTGGGTAGCCTCAGCCACTCAAGAGGAAGAGGTTTTTAGTCCAGGAAGGAAAAAAAAAACTGGCAGGAAATGGCAGAAATTGTACACCTAATCCAGTCATTCCTGGAGTGGAACCACGTCGATGGCCTCCACTCCAAACCAAACAGGATACAGATACTAAGGCCGGAAAAAAATCCCACCCCCAGTACCAACAATACCACCAGTCCGATGACATTCTTCTTTGCAAATATACAGGGTCTTAAGCCAGCAACAAACAACAAAATACCTTTCATCGTGGATGCTTTGCAGAGGCAAGGCAATGTTCGCGGGCTTTCACTGAGACCCACTTGAAGTGATAACTTAGACAACGAAATATGGATCCCAGGGTACAACCTATACAGATGTTTTTTTATATGTGACAGATGTGAACAGGCAAAAGGGGGGGGGGTTGGCCTTGTAACATTGCAGAGTCACCTTGTTTGCACAGACTGCTTTAATGCACAATGATGTGTGGAATCGTTTTAGCAGTAAAGGTCGAGAACCAAAACTAGTCATTGTGGTAGTCTGACAGCCTCTAGGATGCACATCCCAGCAATTCCAGGAAACAGCTCGTAATAATTGGGACCACTGTCATGGAAAATCTTCCAGCTCCTGCACCCTACATCTTGCTCCTGGGGATTTCATCTTAAGGCACCTAAAATGAGATATATGCAAAAATATTGTTGCAGTTAATAACTCGGAGGCAGCTCTGTTGAAAACTCACACTCACACGAGCTTTTTAAATCCTGCACAAAATTCATTTAGCCAGAAATAATTAGAGCCTACTTAGGACTGGAGAATTCACTAGACCTCCATCTTCACTTACAATGATGATTGGATAGATATGTACCATATCAAAACAATATACTCAGATCACAAACATAATTTGAGGTTCAGGACATGTATGCGCAGAGCCCCAGACCGAAAAAATGAGATTAGTCACGAGGGGATTCACCAAATTCAACTCAATAACAAAAACTAAAGTGGGACCAAGTAAATCAAGTCTAACCGATATAAGCTGGGAAGTTATACTAAGAACACAGCCCCCAACTTATCCTAGAACAGATTAATTAGGGGCATGTTTATGCAAGACTTTTCTCTAAAAAAAAGGAGGGAGAGTAAAAATAGAAAGGACAGGCGCTCTCTTTACAGGCGACAGAAAAAAATAACGGTGCAAAAAAAAGGTCAATCTATCTAAAATGGTAGGGAGACATGGTCGAGAAATGAAAACATCGAATTAAGCAAAAGGAAATCTTATGGGAGTCAGGACCGCGGGAGAACAAAAAAGCCATAAATGAAATCGAAAAAAACCCAAAAAGTATTTTTTCCCATGCCAAATAAAAGTCGGAACAACGTCCAGTTTTGGGCCCTACTTAAACAAGATGGGTCCAACAGATGACAGAAAGGAAATGAGTGAGTACTCAAGCCCAAAAAGATCACTTTTTAGAAGCACTAACCCGATGACAGTCGAAGATCAAATGAATTTTTTTGAGAGGCCACAGAATTTGGTTAACACAAGCCTTTATGTTATCCCGAGCCAGATGATTCGAACAGGGATAAAAAATGCCCATGCACTTGCCCCCGGGCCAGACTCTGGAATCCGTGTTTATCAAGAAATGCAAAAAGCCCCCATCACGAGCCTTACCTCCTTGGGAGGGGGCATGGACAGGGGGTCGTTCCCCCAGTTACTAAAAACAAAAGACTGCCCCTCCACAAAAAAAAGGGGGGTAAAGAAAAAGCAAAGAACTACGACCCAAAAACTAACTCCCATATCATAAAAATCTTTGAAAAAGTCCTTTAAAAAGCAAGATCACCACCCTCTAGAAACCCCCTCAGTTACACACCCCGGGCAACATGAGTTTAGAAAAGGTCGCTCCCGTTGTCTCAAATATTGGATCATACGCAAGGTCCTAGATGCAGAGAGACAAAAGAATGAGATGTAAAATATACGACTTTGAAAAGCTTCGGGGAAAATGTGACCTGGCTAAAAGCGCACAAAATGCTGCCCAAAGGAAATAAAAGGAAAGTCGGTCGATGGATCTATAAATTTTTTCATAACAGAAAAACAGAGAGTAGTAGTAACAGGGTAAACCCAGGCAGGCACGGTGAAAAGCTCTGTTCCCCTAGGCACAGTACTCGCTCCCATCTTGTTCCTCATCCTCATATCTGACATAGACAAGGATGTCAGCCACAGCCACCGTGTCTTCTTTGCAGATGACACCCGAATCTGCATGACAGTGTCTTCCATTGCAGACACTGCAAGGCTCCAGGCGGACATCAACCAAATCTTTCAGTGGGCTGCAGAAAACATATGAAGTTCTACGATGAGAAATTTCAATTACTCAGATATGGTAAACCACGAGGAAATTAAATCTTCATCAGAGTACAAAACAAATTCTGGCCACAAATAGAGCGAAACACCAACGTCAAAGACCTGGGAGTGATCATGTCGGAGGACCTCACCTTCAAGGACCATAACATTGTATCGATCGCATCTGCTAGAAAAATGACAGGATGGATAATGAGAACCTTCAAAACGAGGGATGCCAAGCCCATGATGACAGTCTTCAGGTCACTTGTTCTATCTAGGCTGGAATATTGCTGCACACTAACAGCACCTTTCAAGGCAGGTGAAATTGCTGACCTAGAAAATGTACAGAGAACCTTCACGGCGCGCATAACGGAGATAAAACACTTCAATTACTGGGAGCGCTTGAGGTTCCTAAACCTGTATTCCCTGGAACGCAGGCGGGAGAGATACATGATTATATACACCTGGAAAATCCTAGAGGCACTAGTACCGAACTTGCACACGAAAATCACTCACTACGAAGCAAAGACTTGGCAGACGATGCAACATCCCCCCAATGAAAAGCAGGGGTGTCACTAGCACGTTAAGAGACCATACAATAAGTGTCAGGGGCCCGAGACTGTTCAACTGCCTCCCAGCGTACATAAGGGGGATTACCAACAGACCCCTGGCAGTCTTCAAGCTGGCACAGGACAAGCACCTAAAGTCAGTTCCTGATCAGCCGGGCTGTGGCTCGTACGTTGGTTTGCGTGCAGCCAGCAGCAACAGCCTGGTTGACCAGGCTCTGATCCACCAGGAGGCCTGGTCACAGACCAGGCCGCGGGGGCGTTGACCCCCGGAACTCTCTCCAGGTAAACTCCAGTCCATTTAGTTTGTTCTGTATTATTATTATTATTTTATTATTATTATTTTATTATTATTATTATTATTATTATTATTATATTATTATTATTATAATTATTATTATTATTATTAATATAATTATTATTATTATTATTATTATTATATTATTATTATTATTATTATTATTATTATTATTATTATTTTATTATTTTTATTATTAAAAAGTGCCGAACCCGTAAGAGTCATATAACATATGCGAAGGTTGTGTGAGAACAAGTTACAAGAGAAGGATATCTTCTTCAGTTCCTTGGATCAAGAGCCCTTCATTAGCACGAAGGCACCTCACCCTTGCCCTTGAAGGACGTCCCATCCTATGTACGTGCATAATGCCACTTATTTTGACATAATTATAGTCACGGGCGAGGGACGGAGCAGGGGGAGGGGGTGCGCTAAACCAGGTGGGATTATACATTGCATTTGGGATTAGGAGACAATTAGGTATCGTCCGAGGAAATGGAATGTGGTGTGGTAAAGTGAGTTCAATCCCCGCCCGTTTCGTGATTTATTTTTGCTGTAAATATGTACGGTCATTATGGAAATGCTATACGTGTTACCTGTAAGTCGTCCCAGGAATCATGTAATAGAATATTTTTAAACTGCATTATTTTCAGAGTTACTGTTATGGCTAGGCTACCCTGAGAAAGATAGACTGGTATGTATATTGTCTTTGTGAGTGAAGAGGACTGGTGTTTATTCTGTGAAAAATATTTTACCACATTTAAGAGAGGGCTATTATTTTCATGTATAATTCTGTAGCCAGTAAGAATTCAAGTCTCTGTTTATAATATAATTTTGGCTTAAAGGATTGTCTGTCTTATAACGAGATAAAAGTGATGTGTAAACAGAGGAGGCTATAATATAATATTATATATACTACTTTTGGGTATATTTACATTTCGCAAAAACAGTTTGTTGATTCACGCCACAATCAAGATATAATATCCAGCTATTCTCAAGTGTACATTTATTAAGCTTGCAAAATTCGTAGAATCCGGTTAGGAAGAAATATTTGGTACAACATTGATTTTTTTTCCTTGTCATTAATCCCATATGTAATAAAATTATTTCGAGGACTTCTCGGGGATTAGTTTTTCTTGTGCTAAGGAGGGCCGTGAGAGGCTGAGAGTTTTTGAGGTGAGGTGCGATGGCCCAGAAACGTCGCTTCTGAGCCGACGTATCTGACAGTAGGAAGAGTTGTCCTAGTGTTCCAAAAAATATTATAGATTTATCAATGTTTTCTTGCTGCTGGATAACAGCGACGAGATTGGAAGCCAGTCCCGTAGCTAGTTCGATTGGTAGAGCCCTCACCTCACGTGGTTCGATTCCCAGTACAGGTGGAAACATTGGGGCGTGTTTATTTAAGGGCCACGTAAGTTCCCCCGTCTTCTAATAACATGACTCACGAAATCGTAATGACACGTTTGCAAACAAACCATACCACGGACGGGGATAGAACCCGCGATCAGAGAGTCTCAAAACTCCAGACCGTCGCGTTAGCCACTGGACCAGCTAGCCATAAGATTTATCCAACTAGGTATTTCTACACCATAGGAAGGTTAGCGTAGGCACCACTGTGACCACAAATGCAAGTTTTTACAGACGAATCTCCAGCTAGCGTGACCGTGACGAACTCTAGCTCAAGACCCCTCAAAGCCGTCAACATGACTCACGAAATCGTAAAGACACGATTGCAAACAAACCATACAGACTGAGAGTCGAAGATCAAAATTAATTTTTTATAAGAGAGCCACAAAATTTGGTTAACACAAGCCTATCCGATGTTATCCTGAAGCCAAATGACTTCGAACAGGCGATAAATGACATGCCCATGCACTCTGCCCCAGGGCCAGACTCATGGAACTCCGTGTTCATCAAGAACTGCAAGAAGCCCCTATCACGAGCCTTTTCCATCCTATGGAGAGGGAGCATGGACACGGGGGTCGTCCCACAGTTACTAAAAACAACAGACATAGCCCCACTCCACAAAGGGGGCAGTAAAGCAACAGCAAAGAACTACAGACCGATAGCACTAACATCCCATATCATAAAAATCTTTGAAAGGGTCTTTTTTTCGATATCCAGACCAGAGCTTGGTGAGATGGGTAAGGAAGAAGGGTGGGTAAGGATAGAAATTTTGGAAAAGGGTGGGAGGGGGGAGAGAGGTAGGATATAAAAGGTAAGTGGCCCAACCACTTTGGTGTAATTTAAAAAGTGTATGTGAAATGATAAGATATTCTTTAAGAGGTATAATACTAACCCATCAGAGTCACATAGATATAACAGATATATAAGTACATGACTCTGAATTGGTAGTAATTATACAAGTTGCAATTGCTTTTTTTTTTTTTTTTTTTTTTTTTTTGCGATTGCACAACGGATATTTATGCGACAATGAAGGCAATAATTTTCTGGCCAGTTTAGAGAATTCCGTGACAATGGCTTCTTACAGGTGGTGTCCAGCCATAGTAAATAGCATAATTTTTACATTAGATTGTTATATAAGATGTCTCCCTAATTGGGGGCGATGATGTTCTCAGTAAACATAGAAGGGTTCTGGTGTTACCCAATCTTCTTCATCAGGGAGGTTGCTCAATATCATGGGTCGAGGGTAATCATCTTTATGAACAACAAAATGGTATACAATACCGACAGGTTGTAGGTAAGACACATATGCAACAGTTAGACAACTTTATTCCGAAACGTTTCTCCTACACAGTAGGCTTCTTCAGTCGAATACAGAAAGTAGGCAGGAACAGTAGAGATGTGAAGACGATGTATTCAGTCCATCACCCTTGAAGTCGTCTTCACATCTCTACTGTTCCTGCCTAGTTTCTGTATTCGACTGAAGAAGCCTACTGTGTAGGCGAAACATTTCGGAATAAAGTTGTCTAACTGTTGCATATGTGTCTTACCTACAATCATCTTTATGTATAAAACGACGGACCCTCTGTGGGAGAGTCATTCTTTGAGTCCTGTGAGGAGGAGTATTTATGATATAATCCGTGGTATTTACCACTTGTATAGGATGTTCTCTATCTGGCATGTATAGTTCTTGCATTGTATAGAGTTGTTTCTTTTTTAGGGTGTCAAGGCGTACATTTATGGCAGTAATATCTTGTATGTGTAAATCTGCCATTTTTACTCTGTCTCTCCTCCTGGTATCGGTAATGAAGCGAAGAGCTCTATTCTGGACCCTTTGTAACCGTAGCATATTTGTCTTTGTTGTTAATGACATAGGGACACAAGGGTATTCGAGTATAGGTCTTATTAACATTTTATACAGATGTTTTTTGACATGTTGAGGGGCTTGATTGAATCGAAAGAGACTGCTAAGACCGGCTTTGGCTATGTTGATCTTCTTAGTTACATGAGATGTTGAGTGGAGCAGCCTGTCTATTTCGTATCCCAAAATCTTGTTAGGGTTTCTAATGGCTACAGGTGTACCTCTGATGGAGATACCTCCTTTATCTTCAATTGTTGATGCAAAACATCCTATCGTGCTAACAAGGACCTTGTCAGGATTAGTCGTAATTCTCCACTTCTTTTCCCAATTAGATATTCGACGAAGTTCAATATTCATTTTTTCTATGACTCTCTCATACTTGTATTTTCCTGTTACCGGAGTTGATGAGACGACATGAATAACATCATCTGCAAACTGTGTCACAATCGTATCACTAAACTCTGGTTGAGGAAGGTCATTCACATAAATGTTGAACAGAAGTGGACTGAGACAAGAACCTTGTGGGACACCAGCCGTCGGTATAAAGGCTCTGTCGACCTGCCATGAAAGGTGGGAATGATTTTTCTTTGAGTTAAGAAATTATATATTACTCTGAGGAAAGTTCAGTTATGGTCTGGTAGGTCAATGAGTTTGTATATAAGGCCATCATGCCATAAGCTATCAAAAGCTTTATGAACATCTCTGGTGGCAATTAAGGCAAAATTCCCCTGATGTTTTAGACTTGCTACAGTATCGAAAATAACATTTATTGCATGATTGGTACCTCTATGTATTCTAAAGCCAAATTGTTTTTCAGTGAAAAAGTGATTAAACTCCATATAGTAGTTCAATCTGTTGGAAAGGACCTTCTCAAGAACTTTTCCAGTGACTTCAAGTAAAGATATAGGTCTATAGTTCCCAGGATGGTGAATGTCTTTATTGGGCTTACCTAGAAAGATCATCCTAGCAGTCTTAAAAACCACTGGAAAATGTCCTGAGGCCAAGATGGCATTAAAGATATTTACCAAAGACTGTTTACAATTTCTGGGAAGGAACTTCATTTGTTTCATTGTTATTCCAGAGAGGCCAGGGGCTCTATTACGCATTCTTCCAATAACCTGACTCATCTCTAGTAATGTAATAGGTCTAGTAAGCGGGTGGGTATCTTCAAGAGTTGAAGTATCGATGGAAGGTAGTGGTTGTAGATCATCCAAGTTCTCATCTTTCCATTCATTTACCAACTGATAATGATTATTGTTAAATTGACGACTGTTATTGTGGGAGAGAATTTTCTCCCATACATCACCCATCAAATTAGCCTGGTCCTGTGGATCGTCAAGTTTAATTTCAACATCTTCATCATCCTCATCAGTGAAGGTATGAACTAGGTAGTTAGGAGCCTTGTGCTTTGCCCCTAAAAGTTGTCGGATCTTACTCCAAAATTTTGCTGGTTCACGTTTGTACTGATTAGCTTGAAGAACTAGCAGTTTCCATAAGTCCCGTTTGTGATGACTAATCATGTTAATTAATTCTTGCCTTAATCGGTGCAGTGTAGCTGCTGGTGGTTGTCGCGTTTGAAGATGCCTTCGACATTCTGCTTGATAATTTCTTAAATTGTCTCTAATTTCCCTAGTAGGTTTATATTGTTGGTAAATCATTGTGGAAGCTAATTGACAAGTTGCATTAGTAGCTTCAATTATTCGATTATGCAGGGACCTGATTGCATCATCAATTGCAGTGGAAGGTAGATTTTCCAATGACATAATTTCATCGTCACCCAGAAATGCCCTGAAGGGGTCAAATCCTAAGGTGTTAAGATTGGGTTTAGGAGGTACAGGTATTCTAAATGGAGAAGTTTGTAGTTGCATTATAACAGGGATATGGTCAGATCCTACATTTTCACCAGGAGATATACGACAGTGAAAGATGTCACAGTCTCTGTTTGTCAGTACTATATCTGGTGTCCCTGGATGAGGTCCAATGTACGATTTAAAAAATGGGCCTTGAAATGACAAGTTTCTAGCTGTCATGATATTAAAGAGTTGTTTTCCTTTTAAGTCACCCAGTGGAATACCAGCTCCACAGTTGAAGAGGGCAGGGTGATGAGCATTAAAATCTCCCGCTAGAATTGTTGGAATATTTCTGCTTAATATCCTATGTAGAGGAATTGACTCTTTATATTGTTGTCTCGGGGGAAAATATCCAGTTCCTATCACTAGTTGTCCATGAGACGTTGTCATTTCTATTGCAAGAATGTTATCTTCATCAACATGAATATTTTTAAATGTATAGCCTAATTTAACTAAGATGGCTACACCACTAAAGGGTCCTCTCGATTTCTCCACAGCTGGAGGTGCTGTCCTGGGAGACAGTAATGGTGAAGCTGGAGGTGCTGTCCTGGGAGACAGAAATGGTGAAGCTGGAGATACTGTCCTGGGAGACAGAAATGGTGAAGCTGGAGGTGCTGTCCTGGGAGACAGAAATGGTGAAGCTGGAGATACTGTCCTGGGAGACAGTAATGGTGAAGCTGGAGGTGCTGTCCTGGGAGACAGAAATGGTGAAGCTGGAGATACTGTCCTGGGAGACAGAAATGGTGAAGCTGGAGATATTGTCCAGGTAGTCGGGAATTATACGCAGGAAGGAATACATATAAATGATCTCATAGGGGACAGGAGCCATAGTAGGGAAACAAGTGTAGTCAAAGATAAGATAAAACCAATATTGCAAACTAGAAATACCGCAGGAAATAGCAAACAAGAGGACTTCCAATAGCAATAGTGAGGATAAATTACCAAAAACAACTGGTGGGAGCTCCATTGTTGGTGCTAGGGAGGATAGAAGTAAGACAGGGAAACATGCACCAACAGGGAATACAGTCACAGAAACCCAAGGCAAGCGGAAACCAAGCCTGTGCACATACTATGCACTTGGTATCTGCTGGCATGGAAATCTGGAAAAACAGATGGGACATGCAACTATGACCACCCTAGAAAATGCCATGCCCATATGAAAACAGGAAAATGCAAACTCCCTTCCTGTAAGCTTTTTCACCCTGAAATGTGTACCTCTTCAGTACAGGAAAGACTGTGCTATAACTTAAATTGCCAGGCATACCATCTAAAGGGGACAAAAAGATGCAAAACATCCAGGCCATGGGAAAACCTGGGTAGCCACAGCCACTCAAGAGGGAGAGGTTTTTTAGTGCCAGGAAGGAAAAAAAAACTGGCAGGAAATGGCAGAAATCGTACACCAAATCCAGTCATTCCTGGAGTGGAACCACAGTCGATGGCCTCCACTCCAAACCAACAGATACAGATACTAATGCCGGAAAAAAAAATCCCCCCCCAGTACCAACAATACCACCAGTCCGATAACATTCTTCTTTGCAAATATACAGGGTCTAAAGCCAGCTACAAACAACAAAATACCTTTCATCCGTGGACTGCTTGCAGAGGCAAAGGCAATGTTCGCGGCTTTCACTGAGACCCACATAAAGGATCACTTGGACAACGAAGTATGGATCCCAGGTTACAACCTATACAGATGTGACAGAGTGAACAGGCAAAAGGGGGGGGTTGGCCTGTACATTGCAGAGTCACTTGTTTGCACAGAACTGCTTAATGCCTCAAATGACGTAGTGGAAGTTTTAGCAGTAAAGGTCGAGAACCAAAACCTAGTCATTGTGGTAGTCTACAAGCCTCCGGATGCAACATCCCAGCAATTCCAGGAACAGCTGTTAAAAATTGACCACTGTCTGGAAAATCTTTCCAGCTCCTGCACCCAACATCTTGCTCCTGGGGATTTCAACTTAAGGCACCTAAAATGGAGGAATATAGCAAATAATATTGTTGCAGTAATAACACCAGGAGGCAGCTCTGATGAAAACTCACACTCACACGAGCTTTTAAATCTCTGCACAAAATTCAATTTAACCAGCAAATAATAGAGCCTACAAGACTGGAGAATACACTAGACCTCATCTTCACTAACAATGATGATCTGATAAGAAATGTCACCATATCAAAAACAATATACTCAGATCACAACATAATTGAGGTTCAGACATGTATGCATGGAGCCCCAGACCGACAAAATGAGACTAGTCACGAGGGAGCATTCACCAAATTCAACTTCAATAACAAAAACATAAAGTGGGACCAAGTAAACCAAGTCCAACCGATATAAGCTGGGAAGATATACTAAGCAACACAGACCCAAACTTATGCCTAGAACAGATTAACTCGGTGGCACTCGATGTATGCACAAGGCTTATTCCTCTAAGAAAAGGAGGAGTAGATGTAAATAGAAAGAGACAGGCGCTCCCTTTACAGGCGACGGAAAAGAATAACAGAGCGGCTAAAAGAGGTCAATATATCTGAAATGCGCAGGGAGACACTGGTCAGAGAAATAGCAAGCATCGAACTTAAGCTAAAAGAATCCTTTAGGAGTCAGGAATCGCGGGAAGACTAAAAGCCATAAATGAAATCGAAAGAAACCCAAAGTATTTCTTCTCCTATGCCAAATCAAAATCGAGAACAACGTCCAGTATTGGGCCCCTACTTAAACAAGATGGGTCCTACACAGATGACAGCAAGGAAATGAGTGAGCTACTCAAGTCCCAATATGACTCAGTTTTTAGCAAGCCGCTAACCAGACTGAGAGTCGAAGACCAAAATGAATTTTTTATGAGAGAGCCACAAAATTTGACTAACACAAGCCTATCCGATGTTATCCTGACGCCAAATGACTTCGAACAGGCGATAAATGACATGCCCATGCACTCTGCCCCAGGGCCAGACTCATGGAAACTCTGTTTCATCAAGAACTGCAGAAGCCCCTACCGACCCTTTTTTCCATCCTAGGGAGAGGGAGCATGGAAGGGGGGTCGTCCCCAGTTACAAAAAAACAACGGGGACATAGCCCCACTCCACAAAGGGGGCATTTAAAGCAACAGCAAAGAACTACAGACCAATAGCACAACATCCTATCAAAAAAATCTTTTAAAAGGGCCAAGAAGCAAGACCCACCCACTGAAACCCATCATTACACAACCCCGGGCAACGGGGTTTAGAACGGGTTCGCCCCTGTTTTCTCAACTACTGGATCACTAGCAAGGTCCTAAATGCACTAAAAGACAAAAAGAATGAGTGTAATATAAAGACTTTGCAAAAGCCTTCGAAAATTGTGACCATGGCGTAATAGCGCACAAAAGGGCGCGCAAAGGAAAAACAGGAAAAAGTCGGTCGTGGATCTAAAATTTTCCCACTAACAGAACACAGAGAGAGTCGTAACAGATTAAAGTCCGGGCAGCTAGGGGAAAAAGCCTGTCCCCCCAAGGCACAGTATAGCTCCCCTCTTTTTCCATCCCATTTCCGACTAGCAAGGATTTGCACAGCACCGTGTCTTCCTTTTCAGATGCACCCCAACGCATGACAGTGTCTTCATTGCAGACACGAAAAGGTCCAGGGGACACAACCAAATCTTTTCAGTGGGCTGCAGAAAACAAATGAATTCAACGATGAGAAATTCAATTATTTAATATGGAAACATAGGAAAAAAATCTTTTATCAGAGCAAAACAAATTCGGCCACAAAAAGAGCGAAACACCCAAGTCAAAAAAAACCTAGGAGTGATTAGCGGAGGATTCACCTTCAAGGACCCTAACATTGACAAGCATCTGCTAAAAAAGACAGGTTTGGGTAAAGAGAACCCCTTTAAAAGGGGGGCCAAGCCCATGATGACCTCTTCAGGTATTGTTTATCTAGGCTGGGAAAATTGCTGCACTCTAACACACCTTTTAAGGCAGGTGAAATTGCCCCACTAGAAAAGTACAGAGAATTTCCGCGCGCAAACGGAGATAAAACACCCCAATTACTGGAGCGCTTTAGGGTTTTTAAACCCGTATTCCCCGGAACGCAGGAGGGGAGATACATATTTTTTACCCTGGAAAAACCCAAGGGACTAGTACCCAAACTTTTCACACGAAAATCACTACTACGAAAACAAAGACTTGGCAGAGAACACCCTCCCCCCCAAAGAAAAGCAGGGGTGAAATAGACTTTAAAAGACCATACAATAAGTGTCAGGGGCCGGATGTTAACTGCCTCCCAGCACAATAAGGGGGGATTACCAACAGACCCCCGGCAGTCTTTAAGCTGGCCTGGACAAGCAACAAAGTCAGTTTCCCGATGCCGGGCTGTGGTCGACGTTGGTTTGCGTGCAGCCCGCACAAAAGCCTGGGTTTATCAGGCGCTGATCCCCCGGGGGCCCGGTCACAGACCGGGCCCCGGGGGCGTTGACCCCGAAACCCCCTCTCCAGGTAAACTCCAGGTACACGTAATTTAATATGTTGATCAACTCTTGCAGCTGTCTCGTCAAAAGTATAACATCGGGATTGTAATTAGTAGTTCAACCTCAAGAAGGTAAGGGTTTTATAAAGAAATGTTGAACATTAAGTTGGAAAATTGTAATCCCCATTTTTTTCTTGACTTCGCTCGGGTACTGCGGTCTGAACGCCTGCAAGTAGTGCCATGTGTGGTACCCACACTATTCCTGCTGGACTCGTCAAGGGGAGGAGGGAACTCCTGCGTAGGTGCTTGTGTATTAAAAATGCCATCATCTTAAACTAGAGGTAGTAATATTAACAGATTCATTAGAATCGTTAGAGTCATCATCAGAAAACGGAGGTATGATTTTCCCCAGTTACAGGAAGCAGAGGCTCGTGAGAGTTAATGGGAGACTGTAGAGGCTCCAAGGGAAAATTAGGTAGGCAAGGTGAGTTATCCTGGGAAAGTTCCTGTCAACGGGATCAGCTTCAATAGCGGGAGAGTAGGCACCATTTCTGGGGCATTGTTATGTTCAGGTGTTGACTTATCGGGTTGAGGGGAGTTGACAACCTGGGTATGCGAGGTGGGCGATCCTGGGCCTGGGATGACTTAGGCTTATTTTAGATGTAGAGTAAGGGTACATACTTCTTGTTATGAGAGGCTGGGTCATAATAGCCTTCCAAATTTTCTGGGATAGTGATGGGAGTGATCCCATTAGCCATTAACAGATCATTTAAAACCTGAGAGCAGAGTTGAATGTCCCCACCTGCTATGTCTTTGGCCATCATATACATTAGTTTTTGCTCTCGTCATATCCCCGGCTGTGGATACCTGAGACAAAGATGAGACTGAACCTTGTTTGTTGCGTTTGTGAAATGTTGTAGGTGAGGGTTAGATTGGGGCGCTCCAAGAGGGGCAAAATTTCCAAACATTGGAACCATTGGTAGAGGCCTGAGGAGTCCCACTTGATCAGGCAGAGCTGGGAAGGAAATTTGGGACATCGTTGGTGGTGCCTTGGGGGGTGGTCTTCTTTGAAGTGGACAGTTCCTTGGCTTCAAAATTTTCTGCATTCCTTTTCCTTTTAGGACAAATAGCAGAAACAGCATGATGTTTTTTCCCTTGCAGAGGACACATTTGGGTGTATTTTTATTATTACAAACTCGATAAGAATGTTGGCCAGAGCAAATGCTACAAATTTGCCCTTGAGTACTGCCCTTTGTTGATGTTATGAACCAAAGGCATAAAAATTTAAAACATTGTGTCACACTGACAAATCGTTTTAAGAGAGATTTGGTCAGGTGTACATCTGGTGCCAAAACATCTGAAGCCATTTTGACACACAAGTTTGGCCTCCTAGGTGTCTCAAGTAAATTAATTTTAAGGTTACCCTTTTTGTTGTTAGGATTAGAGAATTTATGTGCTTTTACAGCCCTAAATTCAGAATTCTCTGTATTAATGTCCTCAAAAAATTTCATTCACAGTGCTATTTTTATAAAACTGTTGATTCTGGCCACAAACACAGTCCTCTGAGCTTTATAGCTCTCAGGTGCAACTGGGATAACACCAGAAGTCTTCAGTTTTTCAAGGACATCATGCTTCAGCAGTTGAAGTAACTCTTCTTCCGAAGAGAGGAGAAGTACTGCTCCAGCGTGGGTTTGAAAAACATCCACTGGAGCAACAGTTGAGTTCGAGCAAATACATGTTAGAATTTTTTTTCATGGACATTTGATTTCCCTCAATACGTAATCTTACACGTATCCTCGCCATGATGTCTAGGAAGGAACATCTGGCAGAGGAGTTCTTAATAAAAAGGGATCTTTCCTTAATGTTAAATCTGACATCCTATTTCAGCTGACTTATGAAGGTCAGCCCCCAAGATAGCCTACCCCCGAGTAGTGAGGGGAAAAAGGGCCCAAGGCAAAGATCGGCCGGATTTTAAAAAAAAACCCCACGGGCTACCGGATGGTCAAAATGCCTTGTGTTAACTCGCCAAAGCGAAGTTGCCGAAAAAGAAGAAGATAGGAAAGTCAGAAGGATAGCAATGTATGTAGTGTGTTAGTGTGTGGGCCAGTGTTGATGTTTGGGTGAGGGGAGGATGGGGAAGGATAGGGGGATGGGGATGAGAGGGGTGAACAAGCAAGCAAGTCACCGCCTTACCCTCTTGATGGGATGGGGCTCGAAGTGACTGCAAGCAAGTTTCCTCTCAGCTCTGGTGAAGAACTACTCAGGATAACCCAAGAAAAATCTCGAGCAACAGTGTTCTTGAAAGGGTCCTAAGAAGCAAGATCACCACCCATCTAGAAACCCATCAGTTACACAACCCAGGGCAACATGGGTTTAGAACAGGTCGCTCCTGCCTGTCTCAACTATTGGATCACTACGACAAGGTCCTAGATGCACTAGAAGACAAAATGAATGCAGATGTAATATATACAGACTTTGCAAAAGCCTTCGACAAGTGTGACCATGGCGTAATAGCGCACAAAATGCGTGCTAAAGGAATAGCAGGAAAAGTCGGTCGATGGATCTATAATTTCCTCACTAACAGAACACAGAGAGTAGTCAACAGAGTAAAGTCCGAGGCAGCTATGGCGAAAAGCTCTGTTCCACAAGGCACAGTACTCGCTCCCATCTTGTTCCTCATCCTCATATCCGACATAGACAAGGATGTCAGCCACAGCACCGTGTCTTCCATTGCAGACACTGCAAGGCTCCAGGCAGACATCAACCGAATCTTTCAGCGGGCTGCAGAAAACAATATGAAGTTCAACGATGAGAAATTTCAATTACTCAGATATGGTAAACACGAGGAAATTAAATCTTCATCAGAGTACAAAACAAATTCTGGCCACAAAATAGAGCGAAACACCAACGTCAAAGACCTGGGAGTGATCATGTCGGAGGATCTCACCTTCATGGACCATAACATTGTATCAATCGCATCTGCTAGAAAAATGACAGGATGGATAATGAGAACCTTCAAAACTAGGGAGGCCAAGCCTATGATGACACTCTTCAGGTCACTTGTTCTATCTAGGCTGGAATATTGCTGCCCACTAACAGCACCTTTCAAGGCAGGTGAAATTGCTGACCTAGAAAATGTACAGAGAACCTTCACGGCATGCATAACGGAGATAAAACACCTCAATTACTGGGAGCGCTTGAGGTTCCTAAAACTGTATTCCCTGGAATGCAGGCAGGAGAGATACATGATTAAATACACCTGGAAAATCCTAGAGGCACTAGTACCGAACTTGCACACGAAAATCACTCACTACGAAAGCAAAAGACTTGGCAGACGATGCAACATCCCCCCAATGAAAAGCAGGGGTGTCATTAGGACGTTAAGAGACCATACAATAAGTGTCAGGGGCCCGAGACTGTTCAACTGCCTCCCAGCATACATAAGGGGGACTACCAACAGACCCCTGGCAGTCTTCAAGCTGGCACTGGACAAGCACCTAAAGTCGGTTCCTGACCAGCCGGGCTGTGGCTCGTACGTTGGTTTGCGTGCAGCCAGCAGCAACAGCCTGGTTGATCAGGCTCTGATCCACCAGGAGGCCTGGTCACAGACCGGGCCGCGGGGGCGTTGACCCCCGGAACTCTCTCCAGGTAAACTCCAGGTAATACCACGAGCGGGGATAGAACCCCGTCACGGCCATGCTAGCTGGAGATTCGTCTGTAAAAACTTGCATTTGTGGTCACAGTGGTGCCTATGCTAACCTTCCTATGGTGTAGAAATATACCTAGTTGGATAAATCTTATTATGGCTAGCTGGTCCAGTGGCTAACGCGACGGTCTGGAGTTTCGAAGACTCTCTGATCGCGGGTTCTATCCCCGCCCGTGGTATGATTTATTTCTAATAACATGTTCATTAATCCACTATAATCTACCTTGTCCATAATTACTATCGCATTTGCTTTATCTGTTTCATAAGGTGAAGTCCAGGATCTTTCCTTAATTTATGGACAATTGTGTTGTAGAGGTCTGAGCTTTGCTTAGACCTCTACAATTGCTGGCTGTTGGAGAGAGCACAATAATACTGTACGAGGGCATCAGAGTCCCAAGGCAGAGCAGCAGCCGCCATGGAAGATTGCACACTTGACGTGTTCAAGGAAAGGTCTGAAAATGGTTGTGCACTGGGACAACAGGATCAGAGACTGATAATAGAAGTCTAGGCCAAAACATGCAAGAATACAGGAAAGGTGGAAGATGGCTTTGTTGTTTACCTGGAGAGAGTTCCGGGGGTCAACGCCCCCGCGGCCCGGTCTGTGACCAGGCCTCCTGGTGGATCAAAGCCTGATCAACCAGGCTGTTACTGCTGGCTGCACGCAAACCAACGTACGAGCCACAGCCCGGCTGATCAGGAACTGACTTTAGGTGCTTGTCCAGTGCCAGCTTGAAGACTGCCAGGGGTCTGTTGGTAGTCCCCCTTATGTATGCTGGGAGGCAGTTGAACAGTCTCGGGGCCCTGACACTTATTGTATGGTCTCTTTACGTACTAGTGACACCCCTGCTTTTCATTGGGGGATGTTGCATCGTCTGCCAAGTCTTTTGCTTTCGTAGTGAGTGATTTTCGTGTGCAAGTTCGGTACTAGTCCCTCTAGGATTTTCCAGGTGTATATAATCATGTATCTCTCCCGCCTGCGTTCCAGGGAATACAGGTTCAGGAACCTCAAGTGCTCCCAGTAATTGAGGTGTTTTATCTCCGTTATGCGCGCCGTGAAGGTTCTCTGTACATTTTCTAGGTCAGCAATTTCACCTGCCTTGAAAGGTGCTGTTAGTGTGCAGCAATATTCCAGCCTAGATAAAACAAGTGACCTGAAGAGTGTCATCATGGGCTTGGCCGCCCTCGTTTTGAAGGTTCTCATTATCCATCCTGTCATTTTTCTAGCAGATGCGATTGATACAATGTTATGGTCCTTGAAGGTGAGATCCTCCGACATGATCACTCCCAGGTCTTTGACGTTGGTGTTTCGCTCTATTTTGTGGCCAGAATTTGTTTTGTACTCTGATGAAGATTTAATTTCCTCGTGTTTACCATATCTGAGTAATTGAAATTTCTCATCGTTGAACTTCATATTGTTTTCTGCAGCCCACTGAAAGATTTGGTTGATGTCCGCCTGGAGCCTTGCAGTGTCTGCAATGGAAGACATTGTCATGCAGATTCGGGTGTCCAAGAAATACTAAAATTTCTTCAGATGATATATGTATATGTAAAATATTTCCACATGTACTGTATGTTCGTTCATTCTCATTCTCTCTGTCTCACGTAGCAATGTTCACATTTACTTAAAAACCAGCCACTGATGGAAATACAATAGGTGGGGTCCAACACAAAACAGTGAATAGATCAACAAGAGCAATATTATTATTTTCATGGAGAGGTGGTTAAACAATCCCAATAGTGACCAGTCATGTTGCAGACACTGAAGGATATAATAGCAGTGCCTTGTTGGATGATCAAAATGCTACCAGCACTGGCATTGCTGCAAAGTAGGTGCTTACTGCTTGACAGTAGTCAAATGCTTTTTATTTTTTTCCCCATTGCAAATAATGTTTTATTAACTCTAGATAGCTCACACGATCCAATGATTTATTAGTTTTAAAGACTGTAAACTACAGGAGGGTGATTAGGGCTTCATGGTTCCCGTTCACTACATCAATTATTTTAATCATGAGGGAGCGCTAATCCTGTAGGATTATACAGCGCCTGTGGGGAGATGATGGAAGGTATTCAGGCTCAATTCAGGGAACCGGAGCACAGATCCAATTCCCTAGATCAAGAGTCAATCACCAGCTTCAAGGAACTCACTTGAGGGGACACTACGTCAATAATATTTCAGTCTCAACAAATATTAATATATATATATATATATATATATATATATATATATATATATATATATATATATATATATATATAGGGAGGTACCACCTCTAGAACTGTTATAGGGACCCTCATCCTCAGAGAAAAGAATAAACTTGCTTCAGGGAAAACTCAAGGTTCTCCCTGAAGCTGTTTGAGAATTTTCTCCTACCACCCCCTATATTTTATATATATATTTTATTTAAAGGCAAAATGCATTGACAAAACATTCACAAAAATACGATAGAAAGTAAAACAACATAGGTAACTCAGAGCTACATCTCGAATACTTCGTCCAGCTCCCCAGCGGTGGGCCGCGTGCCCAGAATGCTGCAAGCATTTCCTCTCTGGATTGCAACACTGAGTCTCTGAAAGAGGAAGCTGGTTGCCCTGTGGTCCTTGGTTTCTATGATGAGCTTTTCACCCAGCTCTATTAGGAACTTTAGAGCACACTTGCCCCATGCTTCAAGGGTCTCCGACCCTATTGGGATGAAGTTATAGCAAGGGGGAAGGTCTTCATATTTGCGGATCTTCTGGGTCTCCCTGTGGCTGGCAGCTCCACCCCCTTCCACTACGGAGTATGGCAAGTAGGTGTCTGCCAGTGTGGCGGCACATGTGTAGTCCCAGGCAATCTGCTTTCCATCCTTCCAAGGTAGCATAGTGGCTCCATCAGGACACTTTAGACTTCCGTCAGACCTCTGCACTTGGGGTTCCCGTTGAGCTGGGCAACGGGCTGTGGCGAGGCTTCTCTTTATGATGTCATTGACCTCCTCATGCCTGGCATACTTCCCTTCGCTGTGTGACACACGAAACCATGAAGTCCGAATTGATCAGCTGTCGCCCTGCCGCAAATACACCTATGTTCGGTGAGGATGGGGGAGGCTAGGCAAAGAGCAACACCAATCCGAATGGCCTGTGGGTCTAGTCGAGTGCCCAAGGAGGAATTGGGAACAGCTAACAGAAAATCTCCTGAGTGTGGTGCCTTCATATATATATATATATATATATATATATATATATATATATATATATATGTGTGTGTGTGTGTGTGTGTGTGTGTGTGTGTGTGTGTGTGTGTGTGTGTGTGTGTGTGTGTGTGTGTGTGTGTGTGTGTGTGTGTGTGTGTGTGTGTGTGTGGAAAATTACATTTATCTGGATGTAATTCATAATGTACACACCAGTAAATGGTCACAAAGACAATTACATAGACAAGTAGGAATTTGGGACACCTAGGTCGCAAAAAATGTCCCCCTTCGATACCTACAACTGTCATATCCACAAGTTGCTCTAGACCTATTAATTACAAATGAAATATGCATCACCAGGAATTCTGGTAAATATAAAAATTTGTGGACTGTATATTAAAATTAATAAATAATTACATATGCACAGTTATATAACAGAAGGAGAATATATCTTAATACCACTCACCAATTTGACTGGAGATTACTGTATGTCATGTACGGGACCCCCTTTTTTGCCTACATTTATGATAAATTTTGGTCAGAATTTAACATAAACAGACTTATCTGAGGTTTCTGGAGCTGCCCTGTACATCAGTTTAATGCTCAACTTATGCAGAAATGCACATCCAACAATTTCGGCTCCTATTTGAGAGATGTCAGCCCAATTTAACCTCTAGAGCGACGAAAATTCTTCCAATTATTCACTAACGTTTCTTGTCCAATTCAAACAACAATGGCCACTGCCCAGTGCAGGCGCAGAGCCTCCCTGTCGGCTCCATTCTCTTCTTTTAAAAATACATACATTTTATTTTTCCGGAAAATATTATTTTCCACAATATATATATTATATATATATATATATATATATATATATATATATATATATATATATATATATATATATATATATATATATATATATATATATATATATTGGAACCTCAGTTGTTGAACTTAATTCATTCCAGAAGTCAGTTTGACAACAAAAATGGTCAACAACCAAACCAATTTGTGTAATAAAATGTGATGCTGATCTGACCCTTCGAGAAATTTTTAAGTAAAGGGGGATGTGGAAGAGCCGGAGAGTCATGCAGATGGTGGATGCCATATTGAATTTAATGTGTGAGCACTGGATCGAGTTGTGCAATGTGATCGGGCATTCTCCGAGGCCAGATTGGGGTGTTTCAGATTGAATTTGTAATTAGGAGCCCGTGTTAATGTCCCTTGCTGAATTTTTTTTCAACCAGCCGGCCGTCTCCCACCTAGGCAGGGTGTCCCAAAAAGAAAGAAAATCCCCAAAACGAAAATACTTTCATCATCATTCAACACTTTCACCTCACTCATACATAATCACTGTTTTTGCAGAGGCACCCAGATACAACAGCTTAGAAGCATATATAAAGATACAATATAAAAAATGACCTGAAAGAATATGATAAACTATGCTATTTACCATATAGAATATAGCATCAGGGTCCCAATTATATATATACCGTCCTATTACACATCCCTCCAAACTGCCAGTATCCCAAACCCCTCCTTTGAAGTGCAGGCATTTCACATTTCCAGAGCTCAAGTCTGGCTATATAAAAATAACTGGTTTCCCTGAATCCCTTCACTAAATATTACCCTACTCACACTTCAACAGCTCGTCAGGTTGGTAGACAGCAGCCACCCTAGGGATTGACAGAGAGCATGTATAATTCCTTTATATAAAGGGAAGGGAGACAAAAGAGACTGTAAAAATTATAGAGGAATAAGTTTATTGAGTATATCAGGAAAAATGTACAGTAGGGTTATTATTGAAAGAATGAGAGGCAAAACAGAATGTAGGATTGCAGATGAGCAAGGAGGTTTTAGAGAGGGTAGGGGATGTGTAGATCAAGTGCTTACATTGAAGTATATATGTGTGAACAATATTTAGATAAAGGTAGGGAAGTTTTCATTGCATTTATGGATTTAGAATAGGGGAGCAATGTGGCAGATGTTGCAAGTATATGGAATAGGTGGTAAGTTACTAAATGCTGTAAAGAGTTTTTATGAGGATAGTGAGGCTCAGGTTAGGGTGTATAGAAGAGAGGGAGACTACTTCCCGGTAAAAGTAGGTCTTAGACAGGGATGTGTAATGTCACCATGGTTGTTTAATATATTTATAGATGGGGTTGTAAAAGAAGTAAATGCTAGGGTTTTGGGGAGATGGGTGGGATTAAATTATGGGAAATTATATACGAAATGAGAATTGACACAGTTACTTTTTGCTGATGATACTGTGCTTATGGGGGATTCTAAAGAAAAGTTGCAAAGGTTAGTGGACGAGTTTGGGAGAGTGTGTAAAGGCAGAAAGTTGAAAGTGAACATAGAAAAGAGTAAGGTGATGAGGGTATCAAATGATTTAGATAAAGAAAAATTCAATATCAAATTGGAGAGGAGTATGGAAGAAGTGAATGTTTTCAGATACAGTGGTACCTCGGGTTACGAACAGCTCAAAACTCAAACAGTTGTGTAAGTGTATTTGTGTAAGTGCTTTTGTAAGCATATTTTTGGGGGTCTGAAATGGATTAATCTAATTTACATTATTCCTTATGGGAACAAATTTGTTCGGTATCGGCACTCGAACAGCCTTCTGGAACGAATTAAGTTCGTATCCCGAGGTACCACTGTATTTGGGAGTTGACGTGTCAGCAGATGGATTTATGAAGGATGAGGTTAACCATAGAATTGATGAAGGAAAAAAGGTGAGTGGTCCATTGAGGTATATGTGGAGACAAAAAACATTATCTATTGAGGCAAAGAAGGGAATGTATGAAAGTATAGTGGTACCAATACTCTTATATGGGTATGAAGCTTGGGTTGTAAATGCAGCAGCGAGGAGACGGTTGGAGGCAGTGGAGATGTCCTGTTTAAGGGCAATGTGTGGTGTAAATATTATGCAGAAAATTCGGAGTGTGGAAATTAGGAAAAGGTGTGGAGTTAATAAAAGTATTAGTCAGAGGGCAGAAGAGGGGTTGTTGAGGTGGTTTGGTCATTTAGAGAGAATGGATCAAAGTAGAATGACATGGAAAGCATATAAATCTATAGGGGAAGGCAGGGTAGGGGTCGTCCTCGAAAGGGTTAGAGAGAGGGGGTAAAGGAGGTTTTGTGGGCAAGGGGCTTGGACTTCCAGCAAGCGTGCGTGAGCGTGTTAGATAGGAGTGAATGGAGACGAATGGTACTTGGGACCTGACGATCTGTTGGAGTGTGAACAGGGTAATATTTATGAGTGAAGGGATTCAGGGAAACCAGTTATTTTTATATAGCCAGACTTGAGTCCTGGAAATGGGAAGTACAATGCCTGCACTTTAAAGGAGGGGTTTGGGATATTGGCAGTTTGGAGGGATATGTTGTGTATCTTTATATATGTATGCTTCTAAACTGTTGTATTCTGAGCACCTCTGCAAAAACAGTGATAATGTGTGAGTGTGGTGAAAGTGATGAAAGATGATGTAAGTATTTTTTTGGGGGGGGGATTTTCTTTCTTTTTTGGGTCACCCTGCCTCGGTGGGAGACAGCCGACTTGTTAAAAAAAAAAAAAAAAAAAAAATTACTAAAGTTAAAGAGAGAAACTTGTGTTTTTCTTTTTGGGCCACCCTGCTTCAGTGGGGTATGGACAGTTTAAAAAAAAAAAAAAACACTAAGAGATTTACACCTTGGTGTGTATATACCAGGCTGAATAACCCAACACAGGAGACTGATATACAGAATTAACAAGCATTTTTATTCATATATATATTTTAACAAGTCTTTGGATATTCAACAATATTTTTTGCATTTTTACAATAGTGATCAACATATCAAATATGTACAATAAAATATATTACTGTACACTGTGGTAAATACAAAAACAAACATTTAATTAATATCAAACTTAACTTCATTTTATAAATTACAGAAAAAATATAAACAATTATTAAAGGCACAGTGTTAAATGTGGGATGCTTGAGCAAAGATTTCAAACATTGAGGTACTCAAGATAACTTTGCTATGTACAAACGTGAAACATTAACATATACTGTGTACATCACATAAATAAATGGATTCAGAAGCAACATGCAACATTCAATCCTAAACTGGACCAAAACTTTTGCTAGTCCTTTAATTATGTGAACATTACTATACATGATAACACAAGATTTAACAAAGACATCAATGCTAGTCACAATTTACCCCCATATTAGTAACAAATATCAGTTTCATTCAGTCCTAGGAAGGTACCAATATGAAAAACAATATTTCTATAAACAATGCAATCAGAGTAATTCCAGAAGCTACTGCATTTCAAAACCAGGTTGCTGTCACCTTCCCAGCTCCATCAAGATAAAGGTCAAATCATACCAATGATAAATGCTAGTACTAGTGTACGTAGCACAGACTAACGCCAGCCATGCATAAAACTATTTTGTTGTGGTGCCAGCACAGAACTACATTTGGTATACAGAAGACACCAACAGTATAGCAACTCTAATGTAGCAACAATGATTATGAAGCACACGAGCACCACCACAGCAAGTCTATCATGTGAAGTAGGTAACTTAGTAGTAGAGTATTTGGCTCATCCAAAGGAACCCAGGCAAAGACACAAATGAGCAAATCTCCTTGCACCCTCAGCCCTGGTTCACCTAGCAGTAAATAGGTACAGTTCCTAGGAATTAACTGACTTATGAGTCACATCCAAGTGCAGAGGCCCAAAGGATTTTACTAAAAGCCACAATGCTTGGCTTTCTCGAGTTATCCTACATTATTAACAGAGAAAAATCTACAACTACAATAGGATCTATGCTTTTCTACTTGCATAATAATCTTAGTCATGTTACAATAATTTAGTGACTTGTAAGGCAGATATCAGTAAATGTAAAGTGGCAAAATTCATACGTATTCTGTGCATTTTGTTTATATACAGTGGACCCCCGACTTACGATATTAATTCATTCCAGAAGTCTGTTCGGGTGCCGTTACCGAACGAATTTGTTCCCATAAGGAATACTGTGAATTAGATTAGTCCGTTTTAGACCCCCAAAAATGCACGTACAAAAGCACTTACAAAAATACACTTGCATAATTGTTCGAGCTGGGAGCTGATCGTAAGGCGAGGGTCCACTGTATATACTTCACATATATGAAGATCAACAGAAGTTTATGGTGCTTCTGAAGCACTGATCTGACAACTATCAGGTCCAAAACTGAGCCATTGTATGTCATAAAACTGTCTGTGTGCTCTATTGTAGTTTACATGTGCATATTTTGCAAAACTTGTACTATAGGTTTGAACAGGCCCAGAGTTTGCTTATATCTTCACTGCAGAAGCATAGATTAATTTTATTTTTACAGCAGCAAATATTTTGTACAATGTGAAAGGGGCTCACTTAATCATAGCAAGTGATTAATTGTTTGATTACTATCAAGAGAATAGGTAATTGTACCCTTCAGCTACCACGTCAAAAATATTTAAAAATTTATTACGGTATAAAAAAATTGTATTTGTCAATGAAATATTAAATGAACCACACAGGTTTAATGCCTCTTTATGCAAAAACAATAATACTGTATTAATAATAATACTGTACCAGTAATATTAAATATACTGTCACAAAAATATCTACATTAAGTAAGTAAAGTGACTGTTTGTAAACTTCACCTACATATTTGTACAGAAGTAACACTTCATTTATTACATCATTATTGGTAATAAACTTAGCTCAGATGGTATCGTAAAGCATCAAAAATACTACAACATTACAGCTGGCTTGGAATATTAAATTCTGACACAGTAACTGGACTGTCTTGACATACTAATATGGTAATCCCACTGCCTAACATGAATTACTTCTGATAAGACTAAAGATTAAGAAGGGACCTCATCTTAACTGTCCCCCTAACTATAAGTTATATGCCTTGCCACTCCATCAGTATGTAAAATTGCACGATGTTACTGAACTTCACTAGTAATGGATAATATTTACAAAACAAATATTCCACTAAGCTCCAAGACACTGATTATGCAATGGCTGATTGGCTTAGAAAAGCAGCAGAAGACAGTATTGGGACATTTCAATTCATCTCAAAACATTTGGACTTCAGTCTTGTAGGCATGCTGCATACAAGGTTCAAGTTCAAACCTTATAAGTGGTCTTGTCTGATCTGGCACCTCAACAAAAAAAAATAAAAAAAATAAAAAAAAAATCCATATAAAAATGATGTTCAGTAATTGAGGATCTACTGTATGATAAATTAGTGTAATAATGATTTTAATTAAATGAAAATTTATGAATAAGCTTATCTAATGATGATTTTAATTATAGTAAACATTGATTAATAAAAAAAAAATTCAAGGTATAGAATCTTTGCTACCCAAGAGCAACAGACAGTTCTTTGAAATTTTAATTTGTAGTATTACATAGTAAAAGGAACAAAAAAGTAGTTCACCAAAAATGTATAAATATTTCATAAATGGTTTGAACACTCATGGGTGGCTGAACTACCAAAAGGAACAGGGCTCAATCTCCATAAGAAATGAGATACATGAACAAGTCTCCTTACTACTGCTGCCTCTTGTTCACTAGGCAGTAAACAAAGCCTATCTATGAGTTAGTTGGCTTTTAGTGGTCACATACTAGGGCAGAGGAATTGCAGGATCCCAGCAGAAATACATCACACTGCTTGACTTTGGGGATATCTGAATTTTAAAGAAAAGCAGTGTTATGAATGAAAGAAAAATGGATGTCTTGGTACTAAGTAAAACATTAAAGTAAGTTAGAAGAGTGTAGATAGAGGAAGAAATAGAGATTAAGTCTGGTGTCAGAGTAAAAAAAATAAAGGATTAGCAATACTGTTGAGTGAACTGGAAAACTAATTGGGTATGGATATATTAATTAAAAAATTGTGTAGATAAAAATGAAGGTAGGATGTGCAAAGTTCGTTAAAAGTATCCACATGGGTGTGAAAAAATGCAAGACAGGTTCTAGTACATTTTAAGTGAAAATGAGAATTTTTAACCAAGTGAGAAAAATTTGGAGAGACTTTATAACTTAAATATGACTAAAGAAAGTTGCAGGAAGTTCCTGGTGTAAAACCAAATAAGAGACATTTGGTAATGTGTTGCTTACAATGAGGTTGGAGAAAAAGTACAGTAATACATTTAATAAAACTGAGTATAAGAGATATAATGAAGTTTATAAAAAGAAGACTGCTGAATTGTGCATTAGCAAGTAAAACAAAATCATTCATTTACCAGTATGTACTGTGCATATTTTTTAGAGGAGTGACTGATATATCTGATCGTACAGCAGATAGTTTAAAAGCAAGTGAAAGGTGGAGGTAGGAAGAAAGAGCTGAATTAAGAACCAGGAGTTTGTCATCAGAACAGACAAATATTTTATCATTTCATCACTTAAACTGTTTTTCAAATATTGCCTTCCTTTACAGGTTAAATTAATACTTGTACACATTTGATACTTCTTGTATACACTACTCTAATGTAGTGATTTATAGTGCATATGCCAAGGAATACTCAACACCCAACTTCCAGGTGAAAATTATACTAAAAGGAAAGAGTACCATACAATGACTTAAGTCTTCTTACAAATCAACACTGGCATGAAGATTCCTTCAGCATACATACAATGCCCTTACCCAAAGCTCTAGTATAATATGTTGAACTTCAGAGTTTGAATCTTTTCTTTCAAAGTTATTGTTCCTCTTGAAGAATGCTTTATGCTTCCATGCTATCCTTCCTGGAAAAGAATGAATCTTTCTTGGGTGTGTTCCAAGAATATTATTCCTTCTTTGATTTAAAGGGTTCAACAAGTGTTTTCTTGACAATACCCAGGTTCCAGAGCCTAATGGACAGCATAGCACCTAGGATGGACCCAGCCCAGTACACCACCACATGCTCAGCATTGGTGTGGCCACGGCAGCTCCATTTTAGACCTGTTGCTAAGACTGGGTTGAAGTAGCCACCAGAGTAGTTGAATGCTGAAACAGAGAAACTTAGTTTTATTACATTAATAAGGCTAGTTCACTGACCCAAGATATACATTAGTTAATTCTGGGGAGCTGCTGAAATTAATACATTAACACAATGTGTGACAGCTTACATCAGTGCTGATTTTGTATTCAATGACAGCATTAAATACCTCTTGTTGTGTTGTGAATCATTATCTTTCAACAAACTGGCCATATCCCACCGAAGCAGGGTGGCCCAAAAAGAGAAGAGGTTACTAGCCCCTTGCTTGTGGCATTTTAGTTGCCTCTTATGACACGCATGGCTTACGGAAGAAGAATTCTGTTCCACTTCCCTATGGAGATAAGAGGAAATAAACAAGAACAAGGACTAGTAAGAAAATAGAAGAAAACCCAGAGGGGTGTGTTCTTTCAACACACCGGCCGTATCCCACCGTGACGGGGTGGCCCAAAAGGAAAAACAAAAGTTTCTCCTTTTACATTTAGTAATATATACAGGAGAAGGGGTTACTAGCCCCTTGCTCCCGGCATTTTAGTCACCTCTTATGACATGCATGGCTTACGGAGGAAGAATTCTGTTCCACTTCCCCATGGAGATAAGAGGAAATAAACAAGAACAAGGACTTGTAAGAAAATAGTGTATATACATTATATGCTTGTACATGCATGTGGAGTGTGACCTAAGTGTAAGTACAAGTAGCAAGATGTACCTCAAATCTTGCATGTTTATGATAAAAAAAAAAAAAAAAAGGCACCAGCAATCCTACCAACATGTAAAACAATTACAGGTTTTCATTTTACACTCACTTGACAGGAAGGTAGTACCTACTTGGGTGGCTACTGTCTACCAACTGAGACATTTCGGGCAGACTAATATTAATGCTTACAGACTGCTTGAAACTAGACATGGGCTATAGGATGGTAAATTTTAATTATTCATTACTTTACCTTATTACTAAAGTGAGGTAGCTAAAGAATTTTATAATTAATAAGATTTATAGTAGTGAGGTAGCACAAAACAAATCACAGTATTACAATTAGTACAATTTACAATATTACAACAGTATAATTTTAATTATGTGTAATGTTTATAGTATGTGCCTCTAATCTTTTGACTACAACCCATAGGATATGAGACAATTGGTGTAATAAACTATCAGATTTATATTTAATAACACTTTTTGATGCAGCAAACTCTATTAAGCTATAACGTAATTACTGATGGAATGGGCAGTTATACTATTACTAAGTAATACAGTATATGGTAATAGCACTTCCAGTTGCATTTTAAATATTGTGATTGTTGATTAAAATAACAGAGAATACATTTTGAAAATGGTATTACACAGATACAGTACATAATACAAAATAGCTATTTTAACCATTTCATTAGGAAGAGGCACATTTCAGCTATGACTCACCAAGTACGACCATGGAAGTAGAAAAGAAGGAGTCGATAGCAGGAGCAAATCTGGGCTCAACTTCACCAAGAGATCGGGATACAAGTCGGCAGGCACAGGTAAGCATGCACTCAATGAGGAAGCCAAAGAAGACAGGAACCTGTAGGTCAGCAGTGCAGTCGTCAACACCACGTCCAACGTGTGTCTGTGCCAGCTCCATCATCCAGATGTACTTCACCCATCTGTAATGCACACTTCAAAAGTAACACCTTACCAATTCAAAATTATAACTAACAACCATATCAGTTCCCAATTACATACTGCCAACTACCGAAGATTTGATAAAGCTCTACACACGAGTAAAATGCCTCAATAAAAGTGTTCAGCAATGTGTACTTTTTCTTCATTAAAATCATGTCAGTTTGGCAACACACAAAATAGCCCAAATGATTCCATGCTAATAATGCTTGGCAATCCATGAATTTCAGTAAAAACCTCAATTTAATATACAGTGGACCCTCGACTAATGGCTGCATCAGCTAATGGATCTCTTTGGCATCAAAATATTGGCTCGGCCAACGCCAAAAAACTCGGCTAAGGGTTTTCGTTACGAACGTGTCCGCGTGCCTAAGCGGGCCCGGCCACTCCAAGACTCCGTGTACAGCCACTGTGCCATTGTTTACAAGCCGTCGTGGACGATTCCACGCGTACATGCGATATGTTTTGTATTATTCCATTTTTTAATGCTTGTACCTGGAGTTTACCTGGAGAGAGTTCCGGGGGTCAACGCCCCTGCGGCCCGATCTGTGACCAGGCCTCCTGGTGGATCAGAGCCTGATCAACCAGGCTGTTACTGCTGGCTGCACGCAAACTAACGTACGAGCCACAGCCCGGCTGGTCAGGAACCGACTTTAGGTGCTTGTCCAGTGCCAGCTTGAAGAGTGCCAGGGGTCTGTTGGTAATCCCCCTTATGTATGCTGGGAGGCAGTTGAACAGTCTCGGGCCCCTGACACTTATTGTATGGTCTCTTAACGTGCTAGTGACACCCCTGCTTTTCATTGGGGGGATGTTGCATTGTCTGCCAAGTCTTTTGCTTTCGTAGTGAGTGATTTTCGTGTGCAAGTTCGGTACTAGTCCCTCTAGGATTTTCCAGGTGTATATAATCATGTATCTCTCCCACCTGCATTCCAGGGAATACAGGTTTAGGAACCTCAAGCGCTCCCAGTAATTGAGGTGTTTTATCTCCATTATGCGCGCCGTGAAGGTTCTCTGTACATTTTCTAGGTCAGCAATTTCACCTGCCTTGAAAGGTGCTGTTAGTGTGCAGCAATATTCCAGCCTAGATAGAACAAGTGACTTGAAGAGTGTCATCATGGGCTTGGCCTCCCTAGTTTTGAAGGTTCTCATTATCCATCCTGTCATTTTTCTAGCAGATGCGATTGATACAATGTTATGGTCCTTGAAGGTGAGATCCTCCGACATGATCACTCCCAGGTCTTTGACGTTGGTGTTTCGCTCTATTTTGTGGCCAGAATTTGTTTTGTACTCTGATGAAGATTTAATTTCCTCGTGTTTACCATATCTGAGTAATTGAAATTTCTCATCGTCGAACTTCATATTGTTTTCTGCAGCCCACTGAAAGATTTGGTTGATGTCTGCCTGGAGCCTTGCAGTGTCTGCAATGGAAGACACTGTCATGCAGATTCGGGTGTCATCTGCAAAGGAAGACACGGTGCTGTGGCTGACATCCTTGTCTATTTATTTATTTATTTATTTATTTATTTACAATTTGAGCACACATACAGAGGTACAAAAAAAAATACAGATAAGAGCAGCATGCCAAAGCCACTTATACTATGCATAGCATTACGGGCTGGCTTAAAATTAACTTAAGATTAACTAAGCAATGATGAAATCAGTGATAAAACATTAATGTAAACAGATTACTATAAAGCACAAGTGAGTATTACAATGACAGGTCATATGGTTGCATGCATTGTTGTACATTCAGTCGTATGGAGAATTCTGTTAGGTAGAGTATTTAAAAAATAGTAAAGTTAGATTGGGTTTTAGGTTTAACATTTATGTGATATAATTGTGAGAAACATTTAAGATATACAATTTTAAGGTTCAGTTATTCAGTATTTATTTGGTTTTGGGTGAGTAAGTGATCTTTGAGAAGAGACTTGAATTTATAAACAGGTAGTGTTTCTTTTATATTTACAGGTAATGAATTCCAGATTTTAGGGCCTTTTATGTGCATTGAGATTTTTCATAGTGTGAGATGGACACGAGGAACATCAAAGAGTGATCTGTGCCTTGTGTTATGGTCATGTGTTCTGTTGAGGTTGGCAAGGAGATGTTTGAGGGGAGGGTTAATATCAGAGTTAAGTGTTCTATGTATGTAATAGGTGCAGTAATAAGTATGGATGTTTTGTATGGTGAGTAGGTTTAGTGTATTGAATATTGGTGGAGTGTGCTGCCTGTAGTGAGAATTTGTTATCATTCTAACTGCTATGTCGGATATGAGGATGAGGAACAAGATGGGAGCGAGTACTGTGCCTTGTGGAAGAGAGCTATTCACTGTAGCTGCCTCGAACTTTACTCTGTTGACGACTACTCTCTGTGTTCTGTTCATTAGGAAATTATAGATCCATCTACCGACTTTTCCTGTTATTCCTTTAGCACGCATTTTGTGCGCTATTACGCCATGGTCACACTTGTCGAAGGTTTTTGCAAAGTCTCTATATATTACATCTGCATTCTTTTTGCCTTCTAGTGCATCTAGGACCTTGTCGTAGTGATCCAATAGTTGAGACAGACAGGAGCGGCCTGTTCTAAACCCATGTTGCCCTGGGTTGTGAAACTGATGGGTTTCTAGATGGGTGGTGATCTTGCTTCTTAGGACCCTTTCAAAGATTTTTATGATATGGGATGTTAGTGCTATCGGTCTGTAGTTCTTTGCTGTTGCTTTACTGCCCCCTTTGTGGAGTGGGGCTATGTCTGTTGTTTTTAGTAACTGTGGGACGACCCCCGTGTCCATGCTCCCTCTCCATAGGATGGAAAAGGCTTGTGATAGGGGCTTCTTGCAGTTCTTGATGAACACGGAGTTCCATGAGTCGGGCCCTGGGGCAGAGTGCATGGGCATGTCAGTTATCGCCTGTTCGAAGTCATTTGGCGTCAGGATAACATCGGATAGGCTTGTGTTAACCAAATTCTGTGGCTCTCTCATAAAAAATTTATTTTGATCTTCGACTCTCAGTCTGGTTAGCGGCTTGCTAAACACTGAGTCATATTGGGACTTGAGTAGCTCACTCATTTCCTTGCTGTCATCTGTGTAGGACCCATCTTGTTTAAGTAGGGGCCCAATACTGGACGTTGTTCTCGACTTTGATTTGAAGAAATACTTTGGGTTTCTTTCGATTTCATTTATGGCTTTTAGTTCTTCCCGTGATTCCTGACTCCTATAAGATTCCTTTAGCTTAAGTTCGATGCTTGCTATTTCTCTGACCAGTGTTTCCCTACGCATTTCAGATATATTGACCTCTTTTAGCCACTCTGTTATTCTTTTCCATCGCCTGTAAAGGGAGCGCCTGTCTCTTTCTATTTTACATCTACTCCTCCTTTTTCTTAGAGGAATAAGCCTTGTGCATACATCGAGTGCCACCAAGTTAATCTGTTCTAGGCATAAGTTGGGGTCTGTGTTGCTTAGTATATCTTCCCAGCTTATATCGGTTAGGACTTGGTTTACTTGGTCCCACTTTATGTTTTTGTTATTGAAGTTGAATTTGGTGAATGTTTCCTCGTGACTAATCTCATTATGTCGGTCTGGGGCTCCACGCATACATGCCTGAACCTCAATTATGTTGTGATCTGAGTATATTGTTTTTATATGGTGACATTTCTTATCAGATCATCATTGTTAGTGAAGATGAGGTCTAGTGTATTCTCCAGTCTAGTAGGCTCTATTATTTGCTGGTTTAAATTGAATTTTGTGCAGAGATTTAAGAGCTCGTGTGAGTGTGAGTTTTCATCAGAGCTGCCTCCTGGTGTTATTACTGCAACAATATTAATTGCTATATTCCTCCATTTTAGGTGCCTTAAGATGAAATCCCCCAGGAGCAAGATGTTGGGTGCAGGAGCTGGAAGATTTTCCAGACAGTGATTAATTTTTAACAGCTGTTCCTGGAATTGCTGGGATGTTGTATCCGGAGGCTTGTAGACTACCACAATGACTAGGTTTTGGTTCTCGACCTTTACTGCTAAAACTTCCACTACATCATTTGAGGCATTAAGCAGTTCTGTGCAAACAAGTGACTCTGCAATGTACAGGCCAATCCCCCCCCCTTTTGCCTGTTCACTCTGTCACATCTGTATAGGTTGTAACCTGGGATCCATATTTCGTTGTCCAAGTGATCCTTTATGTGGGTCTCAGTGAAAGCCGCGAACATTGCCTTTGCCTCTGCAACCAGTCCACGGATGAAAGGTATTTCGTTGTTTGTTGCTGGCTTTAGACCCTGTATATTTGCAAAGAAGAATGTCATCGGACTGGTGGTATTGTTGGTACTGGGGGGGAATTTTTTTTTCCGGCATTAGTATCTGTATCTGTTGGTTTGGAGTGGAGGCCATCAACTGTGGTTCCACTCCAGGAATGACTGGATTTGGTGTACGATTTCTGCCATTTCCTGCCAGTTTTTTTCTCTTCCTGGCACTAAAAAACCTCTCCCTCTTGAGTGGCTGTGGCTACCCAGGTTTTCCCATGGCCTGGATGTTTTGTATCTTTTTGTCCCCTTTAGATGGTGTGCCTGGCAATTTAAGTTATAGCACAGTCTTTCCTGTACTGAAGAGGTACACATTTCAGGGTGAAAAAGCTTACAGGAAGGGAGTTTGCATTTTCCTGTTGTCATATGGGCACGGTATTTTCTAGGGTGGTCATAGTTGCACGTCCCGTCTGTTTTTCCAGATTTCCCATGTCTGCAGATACCAAGTGCATAGTATGTGCACAGGCTTGGTTTCCGTTTGCCTTGGGTTTCTGTGACTGCATTCCCTGTTGGTGCATGTTTCCCTGTCTTATTCCTATCCTCCCTAGCACCAACAATGGAGCTCCCACCAGTTGTTTTTGGTAATATATCCTCACTATTGCTAGTGGAGTCCTCTTGTTTGCTATTTCCTGTGGTATTTCTAGTTTGCAATATTGGTTTTATCTTATCTTTGACTACACTTGTTCCCCCACTACGGCTCCTGTCCCCTATGAGGTCATTTATATGTATTCCTTCCTGCGTATAATTCCCGACTACCTGGACAAAATCTCCAGCTTCACCATTACTGTCTCCCAGGACAGCACCTCCAGCTTCACCATTACTGCCTCCCAGAACAGCACCTCCAGCTTCACCATTACTCTCTCCCAGGACAGCACCTCCAGTTTCACCATTACTGTCTCCCAGGACAGCACTATCAGCCCCACATTTACTGAATACCAGGACATCACCTCCAGCCTTACAGTTTCTGACTACATGGTCAGTATCAAGGGCAGTACCATTCAGCCCAGACTTTTTATGTTCTGATCTGTTGTAGAATGCTTCCAGGTTTTCTATGAAAGCAGCTTTGATGTTATCCTCTTTTAATACCCTTGTGATTTTAGTCCACAGATTTATCTCATTTGGGCATACCCAAAAACACTTACCTGTTTTAATACTGCTTGTAGCTAGTTCTTGGATGTCTGCACAAGGGGCGTGACACCAATTTCCACAAAAATGACAATTTATCCATGTGGAAGCCCGTTTGTTTGATTGACTGCAGACTACACAGAGCTTCATAATGATTTGAATGGTTGATTTACTGTAATTCTACTAGCAACCTCTTGAATACTCTATTAATAACCTCCTTAAATGAAGCTCTAGCTAACTGCTAAATAATCCACAATGGGCCCAAAGAAAGTACAGTGTAGTGTATCTAGTGCAGCCCTGTGATAAAGAAGGAAACAAACAATAAAATTTAAGAAAAAACTCGTAGCTACACTCCCAGCATGTCTGCTACACTCCCTGCATGTCTGCTACACTCCCTGCATGTCTGCTACACTCCCTGCATGTCTGCTACACTCCCTGCATGTCTGCTACACTCCCTGCATGTCTGCTACACTCCCTGCATGTCTGCTACTCTCCCTGCATGTCTGCTACACTCCCTGCATGTCTGCTACACTCCCTGCATGTCAGCTACACTCCCTGCATGTCAGCTACACTCCCTGCATGTCTGCTACACTCCCTGCATGTCTGCTACACTCCCTGCATGTCTGCTACACTCCCTGCATGTCAGCTACACTCCCTGCATGTCTGCTACACTCCCTGCATGTCAGCTACACTCCCTGCATGTCTGCTACACTCCCTGCATGTCAGCTACATTTCCTGCATGCCTGCTACACTCCCTGCATATCAGCTACACTCCCTGCATGTCAGCTACACTCCCTGCATGCCTGCTACACCTCCTGCACGCCTGCTACACTCCTGGCATGCCTGCTACACTCCCTGCATACCTGCTACACTCCCTGCATACCTGCTACACTCCCTGCATGCCTGCTACACTCCCTGCATGCCTGCTACACTCCCTGCATACTTGCTACACTCCCTGCATGTCAGCTACACTCCCTGCATGTCAGCTACCCTCCCTGCATGTCAGCTACATTCCCTGCATGTCTGCTACACTCCCTGCATGTCTGTTACACTCCCTGCATGCCTGCTACACTCCCTGCATGCCTGCTACACTCCCTGCATGCCTGCTACACTCCCTGCATACCTGCTACACTCCCTGCATGCCAGCTACACTCCCTGCATGCCAGCTACACTCCCTGCATGCCAGCTACACTCCCTGCATACCTGCTACATTCCCTGCATGCCAGCTACACTCCCTGCATACCTGCTACACTCCCTGCATACCTGCTACACTCCCTGCATACCTGCTACATTCCCTGCATGTCAGCTACACTCCCTGCATGCGTGCTACACTCCCTGCATGCCTGCTACACTCCCTGCATACCTGCTACACTCCCTGCATGCCAGCTACACTCCCTGCATGCCAGCTACACTCCCTGCATGCCAGCTACACTCCCTGCATACCTGCTACATTCCCTGCATGCCAGCTACACTCCCTGCATACCTGCTACACTCCCTGCATACCTGCTACACTCCCTGCATGCCTGCTACATTCCCTGCATGTCAGCTACACTCCCTGCATGCGTGCTACACTCCCTGCATGTCCCAGAGTGTTCAAGAAACACAATGTCCCGTCTCATCACTCATCAACAAGTCCACAATAACGTAAAGTGTCATTTCAGTATTGTTTATTGTGCATGTTTCATTGTTTTATGTGGAGGGAAATGTATATTTCATTTAAAAAAATTATTTTGTTTAATACTTTTGGGTGTTTGGAACGGATTAATTGGATTTCCATTATTTCTTAGTTGGAAAATTAATTCGGCTAAAGCCTAAATCTCTGGAACAGATTAACTCTTAAACGGTCCAAACGTATATATACGTTCTCTCGCGTAGCGCCCTGAATATTTTGAGGAAAAAAAAATAGTTTTTTTTTTTTAGGAAAAAAAAAGCATGTGGTACCCAGGTGTCCCCAATTTTTTTAGTATGGCGCACATTGAGTGCACACACCCATTCTCTCATGTCTAGGCGACTCAGGCCTATCGTGCCAATGTTGAATGAATGACAAATGAAACGTATATATACGTTTGGGGAGCTACGCGAGAGAACGTATGTATATGTTTGGACTGTTTAAGGATTAAAGGCATTAGCCGAGGGTCCACTGTACCTTGATTTGACAGATTTCAGATATAATGGACAAAATCAGTGGCCAAACAACCTTTGGAAGCAATGGACAAAGTCCATTAAATTAAGAATTGTCATTTTTATGGTCTACTGGGTAAATGCATTTCAGCTTTAGTAATACAGGAGAAGGGGTTACTAGCCCCTTGCTCCCGGCACATTAGTCGCCTCTTATGAAGAATTCTGTTCCACTTTCCTATGGAGATAAGCTGAACTAAACAAGAACAAAAGCTAATGAGAAAATAGAAGAAAACCCAGAGGGGTGTGTATATATGTATATGCTTGTACTATGTTTTCAAGGGTGATGGACTGATTACATCGTCTTCACATCTCTACTGCTTCTGCTAAACTCCTCTGTATTTGACTGAAGAAGCATACGGTGTAGACGAAACGTTTTAGAATAAAGATACCTAACTGTTGCATATGTGTCTTACTTTTCAACATGCTTAAACATAAGTGTGTAGTCTGACCTTAGTGTAGGTAGAAGTAGCAAGACATACATGAAATCTTGCATGCTCATGATGAGGCAGAAAAAAGACACCAGCAATCCTACCATCATGTATAACAATTACAGGCTTCCATTTTACACTCACCTGGTAGGACAGCAGTACCTCCCTGGGCAGTTGCTGTCTACCAACCTGCTACCTAAGACTTATATTTCATATTAGATAAATTTCTATGTTGTACCATGTTGAGTATATGTATATGCCACCAGGCCACGGTGCCCCGTGGCCCGGTGGCTAAAGCTCTCGCTTCACATGACGAGGGTCTGAGTTCAATTCAGCAAGGGTAGAAACACTGGGTGTGTTTCTTTACACCAGTTGTCTATGTTCACCCATCAGTAAAAAGGGTACCTGGGAATTAGTTGACTGGTTTGGGTCACATCCTGGGACAAAACTGACCTAATTTGCCCAAAATGCTCTGCATACCTGGAGTTTACCTGTAGAGAGTTTCGGGGGTCAACGCCCCCGCGGCCCGGTCTGTGACCAGGCCTCCTGGTGGATCAGCCCCTGATCAACCAGGCTGTTGCTGCTGGCTGCACGCAAACCAACGTACGAGCCACAGCCCGGCTGATCAGGAACTGACTTTAGGTGCTTGTCCAGTGCCAGCTTGAAGACTGCCAGGGGTCTGTTGGTAATCCCCCTTATGTGTGCTGGGAGGCAGTTGAACAGTCTCGGGCCCCTGACACTTATTGTATGGTCTCTTAACGTGCTAGTGACACCCCTGCTTTTCATTGGGGGGATGGTGCATCGTCTGCCAAGTCTTTTGCTTTCGTAGTGAGTGATTTTCGTGTGCAAGTTCGGTACTAGTCGGTACAAGCAGCTTTATATATAGTAGTAGTACGTCATTGATGTCTGCTAGGGCTGTATACCGTGTAAATGTACTTGTAGTAAATAAAGATATTATATTTTTTTTTTTCAACAAACCAGCCGTATCCCACCGAGGCAGGGTGGCCCAAAAAGAAAAACAAAAGTTTCTCTTTTTAAATTCAGTAATCTATACAGGAGAAGGGGTTACTAGCCCCTTGCTCCCGGCATTTTAGTCGCCTCTTACAACACACATGGCTTACGGAGGAAGAATTCTGTTCCACTTTCCCATGGAGATAAGAGGAAATAAACAAGAACAAGAACTAGAAAGAAAATAGAAGAAACCCCAGAGGGGTGTGTATATATATGCTTGTACATGTATGTCTGATGTGACCTAAGTGTAAGAAGTAGTAGCAAGATGTATCTGAAATCTTCCAAGTTTATGAGACAGAAAAAAGACACCAGCAATCCTACCATCATGTAAAACAATTACAGGTTTTCGTTTTACACTCACTTGGCAGGACGGTAGTACCTCCCTGGGTGGTTGCTGTCTACCAACCTACAACCTAGGAGATATTATATTATTAGCATTATTATTATATTACTAACACATTGGCCATTTCCCTCTGAGGCAGAGTGACCCGAGAAAAGAAGAAACACTTTCATTATCATTCACTCCATCACTGTCTTGCCAGAGGCATGCTTACACTAGAGGGTCATTCCATGTCAAGTGGACCAATTTTGAAAAGCGTCCCTACCTGTCCAACTCCAATTTCGATAAGATTTTACATGACGACTGGCATGTATATCAAACTAACTCTGGGAAAATTTTAGTTAGTGATGTGCAATAGTAGTAATGCTATGGCCCTCAGAGTGGTGGCAAGTGAAAATTTCACTGACCCGCGGTACGTAATCAACAATATTCTGGTTATTGATGACAGATCTTGAAGAGTAAAAGTTGTGTAAGCAGACATGCCTGTATAACTTTTGGAGCTGATTTAAAAAATTGCAGTCCTAAAACTTGAAGGCTTTTACTTTTTTCACAAATTAGGCAAAAAAATCTGTTGCATAAAATCGAATATTGAATTCAGCTGCCTATATCTCTAAAGGAAAACATTATTTTAGTATTTTAGTATTGTAGCCAGCTATCCAATGTCATACTAAAATAATGTTTTCCTTTAGAGATATAGGCAGTTGAATTCAAGATTCAATTTCACCTGACAAATTTTTTGCCTATTTTGGCTTAATACTGTGAAAAAAATGTAAAAGCATACAAGTTTTAGGACTGCAATTTTGGAAATCAGCTCCAAAAGTTGTAAAGGGGTGTCGTCTATTTACACAACTTTTACTCTTCTAGATCTACCACAGTAATAACCTGAACACCACTGACTGTGTGCTGTGGGTTGGTGAAATTTTCACCTACCTCCACTCAAGGGCCATAGCATTACTACTATTGAATAGCATGAACTAAAACTTTTCCAAATTTAGCATGACATATATGCCAACCTTCTTGTACAATTTTATCAAAATTGGAGATATCCAGGTGGAGACCCCTGGTCCACTTGACATGGAATGGCCTTACAGTTAAAAACCTGCACATATCAACATCCCTCCTTCAGAGCACAAGCAATGTACTTCCCACCTCCAGTCTGTCTAACTGGTTTCCCTGAATCTCTTTATAAATGTTACTTTGCTCACACTCCAACAGCACGTCAAATCATAAAAACCATTTGTCTCCCCACGCACTTATCTAACATGCTCACGCACGCATGCTGGTAGTCCAAGCCCCTCACACACAAAACCTCCTTTACCCCCTCTTTCCAACCTTTCCTAGGTCTACCCCCTACCCAGCCTTCCTTCCACTACAGATTTAAATGCTCTCCAAGTCATTCTATTTCGTTCCATCTTCTGTAAATGTCTGAACCACTTCAACAACCCCTCCTCAGCCTTCTGGATAATACTTGCAGTAACCCCACAATATATATATATACAGTGGTCCCTCATTTATCGTATTTAATCCGTTCCTGGAGGAGCTACTATTATCGAAATATACGATTTTTGAATGAATTTTCCCCATAAGAAATAATATAAATACAATTAATCCGTTCCTGATACCCAGAAGTATTAACACAAAAATTTTTTTACATGAAATATAGATGTAGTACATAAACAATACAATGGGACATGATGAATGAAACATTAACAGCATAACACTTACCTTTATTGGAGATTCTTCTAAGTGTATGGGAGACTGGAGGAAGAGAGAGATTGGATTATTTACAGTTTGGAATGGGAATCCCCTTCCAGCAACACCTCAGGTACCAATTGCTTTTCTGGGGTTGCTTCTCTTCTCTGTTTCTTAATGCCACTAGGGCCAGCTTGAGAGTCACTGGAGTCCTGTCTCGCACAATAATTGTCCAGAGAGCTCTGTTTTTGGTGTCTCTTCAACACTTCCCTAAAATGGCCCAAGACTTTGTCACTGTACATGTTGCCAACATGGCTTGCAACAGCCTTGTCAGAGTGATGTTTCTCCATAAATCTTTCCATCTTATCCCACATTGCAAAAATCTCCTTAATTTCTGAAGAAGGCACCTTCTTCCATCTCTCTTCTTCCTCCTCTGCAACAAGATGCTGAGTTGCGATCTGTTGCTCTTCCTGCTGAAGCTCTTGCAGCTCCTCAGTGGTGAGCTCTTCGTTGTGGTCTTCCACCAACTCTTCCACATACTCCAAACTCACATCCAACCCCATGGAACTCCCCAGTGCCACAATAGATTTAACAACAGACATAGGCTCATCAGTGTCAGTCCCAAACCCTTCAAAATCCCTCTTGTCGACACAGTCTGGCCACAATTTTCTCCAAGCAGAGTTCAAAGTCCTGGTAGTCACTCCCTCCCAAGTCATACCTATAAGGCTTATGCAATGGAGGATGCTGAAGTGTTCTCTCCAAAAATCTCTTAGGATCAAGTGAGTGTGAGGTCACATTCAAGCACCTTTAAAACATTGCTTTGGTGTAGAGTTTTTTAAAGCTTGCAATGACCTGCTGGTCCATGGGCTGGAGGAGAGGAGTGGTATTCGGGGGCAAGAACTTTACTGTGATGAACCCAAACTCCTCGAAAATTAGGTGATCCAAGTTTGGAGGATGAGCAGGTGCATTGTCCATTACTAGGAGGCACTTGAGATCCAATTTCTTTTCCAGGAGGTAATTCTTCACACTAGGGCCAAACACTTCATTGAACTACTCGACGAAAATTTCCCTTGTGACCCATGCCTTACTATTAGATTTCCAAAACACACACAATTTACTCATCATAACACTGTTTCTCCTGAACACTCTGGGATTTTCAGAATGGTACACTAGTAATGGCTTCACTTTGAAATCCTCACTAGTATTAGCACAGAACATGAGCGTCAGCATGTCTTTCATAGGCATGTGTCCTGGCAGCTCCTTTTCCTCCTGTGTAATGCAGGTCCTCTTTGGCTTTTTCTTCCAAAAGAGGCCTGTTTTGTCACAATTGAACACTTGTTCAGGTTTCAGTCCTTCAGCCTCTATGTACTCCTTGAATTCATGCACATATTTTTCAGCCGCTTTGTGGTCCGAACTGGCAGCCTCACCATACCTTACCACACTGTGTATGCCACTACGGTTCTTAAATCTCTCAAACCAACCTTTGCTGGCCTTAAATTCACTCACATCACCACTATTTGCAGGCAATTTCTTTACCAGATCGTCGTGCAACTGCCTAGCCTTTTCACAAATAATCCATGTCATAACACTATCTCCTGCTAATTGTTTCTAATTTATCCACACCAATAATAACTTCTCAACCTCTTCGAGTACTGGTGATCTCATTTTTGTCAGCATATTTACCCCCTTTGCAACAACAGCATCCTTGATTTCCTTTTTCTTGGCCATGATGGAACATATGGTTGTGTAGGGTTTGTTATGCATCCTGGCCAGTTCGGCCACACTTATGCCACTTTCATATTGTTCAATGATGTTTTTCTTAAATTCAATTGTATTTCTCACCTTCTTTACCAAAGGCTTGGCACTAGGAGCTTTCTTTGGAGCCATGGTAGCTTATTTAGTACTTGCAAGCACTAAAATGAGTGGAATATTATGAAATATTTTGTAGGGGCACGTGAGGGGACCTTCGCTCACTGGTAAACAATGCCAGTCTGGCTGGGTAGGGAGGCCGCCCCGGCTCACACCGTGCGTATGGGTCCCGGACGACCTACTATTCGCGAGTCAATCTACGATTAGCGAGCCCATGTTTATACGAAAATATCCCTATGATTTCCGAAATCTATGACTCTCGAGAACTACGATTATCGAGGGACCACTGTACAATGGTACCTCGAGTTACGAACTTAATTTGTTCCAAAAGGCTGCTCAAGTGCCGATACTGAGCGAATTTGTTCCCATAAGGAATAATGTACATTAGATTAGTCCATTTCAGACCCCCAAAAATACACTTACAAAAGCACTTACAAAAATACACTTACATAATTGCTAGAGTTGGGAGCTGTTTGAAACTCGAGGTACCACTGTACTATGTATGCATACAGTATACACACTGTTTCGTTGTTTATTCCAAAATCCCGAGCATAGCAGATTCTCTATATGTATTACACAATTTTTAATGTAATCTCATAATTGAGTGGCATAACTAATACTCACCTGAAAGATGCCAGACCACCTATGACCTGAGCAATTATCTTGAGAACTACATGCAGAGGGTTAGCACCGACCTCCACATATTCCTCTAGCAAACTGTATGGGCAAGCAGTGGCAGTACCCCAAGACTGGCCCCACCATATGGTCATCAGGAAGAGGTAAACAGCATAAGCATATACACCATAGTTGTCAGCAACTGGAATCAGGAAAGAGTTAAATTACCTTACTCAAATATTTCACATACACTACAGTATTTTGCAAGCAAATTTGCAGTTAGGTACAGTATTTTACACACTTTCAGTGAGTGAATTTGTTACATATTGTATAATAATGAATAAAAAATTTATTATACAGTAATTATATTTGTGAGAATTTCTGAACTAATAGGGGTCACATAGTGTCTGGAGAAAAGGGGGTAATCCAGTTTCATCCACATAATGTGAAGGGTACTTCCAATTCTTTGGATCAAGACCCCTTCACAAGCCTAAAGTAATCCTTCCCCCTAATGAAAGGAGTATGCATTAAAAATAAGTTCCATTACTGATTACCAGTGGATGAAATTTAGTCTGCGAGGAGTAGAAAAAAAAATTGGGGGTTGAAGAGTAACGCTATTTACAAAATGTAAATACCTAGAAATAATTTTTAAATATGCTGTATTAATTTTGATAAGTGTTAACTAAATTGAATGTTATATTGCAGTTGAAGAACTGAAAGTTGAGATAAATAATGAATCTATAATATAATGAAGACTAGGATTGGTATACAATGTTCTATACTATCTGTACAAGCAGAGTACATGGTAGAACAATTTTCAAATGAAAAGGAGGGATAAAGATAAGAACCATAAGTATAAACAAGTTCACTCTAAAAATTATTGGAGAATAAACTGTAAAACAAGATAATAAAAGATGTCTCTAACTGTAGCAGAAGTGATACCTTTACTAAGAATGTTTCACATCAAGATCACACTTTTTCCAGTCTATAGGGAATACATGGTAAACATAGGTACATTAGTTGGGAGAGCAGGTGACAAGGAGCTGCAAGGTGCTCCCCATTGCAAGACACTGAGGGCAATTTTTTAGGGCTACACCTTGATTGCTGCCTTAAATTTCAGATCTATAGTCAACAAATAGCCAAGAAGGCATCCAAAACAGTAGGCATTTTTTTCAAGATATGGTACTATGTACCCCAAACAGAACTACTTACACTATACCACTCTCTAATCTACCCTTACCTCACCTATGGTATTTGTGCTTGGCAATCTACCATGACCAATCACCTTAACCCTTTGAGGGTTTTCATCGTACTAGTACGTCTTACGCGTAGGGGTTTTTGACGTACTAGTACTCATAAATTCTAGCGGCCTCAAATCTAGTGGGAGAAAGCTGGTAGGCCTTCATATGAAAGAATGGGTCTATGTGGTCAGTGTGCACAGTCTAAAAAAAATCCTGCAGCACACAGTGCATAATGAGAAAAAAAAAAACTTTGACCATTTTTTTTGAATAAATCAGCGACTTTGCAGTGTATTTTCGTATGGTATTTATTGATGTATTCTAGTTTTCTTGGTCTCATTTTATAGAATGGAAGACATATTACAGAAATAGAGATGAGTTTGACTGGTTTTACAAAGAAAGGTGCCTTGAAATTGAGCTCAAAGTAGCAGAAATGTTCGATTTTTACCAAACTTCAAAAGTAAACAAATCGTGCCAAGCGTGCAATACACGTCAACTGGTGAGTCTAATATTCTTTCACAAGTGCACCAATAATATTTATACCATTTTTTACACTAATGCAGTAGTCTGCATAACAGTAAATCTTATATTTTTTGTGAAAATAAAAATTCAAAGTGGAAAGCAAAAGAATATAAGAGGGGCCTTGAGACGTGAATAATGACTAGAGGAAATGTCATTTTAGTGCCAGGAATGTCTTTCTTGTTTATTCTGGACCCTATTCGGAAATTGGCATCTTTTGAAATTTGTGTGAAATTGGCAAAATTGCTAAATTCTGACCACTGTACTGGGTAGTTGAATTTCATAAATGAGTGGTTTCTTGCACCCATTCGATAGAAAAAATGGAGTTCTAGCGAAATATTCATGTTTTTTGTCGACTAGTACAGTGAAATTGGCCGAAAATGGGGCTCAAAGTTGGCAAAATCGCCGATGCGTAAACATCGCCGAGACCGCTAACTTTGCGAGAGCATAATTCCGTAAGTTTTCTATCAAATTTCAAACTTTTGGTGTCTTTATGATCGGGAAAAGATTCTCTATCTTTTCATAAGAAAAAATAATTTTTTTTTTTTTTTAAATTTGGCCGACCCTGAGAACGAGTTTCGGAGAGGGCCTGTCGACCCTCAAAGGGTTAAATAAACAAACAGTAAACAATTTTATTTCTTTGCATAGGTTACGATGTGTGAATGCATATAAAGTGTGTTGATGGGTACAAAGAAAGCTGCAGTGTGTATGATCACCAATTCCTGCACCAGACAACACACCCTTCCACTCTTCATAAGTTTGAACTTACTATACAAAATATGCACTCCTATCATTGTGCCTACTATGGTGGAACCTCTACTTTTGAGTTGAATCTGTTCTGTGACCTTGCTCGCATCTCGATTTGCTCGTTTGTTGAGTCAATTTTCCTCATTTAAATTAAATGAAATGGAATAAATCCATTGCAGTGGAATTCCAGGCACAACAAAATGTACCTCAATATTTCCCTAATATCATCTCTAACATATGACATAATAAACAATATAAATAACAGAAACCTGATACTGTATATACTCTAGAATGAATAAAATATGTCATTATGTGACAGATGGAGGCAGCCATAACTGCTCCCGCATTGTTGTGGTATTCACTGCCGTCCTTTCGAAGCCGTGTATTATAATTATTATAGTACATTATTATTATATATTATTATTGTATGTATATTATTACATTATTATTATTATACGTATTATTATTATTATGTATTATTATTCATTAGTAAGTACGTATTCTTAGGATAATTTATATTATATTATGTATATTATTATATTATTATTATTATTACTATATTTATTAGTAAGTATGTATATTCTTATAATAACACTCTTGTTTACCATTCGGAATTTCTATTCACACAAAAAATAGAAGATTTACAGTTATGCCGACTACTGCATTACTGTAATGCACGTAATTGTATAAATAATGTCAACCAATTCATGACTGTGTATCGGAATGGCCAGTTGGACAGGTAATGGACGGTGACGTCATTTGTTTACTCTTGAACATCGCCAGAGCCCCTCACCAGCAACAAGGAATCTCCCTTGAGGCCCGCTCGCACCTGGAAGCAAAAAATCAACCAAGAGACTGCTCGTATCTTGAAAAACTTGCATGTTGGGGTACTTGTAAGTAGAGGTTCCACTGTATGTATGTACATGTATGTATGTGCATGTATGTATATGTATGTATATGTATGTATGTATGTATGTATATGTATGTATGTATTATATATACATGTATATATATATATATATATATATTTATATATATATATATATGTATATATGCATTATATATATATATATATATATATATTATATATATATATATATATATATATATATATATATATATATATATATATATATATATATATATATACATGTATATACACATATATACATATATACACAGTGGACCCCCGGTTCGCGAAGTCATCGGTATCCGATAAATCCGGTATCCGAAGCATTATATCGCAAAAAATTGGCCTCGTTTCCCGTTACAAAACCCGGTATGCAATACGATTTGTGTGAGACGTGTCCACGTGTGGCCTGAACTGCCCCGTGTGTGCCAATGTTTACAAACCAGCCAGTGTGCGCACATCTAAGGAAACATTCGGTACATTCCATATTATCACTGTTTTTGGTGCTTGTTTCTGCAAAATAAGTCACCATGGGCCCCAAGAAATCTTCTAGTGCCAACCCTGTGGTAAAAAGGGTGAGAATTAGTATGGAAATTAAGAAAGATTTTGAAGGGTTTGGGGCTAACCCTGAGAATCCTATGCCAGTTGTGGAATCCATTGTGCCTACTTCAAAAATTAAGGAAATGTGTGCACATTGGGTTGAACTGCAAACCTTTATGGATGAAAATCACCCTAACACAGCTATTGCAAGCCGTGCTGGTGACTATTACACTGACAATGTTGTGAACCACTTTAGGAAAGTCATAAAGGAACGAGAGGTACAGGCCTCTATGGACAGATATGTGCGACAGAAGTCCAGTGACTCTCAAGCTGGTTCTAGTGGCATTAAAAGAAGAAGGGAAGTAACCCCAGAAAAGGACTTGCTACCTCAAGTCCTAATGGAGGGGGGTTCCCCTTCTAAACATTAAAAACTTCGACACTCTCCCCTCCCATCCCATCAATCATCACCAGATCTTCATTAAAGGTAAGTGTCAATTATTCTATTGTGATTATTCTATTGTATTAAACTTAATATTTCATGTGGTAAAAGTTTTTTTTTCATACTTTTGGGTGTCTTGCACGGGTTAATTTGATTTCCATTATTTCTTATGGGGAAAATTGATTCGCTTTCCGATAATTTTGTTTTACAATGAGCTCTCAGGAACGGATTAATAACGTGAACTGGGGGTCCACTGTATATATATATATAATATAATATATATATATTATATATATATATTATATATATATATATATATATATATATATATATATATATATATTATATATATATATATATATATATATATATATTATACACATAGCAGCATATGTGTAGAGAACCCAGGATAAAAAAAAATCAGACAAAGTGACTTATTTCCATTCGGGTCATTTACTTATCTCTGTATGTGATGAAGCCTGCAGCGTAGGTGAAAAATTTCGTCAATAAAGATTCCTAATACTGCACACGTGTCTTACTTATCAACTTGTCAATACTGTATACTATTTATATGGTAAAAGGAATAACCATAAGATGTTTCCTAAAGAGAAATCTTGTTGATTTTATGCATGCAGACATCTGGTGTTTGGAAGACACCAAAGGTTCGAATATCAGGAATGAGAAATTCCTGTCCTGCTGTGAAAATCAACTGGGTAGAATGGTAACGTTTTACTCAGGAAGAGTATTTAGATAACAGGTGTGCGGACGTGTTCTCCAAAGATTTACAGACTGAAAGAGGATACCCAAAGAACTGTGCAAAAGCAGCTGTAAGGAATTCATGGCTAATTTTGAAGCAGATGGGGAGGAATGGCAAGGTTTTACCAAGGAGATCCTTATAGACATCGTGTGTGCATGTGTGTGTTCTGGAAGACACCCAGAGTTCAAAAAACTCCTGTCATGATGACAGCCCACTAGAATAACCAACAAGGTCTTGCAATAGTAAAGATTTTTTAGAACTTAGATGGTCATGCATGCCCCTGACTGAACAAAGGATTTAAGGAAGCAACCAAAGGTTCAAAAGACACCAAGAAAATTACCTGTTGTGTTGCCAGACTATACCAAGTAGAAGGTCAAAGAGAAGTGTGTGGATGTCAGGTGTGTGTGAGAAAATCCCTGATAGAATAAAATTACTCGAAACACTTCTATTTTTGAAAGGGAAATGCTGAGAAGCCCACTGTGTAATCCTGAAGCCGAAAGAGGAATGGGAACCAAAATGCGCCACAAGGAGTCTTGTTAATGTGTTAATGCCCTGGTAATAACCCATGAATGAGAGCAGTCTGGTGAGCACAGTGATGTTTAACTTCTGTGTATGAGTTAGCTGCAAACCCTCAAGCACGAGTTCCGTGAAATCCAAGAGATCTATGCACCGAAAATGTCAAACCTTGTAGAGCCCAACTCACCTGCCACTCTTCCCTGTTTCGCCCACTAACGAGTTCAAAGCAGGAGACACCTATGGTACCTATGATTATTTCAAAGCAGTGGCCACCTACTGATGATCAGCTCGAAGCAGGAGCCACACATCTCTGCCGCAGCAACCAGTTCCAGCAGACAGCCCTTGAGTAGCTCATTGTGGATCAACTCGCTCAGGTGGCCACGGATGACATGCGACAGGGCCAACTGCGTCGCAATGGTGAGCGACGACACCACGATCGACATGTTCTGTGGGGATTGGTCATGTTAGAGTTTTCTGTAGTTTCTGTAGAGAACAGTCATGGTAACTTACGCTCTGTGGGGGATGAGTGACGTATTCTGTGGATGGGGAAATGAAGGCGTTAGTAACTTGTTCTGTGAGCGATGATGGGATTAGTAATGCGTGCTATACGGGATGATGACATTGGTGACGCGTTCTGTGGAGGATGATGGCACTGGTGATGCATCTGTGGTGGATGATGGCACTGGTGATGCGTTCTGTGGAGGATGATGGCACTGGTGATGCATCTGTGGTGGATGATGGCACTGGTGATGCATCTGTGGGGGATGATGGCACTGGTGATGCATCTGTGGGGGATGATGGCACTGGTGATGCATCTGTGGGGGATGATCGCACTGGTGATGCATCTGTGGGTGATGATGGCACTGGTGATGCATCTGTGGGGGATGATGGCACTGGTGATACATCTGTGGGGGATGATGGCACTGGTGATGCATCTGTGGGGGATGATGGCACTGGTGATGCATCTGTGGATGATGGCACTGGTGATGCATCTGTGGGGGATGATGGCACTGGTGATGCATCTGTGGGGGATGATGGCACTGGTGATGCATCTGTGGGGGATGATGGCACTGGTGATGCATCTGTGAGGGATAATGGCACTGGTGATGCATCTGTGGAGGATGATGGCATTGGTGATGCATCTGTGGGGGATGATGGCACTGGTGATGCATCTGTGGGGGATGATGGCACTGGTGATGCATCTGTGGGGGATGATGGCACTGGTGATGCATCTGTGGGGGATGATGGCACTGGTGATGCATCTGTGAGGGATGATGGCACTGGTGATGCATCTGTGGGGGATGATGGCACTGGTGATGCATCTGTGGGGGATGATGGCACTGGTGATGCATCTGTGGGGGATGATGGCACTGGTGATGCATCTGTGGGGGATGATGGCACTGGTGATGCATCTGTGGAGGAGGATGGTACTGGTGATGTATCTGTGGAGGATGATGGCACTGGTGATGCATCTGTGGTGGATGATGGCACTGGTGATGCATCTGTGGGGGATGATGGCACTGGTGATGCATCTGTGGAGGATGATGGTACTGGTGATGCATCTGTGGAGGACGATGGCACTGATGTATGTGGTGGATGATGGCACTGGTGATCTGTGGTGGATGATGGCACTGGTGATGTATCTGTGGTGGATGATGGCACTGGTGATGCATCTGTGGGGGATGATGGCACTGGTGATGCATCTGTGGTGGATGGCACTGGTGATGCATCTGTGGGAGATGATGGCACTGGTGATGCATCTGTGGGGGATGATGGCACTGGTGATGCATCTGTGGTGGATGATGGCACTGGTGATGCGTTCTGTGGGGGATGATGGCATTGGTGATGCGTTCTGTGGAGGATGATGGCACTAGTGATGCATCTGTGGTGGATGATGGCAATGGTGATGCATCTGTGGTGGATGATGGCAATGGTGATGCATCTGTGGTGGATGATAGCACTGGTGATGCATCTGTGATGGCACTGGTGATGCATCTGTGGTGGATGATGGCACTGGTGATGCATCTGTGGTGGATGATGGCACTGGTGATGCATCTGTGGGGGATGATGGCACTGGTGATGCATCTGTGGGGGATGATGGCACTGGTGATGCGTTCTGTGGAGGATGATGGCACTGGTGATGCGTTCTGTGGAGGATGATGGCATTGGTCATGCGTTCTGTGGGGAGGGTGGCATTAGTGATGCGCTCTGCGGGGGGTCACGGTGTTAGTGACGTGCTGTGAGAGGAATATGGTGTTAATGACGTGTGGGGGATGACGGTGCTAGTGACGTGTTGTGGGGGATGACGGTGCTACCTGGAGACCTGGAGTTTACCTGGAGAGGGTTTCAGGGGTCAACGCCTCCGCGGCTCGATCTGAGACCAGGCCTCGTGGTGGATCAGGGTCTGATCAACAAGGCTGTTACTGCCGGCCGCACGCAAACTGACGTACGAACCACAGCCCGATTAGTCAGGTACTGACTTTAGGTGCCTGTCCAGTGCCGTCTTGAAGACAGCCAGGGGTGTATTGGTAATCCCCCTTAAATATGCTGGGAGGCTGTTGAACAGTCTTGGGCCTCGGACACTTAATGTATTGTCTCTCAGTGTACTCCTGACACCCCTGCTTTTCATCGGGGGAATGTTGCATCTCCTGCCGAGTCTTTTGCTTTCACAGGGAGTGATTTTCGTGTGCAGGTTCGGTACCAATCCCTCCAGGACCTTCCAAGTGTATATTATCATGTATTTCTCTCGCCTGGGTTCGAGGGAATATAGATCAAGGACCTTCAACCGTTCCCAGTAATTGAGGTGCCTTATGGTACTTATGTGTGCTGTGAAATTTCTTTGTATGCTCTCCAGCTCTGCAATGTCGCAAACCTTGAAGGGGGCCGTTAGTGTACAGCAGTATTACGGCGCAGAGAGAACAAGCTATTTGAAGAGTGTCATCATGGGCTTGGCGTCCCTAGTTTTGAAGGTTCTCATTATCCATCCTATCATTTTCCTAGCCGATAAGGTAGATACATTGTTGTGGTCTTTGAAGGCGAGATCGTCTGACATTATCACTCCCAGGTCCTTCACATTTCTTTTTTCGCTCTATTGTATGGTTAGAATTTGTCGTATACCCTGATACATTTTTAATTTCCTCAAGTCTTCCATATCTGAGTAGTTGAACTTTCTCCTCGTTAAACTTCATATTGTTTTGAGTAGCCCATTTGAAGATTTGGTTGATGTCCGCTTGGAGTCTTGCAGTGTCTGCGATGGAGGTCACTGTCATGGAAATCCGGGTGTCATCCGCAAAAGAAGACACGGCTTACATCTCTGTGTCAGAAATGAGGATGAGGAATAGAATGGGAGTGAGCACTGTGCCTTGTGGAGCAGAGCTTTTCACTGTGGCTGCCTGGGACTTTACTCTGTTTACTATTTCTCTTTGTGTTCTATTGTCAGGAAGTTATAGATCCATCTACCAATTTTTCCTGCTATTCCTTTATCACGCATTTTGTGTGCTATTACACCGTTGTCACACTTGTCGAAACCTTTTGCAAAGTTTGTATATACTACATCTGTATTCTGTTTATCTTCAACAGCATCCAGGACCTTGTCATAGTGGTCCAGGAGCTGGGACAGGCAGGAGCGACCTGCTCTAAACCCGTGTTGCAATGGGTTGTGTAAGTGATGGGTATATAGGTGATTGGCGATCTTGCTTCTTAGAACCCTCTCAAAGATTTTTATGATATGGGATGTCAGTGCTATCGGTCTGTAGTTCTTTGCAATTGCTTTACTGTCACCTTTGTGGAGTGGGGCTATGTCTCTTGTTTTTAGTGTGTGTGGGATGACCCGTGTCCATGCTCCCTCTCCATAGAATGCTGAAGGCACGCGATAGGGGCTTCTTGCAATTCTCGATGAACACGGAGTTCCATAAGTCAGGGCTTGGGGCAGAGTTCATGGGCATGTCATGTACTGCCTTTTCAAAGTGTTGTGGAGTTAGGATAATATCCGAGATTTCTGAGATGACCAAATTTTGGGTTTCGTTCATAAAGAATTCATTTGGATTGTCGCGTTGTGGGGGATGACGGTGCTAGTGACGTGTTGGGGAGGATGACGGTGTTAGTGACGTGTTGGGGGGATGACGGTGCTATCGACGTGTTGGGGAGGATGACGGTGTTTGTGACGTGTTGGGGGATGACAGTGTTAGTGACGTGTTGGGGAGGATTTACGGTGTTTGTGACGTGTTGGGGGGATGACGGTGTTAGTGACGTGCTGGGGGGATGACGGTGTTTGTGAAGTGTTGGGGGGGGATGGCGGTGTTAGTGACGTGTTGGGGAGGATGACGGTGTTTGTGACGTGCTGGGGGGATGCCGGTGTTAGTGACGTGTAGGGGAGGATGACGGTGTTAGTGACGTGCTGGGGGGGAGGATGACGGTGTTATGACGTGCTGGGGGGGAGGATGACGGTGTTAGTGACGTGCTGGGGGGAGGATGACGGTGTTAGTGACGTGCTGGGGGGGAGGATGACGGTGTTAGTGACGTGCTGGGGGGGAGGATGACGGTGTTAGTGACGTGCTGGGGGGGAGGATGACGGTGTTAGTGACGTGCTGGAGGGGAGGATGACGGTGTTAGTGACGTCCTGGGGGAGGATGACGGTGTTAGTGACGTGCTGGGGGAGGATGACGGTGTTAGTGACGTGTGGGGGGGGAGGATGACGGTGTTAGTGACGTGCTGGGGGGGAGGATGACGGTGTTAGTGACGTGCTGGGGGGGAGGATGACGGTGTTAGTGACGTGCTGGGGGGAGGATGACGGTGTTAGTGACGTGCTGGGGGGGGGGATGACGGTGTTAGTGACGTGCTGGGGGGGAGGATGCGGTGTTAGTGACGTGCTGGGGGGGGAAGATGACGGTGTTAGTGACGTGCTGGGGGGGGAGATGACGGTGTTAGTGACGTGCTGGGGGGGGAGATGACGGTGTTAGTGACGTGCTGGGGGGGGGGAGATGACGGTGTTAGTGACGTGTGCTCTATGTTGATAAAAATTCTTCAGCAGGGAGATTATAACTAAAGGCAAGAGACAGAAAGAACAGATATGGGGAAGGAGGGGGTATTGGGGAGGGATACTGGGGGAAGGAGGGGTATAGGGATGGAAGGAGGGGGAATAGGGAGGGAAGGAATAGGGAGGGAAGGAGAAGGTATTGGGAGGGAAGAAGATATTGGGAGGGAAGGAGAAGGTATTAGGAGGGAAGGAGAAAGTATTGGGAGGGAAGGAGAAGGTATTGGGAGGGAAGGAGAAGGTATTGGGAGGGAAGGAGAAGGTATTGGGAGGGAAGGAGAAGGTATTGGGAGGGAAGGAGAAAATATTGGGAGGGAAGGAGAAGGTACTGGGAGGGAAGAAGAAGGTACTGGGAGGGAAGAAGAAGGTATTGGCAGGGAAGAAGAAGGTATTGGCAGGGAAGAAGAAGGTATTGGCAGGGAAGAAGAAGGTATTGGCAGGGAAGAAGAAGGTATTGGCAGGAAGAAGATAATGGCAGGGATGAAGATACTGGCAGGGAAGAAGATATTGGGAGGGAAGGAGAAGGTATTGGGATGGAAGGAGAAGGTATTGGGAGGGAAGGAGAAGGTATTGGGAGGGAAGGAGAAGGTACTGGGAGGGAAGAAGAAGGTACTGGGAGGGAAGAAGAAGGTACTGGGAGGGAAGAAGGTATTGGCAGGGAAGAAGAAGGTATTGGGAGGGAAGGAGAAGGTATTGGGGGGGGAAGGAGAAGGTATTGGGAGGGAATGAGAAGGTATTGGGGGGGGAAGGAGAAGGTATTGGGGGGAAGGAGAAGGTATTGGGAGGGAAGGAGAAGGCATTGGGAGGGAAGGAGAAGGTACTGGGAGGGAAGGAGAAGGTACTGGGAGGGAAGGAGAAGGTATTGGGAGGGAAGGAGAAGGTATTGGGAGGGAAGGAGAAGGTATTGGGAGGGAAGGAGAAGGCATTGGGAGGGAAGGAGAAGGTACTGGGAGGGAAGGAGAAGGTATTGGGGGGGAAGGAGAAGGTATTGGGAGGGAAGGAGAAGGTATTGGGAGGGAAGGAGAAGGCATTGGGAGGGAAGGAGAAGGTACTGGGAGGGAAGGAGAAGGTATTGGGAGGGAAGGAGAAGGCATTGGGAGGGAAGGAGAAGGTACTGGGAGGGAAGGCGAAGGTATTGGGAGGGAAGGAGAAGGTATTGGGAGAGAAGGAGAAGGTATTGGGAGGGAAGGAGAAGGCATTGGGAGGGAAGGAGAAGGCATTGGGAGGGAAGGAGAAGGTATTGGGAGGGAAGGAGAAGGTATTGGAGAGAAGGAGAAGGTATTGGGAGGGAAGGAGAGGTATTGGGAGGGAAGGAGAAGATATTGGGAGGGAAGGAGAAGATATTGGGAGGAAGGAGAAGGTATGGGAGGAAAGAAGGAGGTAATGGGAGGGAAGAAGGAGATATGGGAGGGAAGGAGGAGTATAGGGAGGGAAGTAGGGGTATAGGGAGGAAGCAGGGGTATAGGGAGGGAAGTAGGGGTATAGGGAGGGAAGTAGGGGTATAGGGAGGGAAGGGGTGGTATAGGGGGAAGGAGTGGTACAGGAGGATGGAGTGGTATAGGGGGAAGGAGTGGTATGGGGGAAGGAGTGGTATAGGGGAAAGGAGTGGTATAGGGGAAGGAGTGGTATAGGGGGAGGAGTGGTATAGGGAAAGGAGTGGTATAGGGGAAAGGAGTGGTATAGGGGGAAGGAGTGGTATAGGGGAAAGGAGTGGTATAGGGGGAGGAGTGATATAGGGAGAAGGAGTGGTATTGGGGGAAGGAGTGATATAGGAGAAGAGTGGTATAGGGAGGAGTGGTATAGGGAGGAGTGGTATAGGGAGAAGGAGTGGTATAGGGAGAAGGAGTGGTATAGGGAGTAGGAGTGGTATAGGGAGAAGGAGTGGTATAGGGAGTAGGAGTGGTATAGGGAGAAGGAGTGGTATAGGGAGTAGGGTGGTATAGGGAGGAGTGGTATAGGGAGGTGGTATAGGGAGGAGTGGTTTTAGGGAGAAGGGAGTGGTATAGGGAGTAGGAGTGGTATAGGGAGAAGGAGTGGTACAGGGAGTAGGAGTGGTATAGGGAGTAGGAGTGGTATAGGGAGAAGGAGTGGTATAGGGAGAAGGAGTGGTATAGGGAGAAGGAGTGGTATAGGGAGAAGGAGCGGTATAGGGAGTAGGAGTGGTATAGAGAGAAGGAGTGGTATAGGGAGAAGGAGTGGTATAGGGAGGAGTGGTATAGGGAGAAGGAGTGGTATAAGGAGAAGGAGTGGTATAGGGAGAAGGAGTGGTATAGGGAGTAGGAGTGGTATTGGGAGCAGGAGTGGTATAGGGAGGAGTGGTATTGGGAGGAGTGGTATAGGGAGAAGGAGTGGTATAGGGAGGAGTGGTATAAGGAGGAGTGGTATAGGGAGTAGGAGTGGTATAGGGAGAAGGAGTGGTATAGGGAGAAGGAGTGGTATAGGGAGGAGTGGTATAGGGAGGAGTGGAATAGGGAGGAGTGGTATAGGGAGAAGGAGTGGTATAGGGAGGAGTGGTATAGGGAGGAGGAGTGGTATAGGGAGAAGGAGTGGTATAGGGAGGAGTGGTATATGGAGAAGGAGTGGTATAGGGAGAAGGAGTGGTATAGGGAGAAGGAGTGGTATAGGGAGAAGGAGTGGTATAGGGAGGAGTGGTATAGGGAGAAGGAGTGGTATAGGGAGAAGGAGCGGTATAGGGAGTAGGAGTGGTATAGAGAGAAGGAGTGGTATAGGGAGAAGGAGTGGTATAGGGAGTGGTATAGGGAGAAGGAGTGGTATAGGGAGAAGGAGTGGTATAGGGAGGAGTGGTATAGGGAGGAGTGGTATAGGGAGAAGGAGTGGTATAAGGAGAAGGAGTGGTATAAGGAGAAGGAGTGGTATAGGGAGAAGGAGTGGTATAGGGAGTAGGAGTGGTATTGGGAGCAGGAGTGGTATAGGGAGGAGTGGTATTGGGAGGAGTGGTATAGGGAGAAGGAGTGGTATAGGGAGAAGGAGTGGTATAAGGAGGAGTGGTATAGGGAGAAGGAGTGGTATAGGGAGGAGTGGTATAGGGAGAAGGAGTGGTATAGGGAGGAGTGGTATAGGGAGAAGGAGTGGTATAGGGAGAAGGAGTGGTATAGGGAGGAGTGGTATAGGGAGGAGGAGTGGTATAGGGAGAAGGAGTGGTAAAGGGAGGAGTGGTATATGGAGAAGGAGTGGTATAGGGAGAAGGAGTGGTATAGGGAGGAGTGGTATATGGAGAAGGAGTGGTATAGGGAGAAGGAGTGGTATAGGGAGTAGGAGTGGTATAGGGAGTAGGAGTGGTATAGGGAGAAGGAGTGGTATAGGGAGGAGTGGTATAGGGAGAAGGAGTGGTATAGGGAGAAGGAGTGGTATAGGGAGGAGGAGTGGTATAGGGAGAAGGAGTGGTATAGGGAGGAGGAGTGGTATAGGGAGAAGGAGTGGTATAGGGAGAAGGAGTGGTATAGGGAGAAGGAGTGGTATAGGGAGAAGGAGTGGTATAGGGAGAAGGAGCGGTATAGGGAGTAGGAGTGGTATAGAGAGGAGTGGTATAGGGAGAAGGAGTGGTATAGGGAGGAGTGGTATAGGGAGAAGGAGTGGTATATGGAGTAGGAGTGGTATAGGGAGGAGTGGTATAGGGAAAAGGAGTGGTATAGGGAGAAGGAGTGGTATAGGGAGGAGTGGTATAGGGAGTAGGAGTGGTATAGGGAGAAGGAGTGGTATAGGGAGGAGGAGTGGTATAGGGAGAAGGAGTGGTATAGGGAGGAGGAGTGGTATAGGGAGAAGGAGTGGTATAGGGAGAAGGAGTGGTATAGGGAGAAGGAGTGGTATAGGGGAGGAGTGGTATAGGGAGGGTGGTATAGGGAGAAGGAGTGGTATAGGGAGAAGGAGTGGTATAAGGAGAAGGAGTGGTATAGGGAGGAAGGGTTGGTATAGGGAAATAGGGAGTGGTATTGGGAGAAGGAGTGGTATAGGGAGGAGTGGTATTGGGAGGAGTGGTTATAGGGAGAAGGAGTGGTATAGGGAGGAGTGGTATTAAGGAGGAGTGGTATAGGGAGTAGGAGTGGTATAGGGAGAAGGAGTGGTATAGGGAGAAGGAGTGGTATAGGGAGAAGGAGTGGTATAGGGAGGAGTGGAATAGGGAGAAGGAGTGGTATAGGGAGAAGGAGTGGTATAGGGAGGAGTGGTATAGGGAGGAGGAGTGGTATAGGGAGAAGGAGTGGTATAGGGAGGAGTGGTATATGGAGAAGGAGTGGTATAGGGAGAAGGAGTGGTATAGGGAGAAGGAGTGGTATAGGGAGAAGAGTGGTATAGGGAGGTGGTATAGGGAGAAGGAGTGGTATAGGGAGAGGAGCGGTATAGGGAGTAGGAGTGGTATAGGAGAAGGAGTGGTATAGGGAGAAGGAGTGGTATAGGAGTAAGTGGTATAGGGAGAAGGAGTGGTATAGGGAGAAGGAGTGGTATAGGGAGGAGTGGTATAGGGAGGAGTGGTATAGGAGAAGGAGTGGTATAGGAGAAGGAGTGGTATAAGGAGAAGGAGTGGTATAGGGAGAAGGAGTGGTATAGGGAGTAGGAGTGGTATTGGGAGCAGGAGTGGTATAGGGAGGAGTGGTATTGGGAGGAGTGGTATAGGGAGAAGGAGTGGTATAGGGAGAAGGAGTGGTATAAGGAGGAGTGGTATAGGGAGAAGGAGTGGTATAGGGAGGAGTGGTATAGGGAGAAGGAGTGGTATAGGGAGGAGTGGTATAGGGAGAAGGAGTGGTATAGGGAGAAGGAGTGGTATAGGGAGGAGTGGTATAGGGAGGAGGAGTGGTATAGGGAGAAGGAGTGGTATAGGGAGGAGTGGTATATGGAGAAGAGTGGTATAGGGAGAAGGAGTGGTATAGGGAGGAGTGGTATATGGAGGAGTGGTATAGGGAGAAGGAGTGGTATAGGGAGTAGGAGTGGTATAGGGAGTAGGAGTGGTATAGGGAGAAGGAGTGGTATAGGGAGGAGTGGTATAGGGAGAAGGAGTGGTATAGGGAGAAGGAGTACTATAGGGAGGAGGAGTGGTATAGGGAGAAGGAGTGGTTATAGGAGGGAGGAGTGGTATAGGGAGAAGGAGTGGTATAGGAGAGAGGAGTGGTATAGGGAGAAGGAGTGGTATAGGGAGAAGGAGTGGTATAGGGAGAAGGAGCGGTATAGGGAGTAGGAGTGGTATAGAGAGGAGTGGTATAGGGAGAAGGAGTGGTATAGGGAGGAGTGGTATAGGGAGAAGGAGTGGTATATGGAGTAGGAGTGGTATAGGGAGGAGTGGTATAGGGAGAAGGAGTGGTATAGGGAGAAGGAGTGGTATAGGGAGAAGGAGTGGTATAGGGAGGAGTGGTATAGGGAGGAGTGGTATAGGGAGAAGGAGTGGTATAGGGAGAAGGAGTGGTATAGGGAGAAGGAGCGGTATAGGGAGTAGGAGTGGTATAGAGAGAAGGAGTGGTATAGGGAGAAGGAGTGGTATAGGGAGAGTGGTATAGGGAGAAGGAGTGGTATAGGGAGAAGGAGTGGTATAGGGAGGAGTGGTATAGGGAGGAGTGGTATAGGGAGAAGGAGTGGTATAAGGAGAAGGAGTGGTATAAGGAGAAGGAGTGGTATAGGGAGAAGGAGTGGTATAGGGAGTAGGAGTGGTATGGGAGCAGGAGTGGTATAGGGAGGAGTGTATTGGGAGGAGTGGTATAGGGAGAGGAGTGGTATAGGGGAAGGAGTGGTATAAGGAGGAGTGGTATAGGGAGAAGGAGTGGTATAGGGAGGAGTGGTATAGGGAGAAGGAGTGGTATAGGGAGGAGTGGTATAGGGAGAAGGTTAGGGTATAGGGAGAAGGAGTGGTATAGGGAGGAGTGGTATAGGGAGGAGGAGTGGTATAGGGAGAAGGAGTGGTATGGGAGGAGTGGTATATGGAGAAGGAGTGGTATAGGGAGAGGAGTGGTATAGGGAGGAGTGGTATATGGGAGGAGTGGTATAGGGAGAAGGAGTGGTATAGGGAGTAGGAGTGGTATAGGGAGTAGGAGTGGTATAGGGAGAAGGAGTGGTATAGGGAGGAGTGGTTTATAGGGAGAAGGAGTGGTATAGGGAGAAGGAGTACTATAGGGAGGAGGAGTGGTATAGGGAGAAGGTGTGGTATAGGGAGGAGGAGTGGTATAGGGAGAGGAGTGGTATAGGGAGAAGGAGTGGTATAGGGAGAAGGAGTGGTATAGGGAGAGGAAGTGGTATAGGGAGAAGGAGCGGTATTAGGGAGTAGGAGTGGTATAGAGAGGAGTGGTATAGGAGAAGGAGTGGTATAGGGAGGAGTTGGTATAGGGAGAAGGAGTGGTATAGGAGTAGGAGTGGTGGGATAGGGAGGAGTGGTATAGGGAGAAGGAGTGGTATAGGGAGAAGGAGTGGATGGTAGGAGTGGTATAGGGAGTAGGAGTGGTATAGGGAGAGGAGTGGTATATGGAGGAGGAGTGGTATAGGGAGAAGGAGTGGTATAGGGAGGAGGAAGTGGTATAGGGAGAAGGAGTGGTATAGGGAGAAGGAGTGGTATAGGGAGAAGGAGTGGTATAGGGAGGAGTGGTTAGGAGGAGTGGTATAGGGAGAAGGAGTGGTATAGGAGAAAGAGAGTGGTATAGGGAGTAGGAGTGGTATAGGGAGTAGGAGTGTTATAGGGAGTAGGAGTGGTATAGGGAGAAAGAGTGGTATAGGGAGTAGGAGTGGTATAAGGAGAAGGAGTGGTATAGGGAGAAGGAGTGGTATAGGGAGGAGGAGTGATATAGGGAGTAGGAGTGGTATAGGGAGTAGGAGTGGTATAGGGAGAAGGAGTGGTATAGGGAGTAGGAGTGGTATAAGGAGGAGTGGTATAGGGAGTAGGAGTGGTATAGGGAGTAGGAGTGGTATAGGGAGAAAGAGTGGTATAGGGAGTAGGAGTGGTATAGGGAGTAGGAGTGGTATAGGGAGAAGGAGTGGTATAGGGAGAAGGAGTGGTATAGGGAGGAGTGGTATAGGGAGAAGGAGCGGTATAGGGAGTAGGAGTGGTATAGAGAGGAGTGGTATAGGGAGAAGGAGTGGTATAGGGAGGAGTGGTATAGGGAGAAGGAGTGGTATATGGAGTAGGAGTGGTATAGGGAGGAGTGGTATAGGGAGGAGTGGTATAGGGAGAAGGAGTGGTATAGGGAGGAGTGGTATAGGGAGGAGTGGTATAGGGAGAAGGATTGGTATAGGGAGGAGTGGTATAGGGAGTAGGAGTGGTATAGGGAGAAGGAGTGGTATAGGGAGTAGGAGTGGTATAGGGAGTAGGAGTGGTATAGGGAGAAGGAGTGGTATAGGGAGGGAAGGGACGAGTAGACCGAGCAGGCAGAGAAACAGAGAGTAAGGGGAACCTACGAGTAAGGAAAATGGACGGGTAGCTGGAATGAATGGGTAGGTAGAACGGACGGGTAGAGGACGGAAAGATGAGGAATGGTAGAAGAGAAAAAATTAGACGGAGGAGGAGGGAGGGAAGAGATGGACAAGGACGAAGAGAGGGAAGAGACAAAAGTTGGGAAGCCAAAAAAATATACAATGTACCAAAATATTCAAGTCTTGAACAACTGTAATCTATAATAAACATTTTTTTTAACATTCTTCCAGTATAACATTAAACATTTATAATTTTAAACTATCAAAATTAGAAAAAAAGAGCTATACAGACATCCACAAATAACTGGCATGTATTTTGATTAGTACATCTCTTTGTATATATTCTGGTAAGTACAGCTCCTGTGTGTGCAGTGAGAACAGCGCATGTACATGAGGAGGGATTTGCATCTCAGTACGTATATATCCCAAAAGGCCCATATTTGGGATAAACGCATTCTTGACTAGTGATGAATGTGACAAGCAGTCTTAATGACCCTAGTGTGGTCATAATTCATTAAGCCCAATTAACCAACTTCATAATAGTTGGTGGGTTAATGGGACTTCAAGTCTATCAACTATACGAGGGTCACTGAGGCTACGTGTCACCTGCTCACCATCAGTCAAGAATACTTACAATCCCCAAAATAGGGATTACTTTAAACACTCACCATACATATACCTAGACATACACCTCAGAGTATATGGCCATGAAAACATCAACCTTATACACATTGGTCACTAAAAAAAAATTATATATGTACACACACACACACACACACACACACACGGCAAGAGTGGTGCTGTCCACGCCACTGTTACATTACATTTGTAGGTGCTGTGAGTAGACATTACAGATGCTACTAGTAGAAATACAGGTGCTACTAGTAGAAATACAGGTGCTATGAGTAGATATTACAGGTGCTGTGCGTAGATATTACAGATGCTACAAGTAGAAATACAGGTGCTGTGAGTAGACATTAGATGCTACAAGTAGAAATACAGATGCTATGAGTAGACATTACAGGTGCTGTGCGTAGATATTACAGATGCTACAAGTAGAAATACAGGTGCTGTGAGTAGACATTACAGGTGCTGTTGTAGACATAACAGGTGTTGTTTGAGGACACATGTTACGAAGTGAGGTTATACATATTACAGATACAACGAGGGGTAAAGTACACATTAAACGTACAGTAACGGTGTATACTACAGGTACAGAGATTGTAACTGTACCTGTACTGTGCACTAAGTGAATATTACAGGTACGGTGATACATAATGTCGTGCCGAATAGGTAAAACTTGCGATTTTAGCTTAAATAGCAAAGCTCTTCTTGCCGAATAAAGCAAGTTAAAATTTGTGTATGCAATAATTTCGTAAAAATCATTCTGAACATAACGAAAAAAATATATTTCATTGTTTGTTTATTATTAAATTACTGTAAACTTGTCCGGAGTTCGAATCTCCTCCGGTACGGCTGTAAAACATTAGGGACGTGTTTCCAAAAGACACCTGCTGTCCCTGTCCCTGTTCACCCATCAGTTTAAAATGGGTATCTGGGTGTTAGTCGACTGGTGTAGGTCGCATCCTGGGACAAAGCTGACCTAAATTGCCCGAAATAACAAGCGGCTTTCTATATAGTAGTATGTCATTGACGTCAGCTATGGTCTGTATACCTGGTACATGTAGTAAATAAAGATATTATTATTATTAATAAGATTAGGTAAGCTTTCCATAGTTCTTTTGGTACAAAATTATTAATTTTTACATTAACATAAATGAAAAAAAAATATATATCTTTAAAGGTATAAGAATTTTTTTTAGAAAGGACGTAATTTTAAATGAGTTCTTGCTAATTGACCAATTTTACGTATTCGGCACTATATATATTATATATATATACATTATATATATATATATATTATATATATATATATATATTTATATATATATATATATATATATATATATATATATATATATATATATATATAAAATTATAATTTTACAAGTGCAATGAAAGAGTACACACTTGAATATTTAATTTAAAAATTAAAATGAAGCTGAGGGAGGGTAACAGCTCTTTGCTTGTAAAATTAAGCCGAGATAGGATAACTATTGGTTGCAAAACGCTTGTAGGAATTCTTACCCTAAACCCTATACATCAGATTAACTGTAAAAAGAAAAAGTGAACGAGAGAGAGAGAGAGAGAGAGAGAGAGAGATAGCGAAGGTAACTGAGATTTCCTTTAATTTCTGGATTAATCTCCTACTATTTCAAATGCATTCGTGTAGTCCAGGAAGATGCAATCCACCTAGCTGTCTTTCTTGTTTTATCTATGTGACTGTGCCATAGAACTGCGGAGGAAATGACTAAGAAATGGGACGAAAATAACAAGGAAGAGATTTAAAAAAAATTTGGTACAGCCGCAGTGTGCTGCTACACACTTTTCTACTGTATACGAGATTTACATAATGAGAACAAAAGCAAGGTATGTTTCCTGTCATATTCCATCACACAGGAAGTTAGGAAATTTTTCAGCCTAACCTAGGAGACTTAACAAAAAGGCATAATACTGTGACTGGAACAATACACAAAATAACCCGCACAAAGGAGAAAGGAGATTACGACGAAGTTTCGGTCCGACTTGGACCATTTACTTAAGACTAGGAGACTTAAGTAGGGCAATGAGGACATGAAGCATTCCACTATGGATTTAGTAGTTACTGAAGTTTTAAAAGATTTCGTTCAGCAGAGCTGGAGTTACAATTACGTGGGAATTACCATCTCTCGGGATAAATCAGGCAAAGGAAAGGTTGGAGAGAGAGAGAGAGAGAGAGACAGAGAGACAGAGAGACAGAGAGACAGAGAGACAGAGAGAGAGAGAGAGAGAGAGAGAGAGAGAGAGAGAGAGAGAGAGAGAGAGAGAGAGAGAGAGAGAGAGAGAGAGAGAGAGAGAGAGAGAGAGAGAGAGAGAGACAGACAGACAGACAGACAGAGAAAAGAAATGGCAATGTTTACATGTTTTATTTGCTGCCTATCTACGAGAGTTTGTGAAACAGTAGGTAAGGACGGTAGTCTCTGAAAGTCATATCTACTGCCACTTCCACTTTCTAATGTTTCCACTAATTACAACATTGACAAAAACACAGTGCATTGAAGATGGAAAGGTGCGGTAGTGGGTAGCAAGTGCGTGGAGGGAAGCAGCAGTGCGCGCATCCAGAATACAGCCACAATGCTTAGCTATTACCTCGTCGCCTGGCGAACCATAGATGGAGGTTGGCGAAAGTTCGTGCAGGTGGACGCTGTGAGCACCCGCTTGCAAGGGTCGGCCGCCATCTCCAGCAGCAACAGCAGACGAAACTTGATGCCAGGACTGTTGGGCCCCGCGGGGCACGGATTATTATCCCAGGTGATTATCAAAGCTTAATTTAGTAACTTTGGAAAATTAAAACTAACGCAGATGTTCTCAACTAAATCAGGGTACATTTGTATAAGGCCTCGTGGGTATCACAACAGCGGCACTGTTACGAACAGGTTGCCAACACCACTTGGCAGCATCAGTAGGGTGCCAACACTACCTGGCGCAATCACCAGCAGAGTGCCAATACACTACCTGGTAGTATCACCAACAAGTTGACAATTGACATCTCCAGGTATCAAAACCTGTCGTGCTTGGCGCCTTAGTGTTCACAGAACGTAAGCAATTATTTAATCTGTACAAGAAAGGTTATGTGAATAATTAATCAAAACAACGGATGAAGGCCAGTTATCGTTATAGTTTATAGTGATTTATGAGCCAGTAGGTATAATATGCCTTTATGCCTTTAAAATTTTCACACCCGTAGACCTTATTTTTAGGGGGGAGGGAGGTTACATCTACAGTGTGATGGGAACGTTCTACAAAATATTATGCCTTTATCGGCTTTCGCTCCGTAGACATTCTCCTAACAAAGGGATCAAGAGCCATACCCAACCCACAGCTGCAGCCCAGGGGTGTTAGGCTTCCAACAAAGGAAAGAGTGTGTGAAGAGTCTGGTGGAGAATGGGGTAGAACTGGGGGCTCTCAGGGAAAATCTTGGAAGACGAGCTGGGGATGCTTTGCGTCCCTATGAGGTCCTTAGGGCTGACGGCTAAGATCAGAGAGCAGTCCATGAGTAAGGCATGCAACCCCTCCCCCCACCCACCCACAATCTGGAGGTGGTGGAGTAACGGGAGGGAGAGTTCTTCAACTCGTCTTCGTAGGTCCCCTTCCAAATCCCCGAATCTCCCATCCTCCAAACTATTCTCTCTGATCTCACAAACCTTCCTTCGATGGGAGCCTGACACGTTGGAGTGGGGTTGCGTTCAGGGTGTGGCTCTTGATCCAAGGTCTCCGATAAATTTTATTACATTCATTAAAGAGCGTTAAACCCAGAGGTCATACAGCACCAGGGGCTGGGGGGGATGGGAGAATCAGATTCGATGGAAAAGGAGAATAGTACTAATTCTTCAGATAAAGAGCACTTCAGCGGCATCAAGGTACGTCTCCTGAAGGGCCTTCGTTAGGAAACAGTCCAGAGAGTGAAAGTTCAAGGAAGTCATCCAGGTACACCATGTACGACGTCCCCAGCACACTGAGGATGTGTCGAAAAAGTCTATGGGGGTGAAACGCCAAGGAACTCATACAGGCACATTACACTTTCTTAAGCCAATCAATCCTGAAGTTACATATATTAGTCTTCATCACTCTGCTGTTAAGGTAGTCAAAGACTGTTCTCAGATAATTTTTGAAGAAACAACAAAGATTAAAATATTTAGAACAATTTTAACGTTCAAATATAAACAATGAATATGCATCAATGAAATACACTAACAAAATGTGAAAAAAATAACGTGAAAACTGTATGACAGTTACACAACGGCGGGAGCCTAAGACTAAATATACCTCAATCCGCATTCTTCTCTAACCGAATTCGTCTTCTACCGAAGACCCCTCCTTTCCTCCCTCTCAGCCACTGCCCTCCCTTGCCTCACACCTCCCTTAACTTCATTTCCCCCCCTCCTCCATCCCTCGTCTTCGCTAAGATTGACATGTATGCACCCCATTATGCCACAGTGTAACTTGTACAGAGTAGGGTGCCCGCACACTGCGGGTGTACCTAGTTTTCAATAAAAATTAACTTATCACTGGCAGCTAGTTTTCCCTTCGAGAAATTGCGATACTATAGGGTGCACTATATGAAGGTTCCCATGCAACAGAAGTCGTGTCTGGAGGCTACGAGCTGTCTGTGTTCTTTGCTCTGATTGTGACTCAAGACTTGCCTGCATCAATTAACTGGTCATTATTGCATTTCTAGACATAATGACTGGTCAGGAAGTCTTTATAGGGAATGCAACCTTTGGGTCCTGTGGCTGTTACAAGGCTCTATTAATAATTCTTTTGCAGCTTCCTTTTACTCAATGGTGGGTTGAAGGGGGGAGGGGATATAAGTTGAAAATGGTCTTCAGTCATAGCAATTTTTATGCTCATCCAGATACTACTTTCCTTATAACAAGAAAAATATTTGTTTTTGAAAACACCACGAACGGCAAAGTGGAGTTTTCTCTCCGAGGCTAGCCCGGTCTCCATAGGGTTTTTTTTTTCCCCGTCCCATCGCCATTGTTCATGTGAATGAACATGCCGACAATAAAACAGTACATTACAGCCCAAGTAATTGACGACTCCATCCTTGGATATTTCAATATTCAGGTATAACTATACAAATTATTACCCAATTGCAGCAAATCCTGCAATTGTAAAATACTACCAATCTTAGTTACATTCATATACTGTTCATACACGTTTGTAGTATTAATTATAAAGCCCGGTATCGTTACATTATGATAGAATATTCGTCTGAGTGTTTATTCTCCTCTCAAAGTTGCTACGCCAACATTTTGTTATTATAATCAAAACCAAGTGCTAAACCCAGCTACGCCAACATGTCACATATGTAAGGGTAACTAAATGAATTCTGGCCACCATCTCTGCTCTTCTATTTATCATAAACTCTTATTGACCTATCTATTTGCTCGCCGTATGTTGCTGTCGACTTAGTATAACGTTAGTAAATGATCATCGCTCTTTTCTAGTCTTCATCGTGATTTACTAAACCTTGTAGACGTGTGAACGTACGCATCGCACTACTTTTCCTTTCTCCGCTTGCACCTTCCCATTGATGCGTTTTTAAATTTTCATAGTTTTCATTTCTGATAATGCCACTGCCATCCAAAATTCTCATGAATTTGTGCGTAAATGTGTACCTTGGTGATCATAAACCCCCTCTCCCCCGACTGTGCTAGTTATTCATCTAAAATGTGCCGCGTGGGAGCCACTACCGAACCAATCCTACTATTAATCACAATCTTATTTTCAAGCAAGCAAGTATTCATGCAGGTCGTATCATACGAACAGCTTAAGTACCACCACCACCTCTGAGTGCAGTGCGGAAGATGCGGGAAGTGGCAGGCAATTACTCACCTGGCCCGACTCCCGTCTTTAACATTGCTGGCCTGGAATTAGCACTCGGCTGACGTAACAGAAGAAATAGGTCATCACGCTGCTGCTCGGGGTCTCCCAAGGGCAAGGTCTCTCTCTTATCTTTCTTACCTAAACCCGTATAGGAAACTATTGGATTTTATATCTCAAACGGTGCCATTCAGTCACTGATTATATAGACAGTCAACGTAGGATAACCCTGCGCCTGATGATGCAAACTCACTCCCATGCTTCACTTATATCCTTCCCATTATATTCCCTATTGCACCTTCAGTTGGACCTGAAGGAATTTTACCTGTTTAGTGGAAGATGCTAGTGGTCTCTCGAAAACTTGATACATCGAGGCACCAGCCATTCCATAATACTCCTAGCTCTCACCAGCACCAGCGACTCTTCAAGTCTTAATACAATGAATACAGTCGCGATCCTTTCTTTCATTATCAAATTCCAATTAAAAATAGGTGGAAAGACGTTCATATTCACTGAGAACTAAACTCGTATGGCGAATCATACAGCGCCCGGTGAATGGGAGGAAATCAGGATCAATCCAATGTATAGTTCTTATTCCTTGTTGGAACTGAGAAAATCAGTACTCGAGTTTTGTTCATAAGCTTGCGTTTGGTTTAGTAATCGTCTTTCTGCCAACTCCCTTCAAACCGAATTCTTTCCTCAAGGCCGCATACCTAACGATCTTGCTCTTAGTAATCAACAATGGACTCCTTGGTTCTTTCTCCTGCGGTAAGGTCTTTCTTTTTAATGGATGACTTTGCTATTTCTTACGATGACGCTGGTAGCCAGTAGGTTACCTCGCTACAAGGCGCTATTAACCACTTTGTTGGGCCACCTGATATCTTTAAGTTTTCTGTATGTTTTCTGAGGTGTGTTATTAATTGATTCATATTATTCTCACATTTCTCACTGAAGCGAAAAAAAACTATACAATTTACTCTGCTTCCAAATATTTCCCCTTGGCTTCCTCTTAGATTCCTCATATTTCGTAAATTAAGTGTTTTAGTAAACAAATTTATTCAAAATTGTCTCAATCTGAGGAAGACAGTCGAACTCTTTCGTTTTCATTTAGTCTCATTACCTGAAATGTACAATGGAAATCACAGCTACTCTTTCTGATTTAGTCATTTGGCATGGTCACTTTTTTTTTTTTTAACTTCGGTCGTCCCCAGGTTAATGTTTGTACATTTTTTTTCCATTTCTTTATCATGAGATCTTAAGAGATGGGTGCATCTCATCATTAACGGTTAGTAACGCTTGGTCGTACAATGTTGAATGCCTTACAAGGGTTAATTAAGCGCCATCTGATTATATTAATTCCTCTCCTCTTTTAAATCTCAACCTTTACTACTTTCCTTCCAATCCCGGCCATTATCCTCCTTCCTTACCCTTCACTACTTCCATCCCTCCCTGGCTTCGCCATCCACTTCCTAGTTATACCTCACTAATATACATCTCACTCGAGTAATGAGAAAAGGAGACAAATGAATTCTATGTCGTTAATAGTAGTATCAACTATCCACGAAGCTCCTGAACCAGGGAGGGGCAGGACCTGCCTCACCCACCACAACACGGTCTGCGGCCCGGCTGCGAGGCTGTGCAGCTTTAATATGACATCTGCTGCTGCTCTTTCCGTCTACTACCGTTACTGATCCTCTGCACTAACTTCCCCAACATCTTCCACAGCCTAACCATTCTCCCTTCCTCCCACTTAATTATATTCATGGGGAAGCGCTAAACCCCTAAGGGTTCAAAGTTTCTAGAGAAAGGGAGGTAATCGGGTTTGAGGCTGGGGAGGGTAGCTCCAATTCCTTAGATCCAGAGCCCTTCACTAATTTCAAGGCAAACTCTTGAAGGGGAAATCTGGGCAATAACTCAATTTTTCAGATTAGTGAATTCAAAATAAATAATTTATCTTAAATCCGAAGTAACCCTTCAACTTTCCTCTCATGGTTGACTGCAGCCTTCTCCCCTTCGATGGCTGATTATTAACCATAGGAGAAAGGGGGAATGTAAAATCAGTCTCGCCCCCGTATTATAATTTTTAATTACGTAGCCACCTCGTCCTATGATTTATAATTATAAACCTTCCCCGTCCTTTGGCGGTTTGGGTGAAAAACATTGACACTGTTTTTCTTATATCAGGTATCTACACAGGTTTATGTGTACTGTATATACAGAGGCAAGCATCTACACTTCACATTTATGATGACTCAGGTGTAGCTAATAGTCTTTAATACTAACAACTAAGCCTTCCACATGACAAAGTAGGTATTAAATCTCACAAACTAGGCGAAGTATTACAGTGCAAACCGCTGTATAGTCCTTGTGCCTTAGCGCTTCTTTTTGATTATAATAATAATACAGTGCAAACCACACACCAGAGCTCTTCCCACCCCCCGTAAACTAATATATAATTTTACAGTAAAAACCTTACCAATGTGGGGATAGAAATGTATAAAACAAATTATACAAATAACTTTTATCACATTTTTGGTTATATTTATTATATTAATCAAATTATTATTTGTCAATAAATTTCAAGTGATAGAAGCATTTCTTGTCCTAATTAAATTATGAATAACATTACTGAAATTATTATTAGTGATCATTATAGATTCGAAACATTAATCAATGGCCCATGCAGGTCCAGCACACGTTAATATAATAATGAACTTAAAAAAATCGATAGAGACCTGACTTATCTCCCCCCCCCCCTCCCCAACCTCTATACGTTACACCCTCTAACTAGACACTTGTCAGCCTCGGCGCGAGCAAGAAAACGCTTTGTATCGAAAATAACAACAAAAAAAAAAAATCACAAAGAGAATCCGAGCAACACAGGACGAACAACAACCCTCCATCCTGGTCGACGGCGGCCGACACACTGAGCTAAATATGCAAGCAGGAGCCAGGACCTACTCCACCCACTACCACAGCTTCCATTAACCAGCTAAGCCACATCTTGCGATGGTCAACATCACTAGTTCTTGTACCAAAGCCCCACATCAACTTTTTTCATACCAAAATATGAAAAGCCTTTAAAAGAAATTAGTGTGCATATTTTATGTGGATTGGAAGTTTCAACACTTGCATGTAAATATACCTATACAGACCTACAAGATTATTGACCTAATACTGGTCTAACAAAAAAGAAAAAAAAATCCTTTAAAACCCACCCAAAGGTTATGTCATTAATCTTTCTCTATCTGTCTACCCACAACTTTTCACTGTTCTATCCTATTCCAGCCTTTCCCCTCCTCATTATTGCCATTAAGGCTACCAAAAAAAGCGATTAGTTGGAATATTTCTGTATTAATAGAAAAATGTCTATGGACTGTGATATATTATTAGTAACACTTAGTACTGGTAGCAGCATAATGTGTCATGGCACAACCCCCAATGCGCAACACCCCCAGTGGAGCATAAAAACCTGGGATTAAAAAAGCGAAATTTATAGAAACAGCTATTGGGCCCTATACCAGGGTAGCATTTTAAAGCAGCAGCATTTTTATTAGCAGCAAAATCATAGTGAAACCCTAAAAAAAAAAATGTAGTATTCCCACTATTAGCTAGGACAGTCAAAACCCCACACTTTTAAAATTAAGATAGCACATAATTACATAAAAACCAGGTGCCAAATATTAAGATCTGGTTAAAAAACCTGAAACCCAAGGCAAAAGCGCTCCTAGCTCTAACCTAATACAAAATCAATAGTTTATTCAATTCCCCCTTGGAAAAGAAACAGTTTGTGGACACCATTTTGGAGACGTGTTCTGTGTAAAAAATATATATTATATATATATATATTTTTAAATATATATTTTTTTAATATTTTTAAAAAATTTATATAATAAATATATTTATATATTATCACACTGGCCGTTTCCACCAAGGCGGGTGGCCCGAAAAAGAAAAATTTTCACCATCATTCACTCCACATGTCTTCCAAAAGGGGTTTTTACACTCAGTTTTTAAAACGCAACATTAACCCCCCTCCTTCAGGTGCGGGCACTGTACTTCCATCTCCGGACTCAAGTCCGGCCTCCCGGTTTCCCTGAACCCCCTTCATAAATGTTATTTTGTCACCCCCAACAGATCATATTAAAAAAACCCTTTCTCCATTCACTCCCATCAAACACGTCAGCACGCCCGCGGAAGTCCAAGCCCCTCGCACACAAAACCCCTTTACCCCCCCCCCTCCAACCTTTTCCCAGGCGACCCCTACCCCGCTTCCTTCCACACAGTGATACACTCTTGAGTCATTTTGTTTTTCTCCTTCTCTTACATGTCCGAACCACCTCAACAACCCCCCTCAGCCTTTGGGCAACAGTTTTGGTAATCCCCCACCTCCCCCTAACTTCCAAACTACGAATTTCCTTATATTTCACACCACACTTTTTCCCCCAGACATGACATCTCCCTGCCTCCACCTTCTCCCCGCTGCAACATTCATCAACCCCCCTTCACACCCCCAAAGAGCGTTGGTAAAAAAATACTCTCATACATTCCCCCCTTTTCCCCCAAGGGGCAAAGTTCTTTGTCTCCACCTCCTAAGTGCACCACTCACTCTTTTTCCCTCATCAATTTTATGTTTCCCCCACTTTCATAGACCCCTCCGCTGACACGTCCCTCCCAAATTCTGAATCGTTACCTCCCCCATCCTCTCCCCCAATCTGATATTCAATCTTTCATCCCTAATTTTTTGTTTCCCCATAAAATTACCTTTCCCGTATTCACCTTTTAAATTTTTTTATCCTGCAACCCTACCAAAAAATTCACCCCCCAACTCTGCAACTTTTCTTCAGTCTCCCCAAAAGCACGTGTCATCAGCAAAGGCGCTGTGCAATCCCCCTTTGTTGTGTTCTTTATCTTTTAATCCCCGCCCTTGCCAAGACCCTGCATTTTCTTCTCTTACAACCCCATCTTAAATATATTAAACAACCCCGGTGACATCAAATCCTTGTCTAAGGGCCATTTTACGGGGAAAAAAATTTCCCCTTTCCTACATACCTAACTTTGGGCCCCATATCCCCGTAAAAACTCTTCATGCTTTCGTAACCTCCTCCCACACCTTACACTTGAACATCTGCCAATTGCCCCTATCCCCCCTGTCTACCCCTTTTTCCCAAATCCATAAATCCCCAAAAGCCTCTTTACCCTTTTACTAAATACGTTACTTAATGTTTCACTGAAACACTGGTCCCAACCCCCTACCTTTTCCCTAAAGCCCCTTGTTCATTGTATCCTTTTCTCCGTCTTATTTAATTTTTTAAAATTAAAAAACTTTTCCATACATTTTAAAGGGTTACTCAACAGACTTATCCCCTAAAATTTTTTTCCTCTCTTTTATCCATTTGCCTTTTTAAAAGGAAACATGCATGCTCATCCCATCCTAGGTACCTTCCCCTCTTCCATACATTTATTAAATAATTGCACCAACATCCAAAATTATCCCCACCTGTTTTAACATTTTTTTTTCCCCCATAATCCGGGCTGCCTTCCCCCCTTTTCTTTTCTACTGCCTCCAAAACCCCCCCCACACCCCAAACTGGCTTTCCTCACTCCTACAAGTGTTATTCCTCCTTGTCCTATACACAAAAATCCCCCCCTTCTTCATAAACATTTAACAATTCCTCAAAAAAATTCCCTCCATTTTCCCCAATACCTCTAACTCCCATTTAATAACTCTCCTCTCTATTTTTAATGACAAATCCATTTGTTCTTAGGCTTTCTTAACTTTTTAATCTCCCCCAAAACTTTTTTTTATTTTCAAAAAAAATTTTTTTGAAAAAAAATCTCACCCACTCTCTCTTTTGCTCTCTTTTTACTTGCTTCCCCACCTCAAACCCTCTTTACATCATCATTCACCAATCGCCCCTTTTCCCCTCCCGCACCATTTTCCTGACCACAAAACTTCTGCGAACACTTAACCTACATTTTTAACCTACCCCATTACCTCTTGACCCCCTTTCTTTTCTCTTAGCCCCTCTATCCCCCAATTGCTGTTTATTCTTACCCCAAATCCTCCTCTTTTGTTTTTAAAACCCTTTACCCTCCTTTCCCTGATGCTTCTTTCTCCTTGTATCCCATTTCCTTTTATCTCGTGTATTACAACTAGAAAGTGATCTGTATTCTGTGGCCCCCCTATAAATTTTACATCTGAAGTCTACTCAAAAAGTCTTTTATTACCAAAAAATAATCCAAAACTACTGTCATTTTGCCTACATCATACTTTATACTTTTTTTATCCATTTTTCTTAAAAATATGTATTTTCTATAAAATAAACCCTTTTTTACAAAGTTCAATCAAAGGGCTCCCATTATCTTTAACCTGGCCCCCCAAACTTACCCCACCACACCCCCTCTAAAAAATTTCTCCTCTTTAGCATTCAGGTCCCCTACACAAAACTCTCTCATTGGTTAAAGGCTCCTATACATTCACTTAAAATCTCCCAAAATCTCTCTCTCTCCTCTGTTCCTCTCTTCTCCAGGTGCATACAGCTTATTTGACCCACTTCTGCATCCAACCTTTTCTTTAATCCAAATTCTTGAATTTAACATTCATATTCTCTTTTTCCTTCCCTAATGATCATTTAAAAATTACGCAAACCCTTCCCTTTTCTCTACTCTCTCAGAACTCCAGATTTAAACCCATTATTTCCCCCCTGAAACTTCCTACCCCCTTCAGCTTTGTTTTGAGGGCCAGGACACCAACTTTTTTCATTCTAACATCAGCAACATCTGTTTCTTGTATCCGCCACATCCAGAAAATTAAGCATCCCCGTTTTAAAAGTTTTTTTTTTATTTTTTAGTAATGTCTAGGAGAAGGGGTTACTGCCCATTGCTCCCGGCATTTTAGTCGCCCCATACGACACGCATGGTTTCGGAGGAAAGTTCTTTTCAAAATTTCCCCATGGAAAGAAGAAATAAAGAAGAAAAAGAGATTTAGGAAATGGAGAAAAACCTGTGTTTTGTAATTATATGCATGTGGTGTCTGTGAAGTGTGACCAAAGTGTAATAGGGTAGCAAAATTCCCCGTTATCTAGCGTGTTTATGAGACAGAAAAGAACCAGCAATCCACCATATCAAAACAGTTTCAGGTTTTTGTTTCACATCATTGGGGTGGTACTTCCCTGGTGGTTTCTGTCTACCAACCTACTATATATATTATATTAAAATATATATTATATTTATATATAATATTTAATATATATATTATATTATGTATAAAATATAACATAATATATATATATATATAATAATATTTTTTAAAATAAATTTTAATATATAATATAAATAATAATATAAAATATATATAATATTATACATAAAATATATATTATATAATATTATACATAATATTTTTATATATATTAATAATATATAATATAAAATATATATTTTTTAAATATATTTAATAAAAATATATATATATAATATATATACTAATATATTATAATAATTATATAAAAATTTAAATATATATTATAATATTATACATAATATATATATATATAAAATATATAAAATTAATATAAAATAATAATAATTTTTAAAAATAATATATTAAAAAAATATAAATTTTTTATATATAAATTTTTAATTTAATATTTTTATTATAAAAATTTTATTTTAATAATATAAAATTTAAAAAAAATATATATATATTAATATTTTATAATTAAAAATATATTATTATTTATTTTAATTAAAAATAATATAAAATAATATATATAATAAATATATATATAATAATATATAAAAATAATATTATATAAAATTTTTAAA
>NC_069408.1:48815331-48933267 GCF_026875155.1 Cherax quadricarinatus | reverse complement strand
AGCGCTGTAAAATCCTAGGGGTTTAGCGTTTCCCCCTTGTTTATAAAATAATGACCCACTCAATGAAAATTTGCCTAATTCCCCATTTTTTTTTGTTAGCCTTCCACTCACACAATTTGTCTTTGAGACGTTATTCTTGAAACCTGGGAACCCAGTGTAAACCATTAAAGGTTCACTTAGAAATCCCCACTAGCATTACCCGAAAAAAAGAGTTAGCCTACCCTTCATGGCTGCATCCTGGTAGGATTTTTTTCCTGCATGAGTAGGCCTTTGGCATTTTTTCCAAAACAGGCCTGTTTCATCAAATGAAGACAAGGCAGGTATAAATTCGTCATAACTGAAGAAAAGGAAAGGGCTGTTGCCTTGCCTTTTCGAAAATTTATACCCCCAAACACAATCCCACTAACGGTTTTGGTTGATCCACACCAAAAACAACTTTTAACATTTTCAATTTTTTTTGATCTCTGTTTTTTTAGCACTTTTCCCCCCTTTTTTGCAACATCAGCTTCCTTGATTTTTTTTTTCTTTGCCAGGATGGAACTGATCATTGTTTTGGTTTTCCCCATACATCCTGGCAGCTTGGCCAATTCCCCGTCGCATTTTTCTACGATTCTTTCTTAAATTCTTCGGAACTTTCTTTGGCCCCAGGTGGTTTATTTAGCAGCCCAAAAGCAAAAAAAATGGATTTTACAAATGTTTTGGATAAACAGTAAAAAAGGTAGCCCGAGTCACGAATGTATGAGCGGCGTGTCCCACGGGCAGGGGGGTGCGCTGGTATGGACGATTCCAAACGTACGAAAACGGGGGAAAATTTCCCCAAAAAAAAAGGTGGCCCAAAAATGGTTCCATTATTGAGAGACCACTAACTTCGCAAAAGTTTAATTCCGTAATTTTTTTTTTTTAATTCTTCGACACTTGAGAACAAGTTTGTGACGAGGGTATCGAAAAAAAAAGGGTTAATTGAACTTTTTTTTTTGAAAAAAGGGCTAGCAAATCTGAATTTTTATTTTCATACTGTGCATTTATGATTCCCCCCCTTGAAGAAGAGGGGATTCTTGTCGGGGCCCCCAAAATCCCCCCTCAAGGTTCTTGTGCGGGCGGGAATTTTTGATTGGGGAATTGGACCGCCTCTCCGGGGACAAATGTGAGTCCTCCTTTTCTGAACGCTGTGACCTCTGAAAATTCCCCTTATGAACGATACACAATAATAAAAAAAAAAGGATTTGCCGGGCAGGGAGTTCTTGATACATGAAAGGGCTTTCCTTCCTTTGGATGTCATTAAATGCCCCCTTTTTTTGGGCCCCAATTAATAGGTTATTTCCATTTTTTTTTTGGAATTGCTCCTAGGCAAAAAGAAAGAATCTCCCAACCCCTGTTTAACATATTTCCATAAATGTGTTGTAGGGGTAAAAACACTTAGAAATGTGGTCAGGGGTTCAATTCAGTGAGGTCACAGACCCTGAGCTGCTTTGGGGTTAGCGGGGGAGGTTAAAAAGCATGCTTGCTTCTGCGGTTTTTCTAAAAATTGAGGTTGAGAGTTGAAGAGGAGGTCTTGCTTCTCCAGGAGGAGTTTGGGGAGGTAAAGGGTCCACCTCAATGGGTCTGGGAGAGAGTGGAGGTGGCGGAGTTGGGGGAAATGAGGCTTCTAGCAGTGATGCAGTCTGTCTCTCGTGTGGGACTGTAGTTGGGGAGGTGAAACGGCTCCAGCATGAGGTGCAGCCCGACCTGAAAATGGGAGTGGTTCACAAAATGGGAGGCGATCAGAGAAGGAAAGTTAAGAGGAAGATCTGGGGTGGGAAATCGCTTCTCTGTTTTCAGGATAAATGACTTTCAGGGCCATAAAGGTAAGGGTACTACTCCCCGTAAGGAGGAAAAGCGCTTTTTTGTGGTTGGTGACCTCGGGTAAGATATTTTGACCGTGCTTTTTGTAATGGGAAAAAAGATGGAGATAGTGTGCTTCCCTGGAGTGGTGTTGGGGACATTGTCAACAGGTGGATAATACATTCAGGAAAGGGGAACAACCCCATTATTGTCTCAGTGCGGGGGGAAATGATATTGGGGAAGGGGAAGGGAGAAAGAGTGCTAGATAAGTACAGGTCAGTATAGATTTCTTTTAAGTCTAAGGGGGGGATCCCAATCATATAAGCTTTTTTCCCAAGAAGGGGAGTAGGAAATGAAGGTTGTTAGGGCAATTGGTGTAAATTGGGCTAAAGATACGCAAGGAACTTGCAATCCCATTCATTGACAAGGAACAACTTTTAGGGCAAACATGATATGTATGAAAGGGATGGGGTCATCCCCGGGGGCAGGGGTGGTACACTTGCAGACTCGATTGAGAACCTTTGGGTGAAATGCCATGATTTTAAAGAGGGAAAGATGGTTGGGGTGTGTGTGGGAAACAAGCGGTTGAACACTAGGGTTGGAAACATAAATGTATAAAAGGCATTCAGCATAATTTATAAATAAAGAAAAGATCAGGTCAGCAAAAAAAAGGGGGGGACAGAAAGGGGCAGAAAAGGGACTAGCCCCCTTAAGGTTTACTATACTAAAAGGGGAGTGTAAGAAAAAAGAAATGAGCAAGTTTAATTGCAAGGCAGGAAACATAGTTTTATTGCTAAAACAGAGCCCTGGCTAAATCTAAAAGATGAGAGATGCCCCTAATGTCACATACAAGGCAAAAATTATTCCCCCACTGACAGGGTAAAAGGGAAAGGTGGGGGGAGTAGCGAGTATGAAAGGGACAATTTAAAAATTGTTGTGTTACCCAAGTTTTAAATTAGAAGGTCAGCCATGAATCTGTTTGGTTTACAGCTTCCGAGGGCCGAGAAAAATAATTTTGGGTGTGATTTACGGGCCCCCCAAATCTTGATAGGGAGTGCAGTAACTTTATGGGACGAAATTGTAAGGTCTACATACAAAAAATGTTGTGCTAATGGGAGATTTCACCTTTAAAGGGGGCTCCTTGGCGTGGTAAAGAGGCTCTTTGGTCTGGGGGAATTAGCCCTGGGGTCTTTTTCCTCAGCCCAAAACCAAATTCCCCCCCATTCTCCCTCCCCTCCCCATCCTCCCCATCCTCCCCTTTTTTCCTTTCCCCCTCCTCCCCCCCCCTTTCCCCTTCCCTTTTTGCCTTCGTGATTTTCCCCAAAAGGCGCGCTAGTTCCTGGGTTAGGGGAAGGAACCGGGGTCCACCCTTTCCCGTTGGGTTTCTTGGCGGTGGGAGTTTCCGGAATCTGGATTCCTAGGGAGCCCCGACCCCTCCCCGGGTATCCCGGATAGTTTGGTGTCTTTTGGGCGAGGGTGTATCTCGGGGAAGCCCCCTTTCGGATTCGGGGGGGGTGGCTAAAGGAGGTATGTTTGTGGCGGATACCCGCCGCCCTCTCTTTTGTCCCCCGGGGTGCTCGGCAGATGTGGGGTTGCTACCCCAGATTGCGGGTTTACTGGCATGAGGGTGGGTATGCACGGGTTCCATGCTGCACGCGCTAAACCGGGTGTCGAGTCCCTTTGGGGCCGGAGGGGATTTTGGCCCTTTTCACCCCTAGGAACTATCCCTCCCCGGTCCCCCCTTTTTTTTTTTTTTTTTTATTTTTTATTTTCTTTTTTTCTTTTTTTTTTTCTTAAAAAAAAAAAAGAAAGAAGTAAACCTAACCAGGCAGCCCTAGTCCATAACCGGGGTACCCCCCCCTTCTTGATCCGCCCCCCGTTCTACCCGCCTCTTTTTTTGGACCACTCTTCAGACATTCCCCATGCCTCTGTACTATTGCGGGCTTTTCCCCCCCCGCTTCAGGTACTGAGGTCTCGACGACTCCTTTCGATTTATCAGACTTCGCTCTCCTCTGACTATCTTCCGCCCCCCCTCTACTTTCGGAAATTTTTCAAATCGCCGCCCCTTTCCCAAAAGGGACCAACTCTGGCCCCCAGCCAAAAGTCAACGAAAAATTTACCTGCGTGAACTTCTCCCCCTTTCACCTTCGTTCTTCTCAAAACGATCGACACGCCCTTCAACCTTTCCACGCTCAGTTTCAGACTGAACAGTGGACAAAATTCTTCACTTTACGAAATTTCCCTCTATCCCTTTATCTTTTGACCATAGTATTGGAAAGGCACCCTACGCCTGTTGGAAAAGAATTTTTTTTTCATGCTCAAAAGAGCGGTCGCGCATCATTACCGACAGAATGTCCCCAGGCCGTGATCTTTTGTTTTTCCCATATGATACTGCCTGTCACCTTGAAAAAAAAAATTTTTCCCTCAATTCTTGTAGGGGAACGTTTTTCTGCCCCACCCCCAAGTTCAACAAAATTTTCAGACATGTGGCACGGACTTCTAAACAGCTGGAACCCCAAGTTTCCCCCAATCTAAAGGTAGACACTTACGTTCTTCTCCCCGGGGGCGGAGACTTTACCCAGCAAGTGGCTTTTTTAAAAACTTTTGACAGGAGAACTCCACCTCCGTTTATATAGCGGACATGGGTTACAATTCAAAAGGTTTCCCTACCCCCAAAAAACAGTGTAAAAATTGCTGGCGTTTTGGGCCCACCGCGAATATTGCAGATCACCCCAAAAAAAAGCCCAGTTGTGGTGCCGAGACCATTCTAATACGTCTTGCACGTTTCCCCCTTTGCCTTAAAATGTCAGGGCTCCCCCCTCTACTTCCCCGTTTTCGGGTCTATTTAAACAGCGGGGAAATCTTTACCCAAAGAGAAGAAGGTCCCCCTTATGCCATGGCGTTTTCTCATCTCGCCCCCAAGGGACCCCCCACGTGTTTCTTATTCCCGGTTTTTTCAAAACGTCCCCCCATTCTGGTATCCCATTTTTACACCCCACCTCTGTGGTTACCTCTCCATAATCACTCCTGTATCTAACCTTTTGCTGTCCTCGGCTCAGACGTCCCTATTCAACGCCTCAGTTAATCTGCTTTTTCGAGTTCTTTTTACAAGCCTCAGTATCGACGAGCCCTCTACGACACCCCCTTTCCCAATCGTCCCTCTATTTCTAAAAAAGTAAAAAAAAGGCCGGTAACACCCCCCTCCCCATCTTCCACCTCCTCATTTTACCTCCCTGTCTCTGTCCCTAGTTCTTCCCCTCTCACTGGCTCAGTTAAAGTGCAGGGGTTCACCCTCCTCCTCGAAATTTGTCCCTTCCTCCCCTGTTCCCCCCAAAGTTTTTTCCCTCTTCTGCCCCCTCCCAGGTTCCTGTCTTTCTTTCCCCCTCCCATGTTCTCCATTTCCCTCCCCCCTTTCGCCCCCCCCCCCTTTGGTACAGCCAAATACGTTCCAATCTTTTCACCCCTCCCCACCATTCCCAAAATTGTCTCCCATACGACATTCTGAATTCCGAAACACTTAAAGAAATCTTGAATATATTGCGAGACCAAACCCATCAATGGCACTGATCCCCTTCCCTTTTCTCTCCCTCTGCCCATCGCGCAACTCCTTTTTCACAGCGCACCTTTCCCTTCGCTGCTTGAACATTTTCACTCCTCCGCTGGGGACTTTTCTAACCCTTCAGCCGTGGGAACCCTTACCTGCGGATTTCAAGGTTTTATCATTGCCAAAAGGGCCCTTTTTACAGGGGAAAAACGCGGCCCAGGGAATCGGGGTGAGCTTCGATGTTATCTCCCCATTTCCCCCTGTTGGTGTTTGTTTTACAGGAACCAAAAATTTACACTCTGTGTTATTTCTCCATCAGGAAAATTTATTGTTTTCTTCAGATCCTTTTCTGAGGGGACCTTTAATGAAAGTCCCCTTCTTCTCCCCTGAATTCCGTCCCATCAGCTATTTTTCATATTTCCCTGCTTTACACACAGCCCCTATCCACTTACATAGGGGGTATCGCTCTGTTCTTTATATCTCTCTCCTTCTCGGGATTATCTTTCCCCGGATTTTCCCTTTCCCTTGTTTCGTCATTACCCCCACCGTTTTCTGTTATTTGGGTGATTTTAATGCCCCCCATTTCCTCTGGGGGGGTTCACTGTAATTCCCGTGGAATTCATTAGAGGTTTTCTTCCCCCCCCCTCCATGTTTTAAAACATTTCTCACACCCATTTTTTATCCCGGATCTACTCTCTCTTGCATCGTCTCTCAGTTTGCTCTTCCTCGCCCCATTGGGCTTTACTTGGTCTGTTCTTCCGGGCTTACAGACAGGATCATTTCCCATATTCTTACTTCCCCTTCTATTCGCCACCCTTCGCACCCCCCCGCTGGCAATTTTAACGGGCAAAATTTGGAACCTTTTCTCAACCGACTGTTTTTTTAAAAGGTTCCTTCTTTGTCCTCCATCGATGATTTTACACCTTTTCGCCTCCGTTTTCACGCGCTTCTCATTTTAACCCAAAAATTGGGCGGCATTTTAGAAAAGCGTGCCTTGGTGGTCTCCTGCTTGTGCTGTGCGACTTTGGGCGCTGCATGGGGCAGGTCCGGACAATAGAACCACAGAGCACTCCCCGATTTTTCCCCCGAAGCGGCATCGCCGCCGTTCATCCGTGACGCAAACCACTTCGGCGGAAAAATTTTTTCTCCCCACACCTTGTTCCTTATGAGTGCAGTCGGAAAAAAGTACGAAAACTATGGTAAATATTCTCCCCCACCCGGGCCCCGTTCGCGGGTTGCCCGGGGTTGATATTTGCAAACCCCCTAGATTTGCATGAAATTGGCAATATCTGGGCCGATTTTCAGGGATCCATCTTGCCCCCCATTTCTTTTCCCCAAAGCTGCCCAAAAGTTAGACCCTTGGGCTTTTTTTCCTTTAGAGAAAAAACAGTAAATTTCCTTTTTTACTTCAAGAACTGGAGGGAACACTCTCAGCTTGTCGATACGGCAGTGGGCCCCACGACATTTAATTTGTTGTAAAACTTTACATCATCAGCCCTTTCAGTCCATTACGCCTTTACAATCTATTTTGGGCACAAGGAGTTCTTCCCAGCTGTGGAAAACCGCCATGTTCTCCCTTTCCGCAAACCAGGGGCTACGGGGCTGAAACCCCCCATATCGTCCCATTGCTCTTACCAGTGGTTTTTCAAAGTAATGGAACGTCTAGTAAATAGACGTTTAGTGTGGTATTTAGGACACACAAACAGTCTTCCCCTCGTCAATTTGGCTTTCGTAAGGGGGTTCCCTAGCCCCCCTTTCGCGCGGATACGTTGTTCGTAATGCCTTTGCGAATAACCATCAGTTTGCCAAATTTTTTTACCTTTTAGAAGGCATATGACACAACTTGGGGATAATATTTTCCCAACCCACCCTTAGGCCTTCGAGGGAATCTACCCTCCTTTTCCCTTTAAAAACTTTTTTAAATGACAGGCATTTCCGTGTTCGGGTTAATAATGTGCTTCCCCGGCCGTTTTCCAAGCGGAAGGTGTCCCCAGGGATGTGTTCTGAGCACAACACTTTTTCTCCTTTCTATTAAAATTTGGCCCCTAGTTTCCCTCAAATATTTGGTACACCCATGTTGATGACTTCGCTATTGCCTGTGCAGGCGCGACTTCCCCCCCTTACAGTTTCTCTCCAGCATGCAGTGCCGTGTTTCCAATTTGGGCCCCCAACAGGGTTTAAATTTTCCCGCACTAAAACCCACCCAAAACACTTTCACTAGCCTCTGTCATCTCTGATACCTTTTACCCCTTTTGGCTCCGTATCCTGAACGTGTTCAGTCAAGTTTCTGGGCCTCCCCTTTGATCGTAGGTTATCCTGGAAACCTCACATTACCTCTTAAGGCAAATTGTCACAGCCGGGGTGAACCTTCTTAAAACCCTTGCTATCTTTTTTGGGGGAGCTATCGTCGAACCCCCCTTTAACATTCCACCCTTTTTTTATCGAAAATTTTATTTTTGGTGACCGATCTATTTAGCGGCATCCCGTACTCTCTCTACCCTTAAACCCCTTCCACCAAGGATTACGTTTATGCCTTGGTGCTTTTCGCTCTTCCCTGTCGAAAGCCTCTATGCAGAAGCGACGTTCCCTCCCTTTCCGATCGCCCTGAGCCCCTTGCCGCGCTACTATTACGTTCATGATCTCCGCATCCTCCATTTATAGAATGGTCATGTATTAGTAGACATTCTTTATTTTTTCGCCGCTCCGCTTACTCCCCTCCCTTCTCCTTCGCCTTTATTCGCTTTGCTTCTCTTCAACTACCACCTTTCTATGTACATGTCATCTCACTTTTCCCCACCCCCCCGGGAAGTTCCAGCTGTTTGGTCTGTCTTTTCCCCCCCTTGCTCGAAAACCCCAAATTTCACGGTCGCTTCCCCTCTTTTTTCTTGGGCCACTTTCATCTCATTCTAGCCCTTGCTGTTACACAAGGGGTCTAATCTTCTGAGGCGTAGGATTCGCAGCGTGTTTCCGGTACGTGAAAGGGCATTTATATCTTCAGCTAGATTTTTTTCTGCTGAATTTTTATGCCATCCTTACGCACTTATCCCTATTGCATCTATGCCTGGTCATCTTTGTGGGTTTTCTCAGACTCCCCTTTGTGCTTTACAGGCTATACAAAAATTGATACACCCCACCCCTTGTCCCCCGTTCCAACTTTGGCTACGCCGATCTTTCTAAACATAAAGATTGTTTTTTGTTGGGTCCCTGGTCTGTTTACGTACAGGGCAAAAGAACAGGGACACGCTGCGCGGGGGCAGCAGTACATGACCTACCAGTTTTTTATGAGGGATTCCATGTCGGACTATTTTGCTGTAATTCTTCCCCTTCACACCCCCTTTTTCAACAAAGGGTTTGGTCTACTATGCTCGGCAAACAAAATTATTATTAAACCCAGAAGGGTTCTGGCGTCTTCTTATCACCCTGTCGAGGTTGGGGGGCTACTCTCTCCCGTTTCGCATTTGGCCATACTCGTCTTTTCAGGATATCTCATGGAGAGGCGTCTTGCTCCCCTCTGTGAGAATTTCCAAGCTCCAAATTTTAGCAGCCACATTCTGTTGGATGCCCACTTTATAACGAGCAGCAGAATTTTTTCCTCTGCCCTCGTCTTGCCCCGCTGCTCTCTTTACCTTCCCTTCCGCTGATGGGCCCACCTTTCACCCGGGCTCTCCATTGACTTTTTGACAACGCGACTTACTTCACAAATTCGATCTTTCAGCCCTTTCTACTTTATCTCTTGCTACCCTCTACCCCCCTACATCCCCTGCCCCCTGTTTTTCGTAACCGCTATCATCCCCCCTCCTTCTGCCCTCCAATTTCCCCTTTCTTCCTTCCCTCCCCCCCAGCGCTGAAGCCCTTTTGGCTTAGCGCTTCTTTTTGATTATAATATAATAAAATAATAATGGGAGATTTAAAATATAGACAGATTAAATGGGGGCAATTTGACAGGGAAAATTTTGAGTTTTTGGGGATTTTTTGATACGATCCAGGTTGTTTTTTAAAACAGTTTTTTGACAGACCCAAAAGGGGAAATAAAACCCCCTTGACTTGGTTCTTTCCAGTAGGGGGAAAACAAAATTTAATAATCTTTTAGGTTAATGATGGCTTGGGGAAAGTGATCCAAAATCACTAAATTTTTTAAAATATCATGGAATTCTCCTAATAATGGCAATCAAGTCTCCGTCCTGACTTTCGCTTGGCTAATTCATAGGACTGAAAAAAATTTCTTTGGTGGGCTTGAACTGGGAAAGACCTGATAAGGGTCAGGGGTGGTTAGGTTCCCATATGATGCTTTCCAGGGGGATAGTTCTAGTGTCGTCAAATTATGTTTTCCCAAAAAGGGAAATCAGATCAAAAAAAAATGATCCCAAAAGGATGAACAATAATTAAAATATTGATTGGTCAAAAAAGAGGCATATATAGGCAAATCAAAAAAGGGAGGGGCAATTAAAAAAATCGATATATTCAGTTAAAAGAGAGAAAAAAAAAAGGGAATTAGAAAAGCAAAAAAAGTTATGAGGTTGAACTATATACAAAAGATGGGGAAACAGTCCCTCGGCCTTAGTTAGTGACTGCCCTCCTACTGCCCGCCCCTTTCCCGAGCCAATAAAAAAGCCAGTCTTCTTGCCTTTGTCCAATTCTTTCCCCCACCACGATGCTGTGAAACACAACCAAAGGGCCCAGGGCTGTTAAACCCCTTCTTTTGATTAGTTCTACTGTCTTCCTATTATGTCCTAGAATCTGTATTTAAAAGCCACTGGTGGCGAAACGTTTTCAAAAAAGATATCAGATTTTCACATTGTCTCAACTTTTATATTTTTCGGTTTTTATCCTTTCTTGCACAACTTGCAACACTGCAACACATGGAATCTTGGTTCAGGGACACCAAGACCTTCTTCACGGCGCTGCAATAACCCCTTCTTTGGGGAAAGGGCCCACTTCCCCGGGGGAAACCCGTACCGTGACTGCCCTCGTCTGCTGCCCGTCCCTTCCACGACGCCTATATAAAAAGCCCCTTCTTTCCTTTGCCCCAAATTTTCCTCCACCACAGCTGTGAAAACCCAACTCCAGGGGCCCAGGGACGATTCCCTTTTTGTATATAGTTTACGTCTTCCCATTATGTCCCAAAACTGTATTGATAAAGCCACGGGTGGCGAAAAGTTACAATAAAGATATCCAGATGTTTCACATGTGCTCAACTTTCTATTGTCGGTTTTTTACCTTTCTTGCCAACTTGTCAACACTGCAACATCAGGAAACTTGGTTCAGAGGACATTACAAGACCTTCTTCACGGGGCTGCAAATAAACCATTCTTTGGAAAGGGCCTACTTCCCCCTGGGGAATCCCCCCTACAGTGGCCCTCGTCTGCTGCCCGCCCCTTCCAAAGACGCCATTAAACGCCCGTTTCTTTCCCTTTTTCCAGTTCTCCCCCCCACCACGATGTGGAAAAACAACTCCAACCCAGGGGCTGATACCTCACTTTTGTATATAGTTCACGTCTTCCTATTAGCCTAAATCTGTATTGTAAAGCCACTGGATGGCAAAGTCTACAAAAAAATATCCCGTGTTTCACTGTGTCTCAACTTTCATATTGTCGGTATTTTTAACTTTTTTGCACAACAAACAGGATCCTCCTCGGTCTGTTTTTTGGGCAACCACTTATTCAAATCTGGGACTTCTGATCCTGATGGCTTTATAGAAAACCGCATCATTCATACAATGACAATTCACAAAATCATCGTGCTAAAAGGGGGCAATCATGATCTGTGATGTAATATAGCCACTTATAAAAGTTTGAAATTTTTTCCCTTTTAATGGAAATGTTTCAAAAGCAGCCCTGAAAAAGGGGTTTTTTTTTAATTCAAACATTCTTTTTTCCAATGTAACCTGAAAGACCAAACACTATAATACCAAGAACCGTGGCCCCCCGTCAGGCTAGGGTTGGGGCATTCTATCTCCCTGAGTGTCCCGGTTCAAAACCTTTCCCTTTCGTTAATTTATGCCCTTGTTCCTCTGCATAAATACTACCTGGGTGTTGCAATGTTGTGGGTCCATCCCAAGGGGCGGTTGTATACCTTAAACGGGTTAGGGTTTGAAACGAGCTGAGGTAGAAAACAGTCTTTTGATTACATTGATCTTGATATAAAAAATATGGGATGAATTATCAAGAATTGATATGTGGACCAAGCCAAAAAAAGTAATGTGATCCTCACCCCTGGAGGAACCATTACTGCCTACTGACACCACCCTTTAAGTCATGATCGTATAACTCTTTTTGTTTTTGCGCTTCTTTTTATTTAATGATAATATTTCAAGTCTGATGATCTGTCAATCCTCACAGGTTTTGCTGCAAGATTCCAAACACCAAAAACAAATCAAATGAAAATACCCGAATTTAACCCACATTGGCAAGCTCCTGAAGGGGACAATAAAAACAAACTTTATTTTTATAAAGTGGTAGAGTATATTATACAATTAGGGGTGACATATAAAAACTACTTTATAGAAAGTCCCTTTTTTTGCAAGACATTTCTGGCAGCCTTAATACTATGATTACTAGTATATGAGAATAAGAATACATAGTTTTTAGTAGAGGTATTGAGTAATTAAATAAAAAGTTATAATTAGTGATATATTAAGAACAGATAAGGACAGGGACGATGCTGGATGAAAGAATTCCGCATAATAGTTCTGCAATTTTTCTGGGCATTCTTAACTTGCCACTTTTTTATTTCCTGTTGGCACATCTTCCATCAGTGAGTTATTGAATCATTTATCTCTTTTCAGCTGCCATTGTTGCTCTTCCATGGACCTTTGGTAAACATTTGAGTTTGCAGTTGACCAATGACCATGCCTCAATTTTTTTTGACTATCTGATGTAAAATGGCTTCATGTACTTCTGAATGCCTGTATGAAGTCTGCCTCCACTGTATCACTTGTGGTAACAATCTACTGCACTTTTGTATCACTGAAGTAAATTTGAATATCCATGTGGCTCACTTAGGTGTGCAATTTCCAACCATGGCATCTTGTTTTTTCACGGTAGAATTTATCCTTTCCTACCCAGTCTGACTCAAAATTAGCAGTACATGACCTCCCAGTTTTCATATAGGGTTGTTCCATTCACAGACTATTTGCTGTAATTTCTCACCACCTTCATAACCATTGGCAACAACATTGGTCTGATATATACATAAATTGCATTCTATTAAACCAAATTTAGGCTTCTGGCCATCTTCTTGTCATCATTGCCAAGTTGGGTCTACACTCTCCTGTCTTCGCATCACAACACAGTAGTTTTACTCACGGGTATCTCGTGGAGAGACGCTGTGTCTCGCTCTGAGACTTGTCAGGTTCCAGTTTCGGTTCGCCATATTCTTTTGGACTGTCCAGTCCATCGATGGGCACACAGAATTTGCCTCCGACGTCGTCACTGCTCTAACACTCTTACTTTATCTTCCCTCCTTGCTGATGGAACCACCTTTGACTCAGACTCCCTCGTTGACTTTTTGACAGCAACTGATTTGCTACACAAGCTTTGATGATCCTTCCTCTAGCACTTCTCACAGCCCTTTCTAACTCTCCCTCTGTTGTCCACTCCACCCTCGTTGCTTTATAATTCTGCACTATATCCTGTGTGGAAAATATTGTGCATTTTCGAAATTATAGTGCATAATTTGTTATAATGTAAATGTGCATAATTAAGGGAACCAACAGAACGGGTCCAAGCGCATGCGCAAAGAGATGCATGGGCTGGATCAAGTGGCATGGGTGTAGGAAGTCGTGGGGGTAGACTGAAATGGCTTGGGTGGTTGGCTAGAATGGAGCCAGTAATCGGCAATTATGCAGGCCTAACTTAATGAGAGACACCACAATACGGAGTGTGGGAACGATCCACGGGGAATAATGTGGGACATCAAGTCCAGAAAACCACTATAATAGGGTGAAGTTGTGAAATAGTGAAGGATACCAAACCAGGAACGACGCATGACACAGCCATTACGAGAGTTTCGGTGGACAAGATGTCTGTCGGTTCTGTCCCTACTCATCGACTCAGATCTTAATGATCAGCTCCTAAAGAGTGTAAATTAATGGGACTAAGTCGTCTTGTGAACTGTAAGGGAATTAGCGAGAATAACATTAAATAAGGGAATGTGTGAAGTGATAATCACCATTCCCCGAATGACCATGTGTTAACCTCGTGTTTCCTGTCCCGAGGATCATGGAGAGGTTTTACAGAGTTCTAGCTCCTAAATCGGGACAAACCAACTGATACCATCGTCCTGCTGGAAGAAGACCTGTATCGTTTAGCAGGACATCAAGCTCGGAGGAGGAAATAAGACAGACAAGGAATGTGACCTCACCCACAGTTAAGTAACCTTTCTAGTTATAAGCAGACTGATACTGGCCAGTTTAGGTATGTTATAATGGGACAGGTATTTGGGTACAACAGCGATCTCCAGTGACCACCAATGAAATTGGCAAGTGTGGTCTGATTATGTTAACACGTGTAACCCCTTCCTCCCTCTTCTAATCGTCCACTTTATCCATACAGTCCACAACTAATGGTAGTGCCGTACTTATTGATGCTATCCAACTTTATTATACTGGTCTAGGATAGATGTGCTTAGGGTGTGTGAGGTCCGAAGGAGTACACTTGGTGCGACCAGGAGTAGCTCAAGTATTTTCACACTTCTACATGGGGTAACTACTGTAAACAATGTATGGTTGTCACCTCCCAATGAGATTTACAGTGGACCCCCGCATAACGATCACCTCCGAATGCGACCAATTATGTAAGTGTATTTATGTAAGTGCGTTTGTACGTGTATGTTTGGGGTTTGAAATGGACTAATCTACTTCACAATATTCCTTATGGGAACAAATTCAGTCAGTACTGGCACCTGAACATACTTCATGGAGTGAAAAAAAATATCGTTAACCGGGGTCCACTGTATTTATTTATTTATTTATTTATTATTTGTATGAATGCGATGATGAGGTTCATACAGCTAGCCTTATAAATCCCCCACATCTGCCTGTTGGTCCATCATGAACCGATGTATTCAGTGAAAATTACTTAATTGAATTAATAATTAGGTGACTGACTGAAGGAAGTGGGTATAGGTACACACATTTAATTACAGTGGAACCTCAAATATCGAACTTTCTTCGGTCCAGAAGGCTGTTCGAGTGCCTTTACCGAATGAATTTATTCCCATCAGGAATAATGTAAATTAGATTAGTCCATTTCAGACCCTCAAAAATACACTTATGAAAAGCACTTAAAAAAATACATTTACATAATTGGTCGTGTTGGGAGCAGTTCGATTTTTGAGGTTCCACTGTAATTGGATGGTGGATTATAAATATCAATCGACACCATGCCCAGCCCTTCTAGGGCAGGTAGGTGCCTGAGCCCGAGCCTTTAGCTCATAAGACTGTCATTCCCATTAGCCCCCTTGGGGCGGGGATGGCAGACCAGAGAGGCCTAGCTTGTGGCTAGGCCGGGGGACAGTTGGTCCCAAAGATGAGGAGGTCCTTGTGCCTCCTCCCATGGGAGACTTAGGTCTCAGACACTCCCTAAAGAGGGAGTCAAGGCCGGGCCACCACTTGGAAAAGGCCCGGGCCGGGAGAATACCGGCGAATATTTAATAATATAAATATCACCACTACTTGGAAAAAGACCCGGGCCGGGAGAATAAAGGCGAATAAAAAAAGAAAAAAAAAAGAAAAAAAAATAGTCCAATTGCTAGCACATGCGTGGCTAGATTTATACAAGAGTAAGGTGTAAGAATTACCCTTATAAAGTGTCTACTTAATTTGTATGATCAGTGGTTATTAATTCTATAACCATGGCTGGATCTGATTAAGTTAGTGCAGCTGGCAAGTCCATGGATGTTAAAGCAAATAAAGCATCATTACAAGCTCAGAAGGGTCATGTTACTAAATCACACAACAAGTGTATGGAGTTAATGAGACAAGAAACGGTGAACTCTAATGAATTAAAATTATATCTAGATGCCTTAGAAAATAGACCTCTTCAAGGGAGGCTCCTTGGCATCATGAAGAGGCTCTTGGTCTGAGGAATTAGACCTGTTTGTCTCCTTCCTCAGACCGAACCTAATTACCCCTCAATCCCCCCTTCCCTATCCCATCCTCCCCATCCTCCCTTTTTTCTTTCCTCCTCTCCCTCCCATCCCTCCCTTAATTCCTTCCTCTTTTTGGCCCTTTTGGGGATTCTTCCCACAGGCCTACTGGTTCCTAGGTAGGGGAAGGGTACCGGGGTCAATCCCATTCCATTGAGGTTCTTGGCGGTGGTGTAGTTTGCCATGGAATCTGGATCGCCTGGGGATATCCTGTTCCCTCTCCGGTCTTCCAGGGGATGGCTTTGGGTATCTTTCGGGCTACGGGTGTATCTCTGGAGGCCGCCTTTCAGATTCTGGGGGTGGTGGCCAAAGGAGGTATCCTTTGTGGTGGATATCCGGCTGCCCTCTCTTTCATCCACTGAGGTAGCTCGGCAGATGTGAAGTTGCTATCCTGGATTGCTGGTTTACTGGCATGAAGGGTAGGGTATGGCACGGGTTCCATGCTGCATCTGCACTACTTGCAGTGTTGAGGTCCTCTTGGGCATGGAGGGAGATTTCTGGCCCTTTCATTCCTTCTAGGAACTATTCCTCCCGTTCCCCCCCCTTTTTTTTTATTTTCTTTTCTTTTTTTTTCTTAAAAACAAAAAGAAAGAAGTAACCTAACCATGGAAGCCCTAGTCCATGAACCTGCTACCCCTGGGCCCCTTACTGATACCGCACCCTGTTCTGACCCTGCCTCGTTTTTTGACCACTCTTTGGACACTCCTGATGCCCCTGTACCTCTTGCTGGTGCTGTTTCATCAGCTTCAAGTACCGGGGTCTTGGCTGACTCCTCCGATTTGTCTGACCTCCGCCCTCCTTTGATTATGCTTCCGGCCTCAGCCTCTCCCTCTATGGTGCGGCAATTTTCGAATTGCCAGCCCGTCCCACGTTGGACCAACTCTGGTCCCACTTCTAAACGCCAACGACAATCTCCTGATGATGTTACTTTGTTACCTTCCCATTCTACTCAGAAAAGACTGACACATCATGCACTCCCTCTCTACGCTCAGTTTTGGACCACACAATGGACTAAATTCTTTACTTTATGACCGACTTCTTCTATTGCCTATCTTTCTGAACATAGTATTGGCAAAGCACTCCTACGCCATGCTCTCAAGAGCAGTACACGCATTGTCACTGTCCAGAATGCTACCCAAGCTCATGATCTTTCTCTCCTTTTACATATCGTTACTATTCCTATCACTATTGAAAAACATCATTCTCTCAATTCTTGTAGTGGTACTGTCATTCTTCCCCATACCATAGTCCAACAGAATTTCCAGACATGTGGCAATGACATTCTTGAACAGCTGGAACTCCAGGATCTCCCAATCCTCAACATAGACACTTATGTCCTTCCTGCCTGTGGGTGGAGATGATACCCTTGCAATGTGGCTCGATTAACTTTCGACAGCTGTGAACTCCCGTCCTCTGTTTATGTCATAGGACATTGGTTACAAGTTCGAAAGGTGATCCCTACACCGCAACAGTGTAGAAATTGTTGGCGATTTGGTCACCCAGCGAAATATTGCAGATCTATAGCTGAATGCCCAGTCTGTGGTGCCGACAGCCATTCTAATACGTCTTGCAGTCGACCTCCCTCTTGCCTTAATTGTCATGAGGCTCACCCTTCGTACTCTCGCCATTGCCAGGTCTACTTAAATGAGCATGAAATCCATTGCCTGAAAAGAAGCAGAGGGTCTCCCTTACGCTATGGCAGTTTCTCATCTCTGCCTCCAAGGGAGACTACCCCGTGTTTCTCTTTCTCGTGTTTCAAAAATGTCCCCCCCACTTCTGGGTCCCATCTTCTGCAGCCTCCTCTGTTGTTACCCCTCCCATAGTCACTCCTGTGTCTAATTCTTTTGCTGTCCTGGGCTCAGACGTCCCTACTTCAACACCTCAGTCTGTTCTGACATCTTCGAGTTCTCACTCACAAGCCCCAGTACCGACAAGATCTCATATGACACCTACCAATCGCCCCTCTACTTCTCAGAAGTCCAAAAAATCCCCTTTGCTCAAATCTTCCTTGTCCCCTCCTTCCCTTCTTCCGACCCCCCATTTTATCTTTCCAGTCTCTGTGCCTGGTCCTTCCCCTCTCACTGGCTCTATTACAAGTGTGGAGGTTTACCCCCTCCTCGTTCTGTGCCTCCCTCCCCTGCCCCCTCCCAAGTCTCTCCCTCTTCTGCCACCTCTTAGGTTTCTGCCTCTTCTGTCCCCTCCCACACTTCTTCTCCAGTTCCTAACATGTTTTCATCCCCCCCTACTTTAGTGCAGTCCATTACTGTCCCAATCTTTACTCACCCTCCTCCTTCTATCTCCAATATTGTCTCCCATACAACGTCTTTGAATTCAGAAACACTTGACACTATTTCAGAATATATTGCAGAGACTAAACCTTCAATGGACACTGATCCACCTCCTGTTCCTTCTCTTCCCTCTCCTCCATCTCCACAATTCCATTCTTCGCAAAGCTCCTTTCCTTCGCTGCTTGAACGTCTTCCGATGCCACCGCATGTAGACTTTTCTAACCCCTCTAGTCCGTAGGTGCCCTTCCCTTCGGATTCCTGGTATTTTCCTCGTTGCCAATCATGGCCTATTTACAGTGGAATATCTGCGGCCTCAGGAGTAATTGGGGTGAGCTTCAGATGTTGCTTTCCAGGTTTTCCCCTGTTGGTGTTTTCTTACAAGAACCAAAATTACACTCAGCTGTTTTCCAACCTATCTCAGGCTATAATTTATTGTATTCTTCGGATCCTTTCTCAGATGAGACCCTTAATGAATGTGCCCTTCTTCTACGCAATGATATTCCATACTGTCAACTATTTGTCCATACCTCACTGCATTACACTGCAGCCTGTATCCGCTTGAATAAGTGGTTTACAATATGTTCTTTATATCTCTCTCCTTCTCGGGCATTTTCTATCCCAGATTTTGCCTTTCTTGTTTCATCCTTACCACCACCACTTCTGTACTTGGCGATTTTAATGCCCACCATTTCCTCTGGGGGGGTCTCATTGTGACTCACTTGCATTCAGTTGAAGGCTTTTCTCGCCTCTCACCCCCTCCATGTTTTAAATACGGGTACTCCCACCCATTTTGATCCTCGTACTCATACTCTCTCTTGCATTGATCTGTCGGTCTTCTCTTCCTCCACTGCACTGGACTTTGCCTGGTCTGTTCTACTGGACTTACATGACAGCAATCATTTCCAATCATTCTTACTTCTCCTTCATATTCACCACCTTTCTGTAGCCCTCGCTGGCAATTTGATTGGGCAAATTGGGACCTTCACTCGCAGCTCACTGCTTTTAGTGAGGTTCTTTCTTCATCCTCCACTGATGAGCTCCTACACCTCTTCTCGACGTCAGTTTTAAACTACAGCTTCTCATTCTATACCCAAAACCTCAAGCAGGCATTCACAGAAGTGTGTGCCTTGGTGGTCTTCTGCTTGTGCTCGTGCAGTACGTTTGAAACGCTGCATGGGGCAGGTACCGGTACAATAGAACTAATGAGAGACTTCTTGATTTTAAGCAGAAGCATGCGGTCGCTCGTCATGTCATCTGTAACGGTAAACGCACTTGCTGGCGAGATTATGTTTCCACCATCACCTCTGCTTCCTCTATGAGTGCAGTCTGGAAAAAAGTGAGAAAATTGAGTGGTAAATACTCTCTTGACCCGGCTCCTGTTTCTATGGGTTGCCGGTGTTGATATAGCAAACCCTCTTGACGTTGCCATTGAAATTGGCACTCATCTGGTCCGTATTTCCCGGGGCTCCATCTATGCCCCTCGTTTCTTTCCTCAAAGTCTGCCAGAGAGTCAGTACCCTTGGACTTTTCTTTTCTCAGAGAAGAACAGTATAATGTGCCTTGTACACTTCAGAACTGGGGCAACACCCTCAGCTTGCCGATCATCGCAGCTGGGCTGACGACATTCATATTCGGATGTTACAACATTTACATCAGTCAGCCCTTGCAGTCCTCTTACGCCTCTTCAATCTTATTTGGTCACAAGGAGTTCTTTCCCAGCTGTGGAAATCTGCCATTGTTCTCCCTTTCTGCAAGCTGAGTACTACGGGACATGATGCCTCCCACTATCGTCCCATTGCTCTTACTAGTGCAGTTTGCATGATGGAACGTCTGGTAAATCGACGTTTAATGTGGTATTTAGAGACACAACAGTCTTCCACTAGTCAATATGGCTTTTGTAAGGGCCGATCTACCATAGACCCCTTACTACGCTTGGATATGTATGTTCATAATGCCTTTGCGAATAACCACTCAGTTATTGCCATATTTTTTGACCTTGAGAAGGCATATGACGCAACTTGGAGGTATAATATTTTGGCCCAAGCCCACTCTTTAGGCCTCCGAGGCAATCTACCATCCTTCCTTAAGAACTTTTTAACTGATAGACATTTCCGTGTTCGGGTTAATAATGTGCTCTCCCCGGACTTTGTCCAAGCTGAAGGGGCCTGTCATCCAAGTAATTGTTGCTTTTTTGTTTACTGTCAGATTTCCTTCAGTTTTGGTGCACAAGACGAAGTGTTTTCTCTATTTGCTGTAAATATTTATCAATAAGATACCTCAAACAACAACTGAGAAAAGACTGAAAAAGGACTGATTTACTGAAAATGCCCTTTGGCAGGGAGGTATTCCTATATGGGACGATGTAAGGTTATTTAGACAAATTGGTGCTGAGAGAACAATGCTAATACGAATTTTTAATTAATTTCTTTGCTCTAAATAACTTATCTTTATTTCCACAAAAAAATAAAGTTTGTTAGTTCTTGGAATGTTGCAAAAAAATCTGCCCTTTACTCCCCCATAAATCCCAAAGTATTTGGAATATTTCCAAAAATGAATAATAGCAAATTAGAGAAACTGTAATGACACGATTGCAAACAAACCATACCACGGCGGGATTTGAACCCGCGGTCGAAGAGTCTCAAAACTCCAGACCGTCGCATTAGCCACGGTCTGGAGTTTTGAGACTCTCTGACCGCGGGTTCAAATCCCGCCCGTGGTATGGTTTAAATTAGAGAAATCATTATTTTACAATTTCTGTGAAAGTTATTTCACTTAATTAAGTAATAAAGGGGGAAATAAGTGAAATAAGTGAATAAGTTACTTCCCAGATATTGGCCTGGAACGCCGGCCGGCCCGCCGTCTCGATTTTTTTTTCGTGAAAATCACGTTTGTTTCAGTGGTTTTCTTAGTAAACTGATGTTCTAGTGCAGTTATCCTCTTCAAACCACCGTTTTTCTATCACTGAAGGCCAAAGAATACATGGATTGTTGTTGTAGGTTTGCCAGTACTTCCAGCCCAGGTCTTCTCCAGATGGCGACCCGGCGGTGGCCTCCCGGGCAGGGGGGTGTCATTCATCTTCTTCTTTCTTCTGTATTCTTTCTTGGGGCCCTCCGGTTGGAGAATGACTTCTTCTTCTGTCTTGCGGTGACTCCCCAAGTGGGAAGTGTTTTCTCGTTTAGCATCTTCAGCAGCATAGGAGGGCGGAGGCAGCAATTACAGGGTTCGTTTTGGAGCCACACTCCAGCTTTAGCAGGCAGCAAAGTGCTGGGGAAACTTGCCTTCACGGTGATTGATTATTAACAGTCCTGCTAGGTGAGAGTCTGTCTTCGGCAGCCCCATTCTGGAGAGTCCTGAATTTCTTCCTTGTGGTGTAGTCGAGTGCCACAAAGCGGTGACTTTTTGAGAGTAGGTTGATCAGGGATTCAGTGGTGAATGATCGAGTTGAGTCGCAGGTGAACTTGACTGTCCCGTTGTGGAGGCGTTGAATAATTTCTGGAGTGTACATTGCATTCTCATTCTGGTTGGTTGTGTAGAAGTATACACCAGGCAAGAACTGGACTTCTTGTGAAGGAGTGGCGGTAGTATGTAGGGATGCATCCCAAGGCTCTTGTGTTTTAACCTTGGCTGGTGGCTGAGACGATTGAGGTGAGGGGTCTGATTGGCCCGTTGTGACGGAGGTAGAAGCAGGTGCTGGTGGACTCTCATTGGTGGAATCGGTCGGCGTCTCAGTGGTCTCTGATTGGTCCATCTCTGTGTTGGGAGGAAAGTGTGGTATTGGTGGAGCAGCAGTAATGTTGGCGACATTTGCAGTGGATTTTATGATCTCTGTGGAAGGTGGAGATGCAGGGAATGTGAAACCAGGCATGTTGTTTGAGCTTGAAGAGTTCGTTGATGGTGGTGTTGAAGGAACCAGGTTCGGCTACATTCTGCACATGAGCATACATGATGCATTAAAGAATCTTGGTGGAGTTGCCAGCAAGAGCTAGCGAAGAAGTGGTAGATGCAGCTTGCGTGGCTTGAAGAAGCTTGGTGGTATCTGCTTGAAGCTTGGTAATAGCAGCATATGTAGTTGCTTATGCTGTGGAAAATACTGTATATTTTCCAGAAATACGGTAATTTATAGGTAAATAGATGGCCTATATTGTATTTAATAAAAATTATGTTATCGGAAATGGGAAACCCTGTGCCTGCTCAGAGGAGCCTTGCCATTTTTGTTTGAATTGAGGCAAGAAAACGTTAGTGAAATTAAGAAGAATTTTCGTGCTCTAGAGGTAAAATTGGGCTGACACCTCTCAAATAGGAGGAGAAATTGTTGGATGTGCATTCCTGCATAACTTGAGATATCAGGCGACTGGACAAGACAGCTCCAGGAACCTCATATAAGTCTGTTAATGTTTAACTCTGGCCAGTGTTATTTCATGTATAGAAAGTGAGGTTTTCTAAGTATGATACACATTAATCTCCAGTCAAATTGTGAGTGATATTAAGATATTCTCCTTCTGTTATGTATATGTGTATATATATAACCAATTATTAATTTAATATACAGTCCACAAATTTATATGTTTACCAGAATTCCTGGTGATACATATTTCATTTGCAATTAATAGGTCTAGAGCAACTTGTGGATATGACAGTTGTAGGTATCGAAGGGGGACATTTTTTGCGACCTAGGTGTCCCAAATTCCTACTTGTCTATGTAACTGATAAATAATAATTATCTTTGTTATCATTTACTGTTATGTACATAATGAGTTACATTCAGATAAATGTAATTTTCCACATTTAATTTGCCAGTTGGTCCTTCTTGAACCGGAGGTAATTAGTGAAGTCATTAATTAGTTAATTACTTAATAATTATATGTGAAATGACAGAAGGAGGTGGATGTTAAGTTCACAAATTTACTTAATGTGTAGTGGATTATAATTATTACAATATTAATTTGATAAGACAATTCTGGCCAAGATTTATATCAGTGTATGTGCAATTGATAAGCCAAGTGTAGCTAATTATATTATTGTGTATAATATTAATTATGCTATGCCAAATTCTGGCAAGGATTTATATTAATTTGTGTAATATTAATTTTGATGAGCCAAGTCTGGCTAAAGGTTGTATTAATGTACATTTAAAATTTATATTATAATTTTCTTACATGTGTAATTACTAAGCTCAAGTGTAGCTAACATTATTAATGTGTATTTAAAATTTATATTACAATTTTCTTACATGTAATTGCAAAGCTCAAGTGTACCTAGGATTTATTCAAAGGTAAGTTGTACTATTTACCTTTATAAAGTGCATAATTTAGTACATAATCAGTGTTATTAAGTTGAATTTAATACATTGCATCATGGCTGAAAATGAGGAAATTAATATAGAAGACAAACATATGGAATATAGAGCAAAGAAAGCATCACTGCAAGCTAGAAAGGGTCATGTAACCAAGGCATATAATAAATGTTTGGAATTAATGAATCAAGAAACTGTGAATACTGATGATTTAAAATTGTATTTAGATGCTTTAGGGAATAGATATGATTCATACAAATTATATTACAACAAATATGAAGGAGATTTGTTAGTAAACTGTGTAGATGAGACTGAAGTAGATCTCATGATTAATCAGCATTATGAATTAGAAGAAAAGATTCTTTCTTGTAAAAGTCAGGCTTTGAATAAATTAAAATGTGTAAACCAGGCAGTTAATCAGTCTGCTCCAACAAATAAGATGTCTTTGTCAAAACTCCCAGAATTATGTTTACCTGTATTTAATCCTGGAGAAAATTGGGAGGAGTTTTGGTCAATTTTTAAAGCAGCTGTGCATGATAGGAGTGACCTAGCCTGTGTAACTAAATTATTTTACCACAAAGAGGAGATGCTCTCATAGAATACATGGACATGACACATCTGAGTGCAATGCTCTCTACAACCTTCAGTACTCTAGGTCTTTCCGTGGCCGTTCCAACCGCAGAACCCGTAGAGGAAACAGACATCGTGGTTCTCAAAATAACCAGAACCAGGCTCATTCTTCCAATTCGGGGGAATTCGAGCGCCCCAGTCAAACCGTCCCATGGTGACAGTAGGTGATAATGAGTACACCATCCCCGTTCACAATTCCTTTGAAGCCTTAAGCAGTCTCGAGAATGACAATCCTGCTGATGATGTTGCTTCACACGTCTCTGACGTAGATGATTTTGGGATGAAGTGGAACAAATCTTTGCTGATGACAATCCACCTTTTTGTTTGCACATAACTTCCAATGCCCCCTGGGCCCCATGTGAAAGCATCTTTTCATATGCGCCCATTCATTTGTTCATGGACCTTGGCGCAAGTCAGTTTTATCGGGTCTAGTTTTTTTTGGGGGATAACTTACGACATGTCCTTCTCGTAAACCCGCTCATTGCCCCCCCTTAGGGATAGCTGGTTCTCACCTGGTGCCAAAGGCAACTCCCAAACTTTTCTACCCAAGGTAGGACTTCCTGTTTCCCTTCCTTGTTGTCGCCCCAAAATTACTTCCCTGGTGACCTTCTCTGGGATTTGCTTCTATGCGAGACTTACGTATTGTCTCGACCCTTATCGATGGCATCCCCCAAATTGATGATAACGTGCCTTTTTTGGGATTACCGCTTGGATCCGAAACTGCCTACCCCCGCAGGTACACATTTCGAATTAAGTCCTTACACCCCATGCATTTCCATAGCGTACCCAAGGGGTCAGGCACTGATGTCCTGTCACCCCTGTCTGTGTTCCTCAACTTCGATTTGCAAGATAGTGCCCAGTTACCCCCATGCCCGAGGACGTCTGATTTCCTTAGTGCTGAGCCTATCCCGCAATGTTGCTAGTTCAAGTAGTATTTTCCCACAGGGGACCCCTTGTCGGAAATAAATTTACTTGAAACTGTAATCATCCTTTTTGTGTAAACATGCCAGTGCCCTCACTAAGTGTTGTTTTTATTCCTGTGTTCCAATGGTGATAACACCCTAGTTGACGTGTTTCTTGCAAAGAAAAAGGTCTATTTTTTTGCCCCCTCCTTACAGTTGTAAGAGTAGAAGACCCATTTCTCCTACAAACACTTCTGGTCACAGTGTTTGTCTCAGAGCAAATCCAATCTTTTTTGACCTTGTTCACTATCCTTACCCGTTCGGGTAGAGGATGAGTTGTCCCCTGACCAGGGGGTCGGGGCTTTTTTCCCCGGGGAGACCTCATCCACTTCACTGGATCAATCTGTTCCACCTTTTTAGGAGAAAGACATAGCCCCACGATTTCCCCAGATAAAAGTCAAGCGTTTGTTGACTCTGTTAAACAAACTCGTAAAGCCATTCCCTTACCAGGTGAGAAGAGGGTATAACAAACTTATTGCCCCATCGTATTCCACTTGAACCTGGTACAAACCTATCTATAACCTGCTACAGAAGCCTCATTCCAATTGCTGTCGCAGAAAAATTGATCAATCAAAGCTTGTGAGGGAGTTATTGCACCAGCAATTCCCCTTTGGGAAGCCCCCTGATCCTATACCAAGAAGGAGGGTTACTTGGCGCCCAGGATTAAATTTAGAATTTAAATGCGAAAACTATCCAACGTTCCATTTCCTGAAAACTGGGGGTTTTTTTACGAACATGGGAAATAAAAAAGTCTTTTCCCCCCCGGGACTTGTTACGGGGGTTTTGGCAAGTCCCTCTTCACGAGAACACCAAACTAACTGCATTCTCCACTCCTAGGGGCCCATTATACTTCCTCCGTATGGCGTTTGGATTAGATCCTCCCCTATCAATCCCAACAGTGAAATTGGGGGGGAATTATACCTGATGTGCATGTGCATAAATTCTGCTTACAAAAGTTTCTATAGGGGAAATCCAATTATCATTGTATTGGGGTAGATAAACGTTTGCCTTTGAGTTTCTATATTTAAAACCGAAACCAAATTACACCCCTGATATTTCATAGCAACTCGACCCGCTTAGCTCAAAGTGTTTTTAGAAAATCCGTGAAAAATTCATAATCAACGCAGAATTTACAAGACGCAAAAAACCGAGCAAAACCGTCCAAAATCAAATAGGGTTTGAGAGTTAGTGACTAAATTTAAAAAAAACGTCTCAATGCCTAAGCTTTATCAAAAGTTTGTTGGTCCTTATCGAGTATTGAACTATCAAAGGGAATAAGTTAAGGTTAGAGAAAAATTTGTACGGTCTATAAAGAATCCATTTTGTTAAATGAAATTTTGTATGTGATAAAAGGTTCCCAACCCAGACTAAGTTACAGACCTTTACAATCCTCCGATCCTATATCCCCAAAACCCCTTTATACTCAGTCAGACATCAACCTGAAAGTCGTTATTTTTCCCCAGTACATGAAAGGATTGAGAAACCTCAAATACATTTGTAACTCCCAAATTTAATTTTCCCCAAATACAGCAGATTAGCCATGCAACAGAGTTTATCCTCCAGAGATGACACCTATTCTGCATTATCAAACCACCCTAGCAGATTGGGGTTAAATGTAAATAACCTGTAAGATGAATAATTACAGTACAACTTATCAGATTAAAATTTTTTTGTTGTTTCACTTCTCTCCGAATTCTGAGAGTTAACATCTGATTTAGTGCACCCAATTTTCCTTTCTGTTAAACATTTTTCTTGTAGTATTCCTTCCTCAAAATCCGTAGATCACATGGGTACAGATCGTCGATCAAATTTTTTTTTAGCACTTCTGTTTTTGTAATCCCCAAAGTTAGTTTTATTCGATGAGTTGGCTATATTATACCTTTTTGATTACATTTTATTACAGTTTCAATTTTGTAAGCTTCCATTCCAAATTCACTTAGTATGTTATAATGTTCAATTTTTGGGACTTTTAATTGTATAAATCAGCCCCCGCCGTACACCTGCCGTCCAGTTTGATTATTGTTGTCGGGACGACATATTTGTGTCGCCGAGCCTCAGTAATACCCGTTCCTAGAACCCGTTACCCGTAAACCCGTGTACCTAGATGACTCACTCCAAATGCTGTTGAATCATTGACTGTATTCATATTGCTGCTGACCAAAGCAGTTTTTAAAAACCCCCACCCCTAGGCACTATGGGGCCCGTCTAGTTAGGCAGAGAGGAGACAGGTCGGCTGTTGGCGCTTTCCTACCCTTTCCCCTTTATATTAACTACTACCAGCCCACGTGAGTTTTTTTTAAAACCCTCCCGATTGAAAAACCCCATGACAACAGCAGTTTAGAGTCAAACTGGAGGCACCTTAAAATTTAAAAAATAATATAATTGAAGGGGAAACAGACTGGTTATTGAGTGCCATTGTCAAAAAAAATTAAATGTAAAAAACTTTAATGGATATCAAACAAATATCACAAGGGTTATTTTGGGGTCTGGAGGAAAAAAAGACTAGGTCTACAAGAATTAATTGTGCAGTTGCAGACCAGCCAACTAACTCATTTAAAGTTTCAACACATAATAACTCTAAGGTATCTGTCAAGTTTAAAAAAAGGAAAAATTATCCCAAGGTAATAATCAAAATTCATTTCCTAAAAATAGTTGCATAAGTACATATCAAGTAGCAGGAATCAGAAATAATGATTCTCCACAAAGTAAGAAGAATAAGTACCTTCCTAAGAGTAGCCCAGTTAATAAGAAACCAGTCAAAGAAAAGAGAGATTGTCTTTTTCTGCAAGGGTACTCATTTTTTCTAAGAATTGCAATGCATACAATTCATGGAATGATAAAGTTGAAAGATTGGAGGAATTTTGAGAGATGAAATCAGTGTTTAGGTAATCACAATGTAAAGGATTGTTATGCCAAATTAAACTTCTGTTATCAATGTCACAAAGGAAGACACCATATAGTTATGTGTAAGGGTCTATTGATAATGTTGATAAAAAAGATAATGTTGACAATCCTGACACAACAGTACTAATGTAAAAATTGCTGCTAATGTTAATAATGATGGTTTTGCTGAAGTAGCCTTACCTGTGTTACAGGTAAAAAATTGATGATAAAAGGCATAAATCAAAAATGTAAATGCATTATTGGACCAGGGATCCCAGCGACTTTCATAAAACGTAAATGTCTTGATGGTAGAAAGTACAGATGGGAGATCCCACAACTTTAAAATTATCTGGTTTTTCTCGGATAAAAGGGCTCAATTGTATGACACTGTTTATGTAACTGTCAGGTTGGGCAATGAGAAAAAACATGTTAATGCAGAAAATTGTAGATAGACTTCCAGAGAAAATATCTACATTAGGACTTAGTAAAGCTACAGAAAGACTTTCGAAATAATGTAAATTTAGCACCTTCTGGTGTAAGTGATGATTCTGTAGGCCATAAAAATATTTTGATAGGTAGTGACTAATATGCCTCCTTTGTAAAGGGTAGGGTAAAAAAAATGTGGTGTCACCCTTTTGAAGACTGCAGGAGGCCATGTAATTATGGTAGGATTCCTCATAATAATAATTCATAACTAGAGGAAACTACAAATACCAAAACTGTGTGTCTTCCCTCATGAAATCGTACCCCAGTATAATTCTTCCATAGAGGATGGTGTTGAGCCAGTGCATAAATTGTGGGAATTAGACAGTATTGAAATAAATGTAAATGAAGAAAGTCCAAAACGATTCTTTACTCAGAAACAGTACCTAGAATGTAAAATTTGAATCTGGCCCAATACTGGGTAACGACTTCCGTGGAGACTGAACCATCCAGAATTGCCCATTAATTACAGAATGGCATATGGACAATTAAAGGCTCAGCTCCGCGAACTGAGTAAGACACCAAAATTGTTAACTGCCTATAATGATATAATTACGGAGCAGTTAATTAATAAATTTATAGAAGAGGTACCTCCTGAGCAAGCCAAAATTTTATGGCCACAAATTTGCCACATCACGGAGTGAAGAAGGATTCTAAGACCACTCCTCTAAGAATTGTGTTTAACTGTAGTGCCAGGAGTAACAAAACTGTACCTAGTTTAAATGACTGTTTGATGACAGGTCCGTCATTGACGGAAAAATTAGGAGATACCCTTATTAAATTTCAGGGTGAAGAATTATGCCTTTACGGCTGACATAAGTAAAGCTTCCTAAGAGGGGGTTTACAAGGGGCTGACCGTGATTGTACCTGCCTTCTTAGGCCTGAGAATCCTAGTGACCCACTTAGCCCTCTGGAAACCTTTCGCTTTAGGAGCGTTTTTTTTGGTGCTAACATCCAGTCCGTTCCTACTTCAAGCGACGATAAATGCACACCTTAAACGTATGGGAAGTCCATTGAGTAAAGTAATGAGCAAACAATTTTATGTGGACAATTTCCTGGGTGTGACGTCAACTGAAGAGGAACTGTTAATGACTTCGGAGAGGCTAATAAAAATAATGCAAATGCAAATATGCCTCTGAGGGGAAAGGAATAGTAATTCTCCAAATTAAAGGACAAAATAAGTAAAGATTACCCTGGAGATGAAGTGCCAAAAAGTAGTAATGTATTGGGGTTAACTTGGGATACTGAGAGAGATTTTGTTAGTGTTAAAACCTAATAATTACAGTATGCCCAGTAAATTAACTAAGAGAGTTTTGCTTGCTGAAGTTTCTAAATGTTTTGATTCACTAGGTTTAGTGTCACCCCTTACTATAAGAGGGAAATTATTAATACAGGAAGCATGGAAACTTAAATGTGCTTGGGATGAAATTCTACCTGAGGAATTCATTAACAGGGGGGATGAATTAAAATTTGGGGATTAGAGAAAATTCCAATGTTGGAGTTCCCACGCCAGGTGGCCAATCCAAATGGAAAAAATGTACTCAACATTTTTTGTGATGCTTAAAAATTGGCATATGGAGCAGTTGCTTACCTTCAATGTAATAGTGTTATTTCTCTTGTTATGTTTAAGACTAAAGTGTCTCTAATTAAATCATGTACCTTACCTCAGTTGGAATTAACAGCCATTTATGTAGGTGTCAAATTAGCTAATTATATAAGAAATAAGTTGCAGGAGATAAATATTAGCGACACTGTAATTTGGTCTGATAATGAGGTAACCTTACAATGGATTCGTAATGGAAACGGTAAAATTGTGTATGTACAAAACAGAGTCACTGAAATTAATCAGATGCAAGAGAAGTATAATAATTTGGGTCAGCATATGTTAACATTTAATCATATACCTGGTGAGAATCCAGTTGATTTCTTGTCTCGAGGTTTACCTTATGCTAAATTTGTAAATGCTGTATCATGGTTTAAAGGACCGAGCTGGTTGGTAAATAAAGCTAATTGGCCTGTACAAAAGGCTTATATTGCTCCTGTTGAAATTACTGTGACCACCGCTCCAGTAGTTTTTCCTTCCTTAGCCATTGATATAAATAGGTATTCTTCTCTACCCAAACTAATCAATGTAACTAAGTTGGTGTTTAAATTTCTAAACAAGATGAATATTTCATACAAGTTTTCACATCCTCTTGAATATTGGATAAAGAGGGTACAAGAAGAAATCTGTGGAAATGAGATTAAATTGATGATGGAAAGAAAAATTGTGAAAGGTTCCATAATAGAGAAATTGGGGCTGTATTTAGAGAACAAAAGTAATTAGGTGCAGAGTAGTTTCAAAATGGGTGGGAAATTGAGTGATTATGCTAAACACCCTATCTTACTGCCCAAAACTCATCATCTAACAAATTTGATTGTTCTAAATGCCCATAAAAATGTAATGCATGGTGGGGTACAAAATACCTTAAATTGTATTAAGGAAACTTTCTGGATTCCACAAGGACGGCAAAGTGTAAAAAGGGTGATAAATCTTGTGTAATATGTCGCCGTGTAGATACCAGATCCTGTATGTACCCGGAAATTTGATACACCTCACCCCCTAGTTCTCCGTGTCCAACTTTGGCTACGCCGTATCTCTACCAAGCATAAAGATATTGTTTTTTGTTGGGTCCCTGGTCATGTTGACGTACAGGGGAATGAACAGGTAGACACTGCTGTACGGTCAGCAATACATGACCTACCAATTTCATATAGAGGTGTTCCATTTCTGGACTATTTTGCTGTATTAGCTACCCACCTTCACACCCGTTTTCAACAATGTTGGTCAACTCTACTTGGTAACTAACTTCATTCTATTAAACTGAGCATAGGTTACTGGCCATCTTCTTGTCATCAGTGCTGAGGTTGGGAGACTACTCTCTCCCGCCTTCGCATTGGCCACACTCGTCTTACTCATGGATATCTCATGGAGAGGCACCCTGTTCCTCTCTGTGAGAAGTGTCAAGTTCCAGTATCGATTAGCCACATTCTGTTAGACTGCCCTCTCTATCAACGAGCACGCAGAATTTACCTCCAGTGTCGTCTCCGCTCTACTACTCTCTCTTTACCTTCCCTTCTTGCTGATGGACCCTCCTTTAATCCTGACTCTCTCATTGACTTCTTGACAACGACTGACTTACTCCACAAACTCTGATGATGATACCTTTCACACTCCCCTCAGCCCTTTCTACCTCAATCTCTTGCTGCCCTCTACCCTTTCACTATCCATTGCCCTGCTGTTCTCCATAACCTGTTACTCATCCATCTCCCTTTTGTCACCTGATACCCTCACTTCCTTCCTGCCCTGCAGTGCTGTATTGCCCTTCTGGTTTAGCGCTTCTCTTTGATTATAATAATAATTAGAAAATAGATACGAGTCATACAAATTGTGGTTTAAAGACTGTGAGAGAGATCTGCTGGTGAATTGTGCAGATGATGAAAGGGAGTGGCTGTTGGCTCAATATTATGAAGTAGAGGACAACATTCTGTCCTGTAAAACTAAGGTTTTGGATAAGGTAAAGTGTGTAAACAATGCTGCTGGTTAACCAAGGTAAATAAAATGTGTCTACCAAAACTCCCAGAATTATGCATGCCTGTATTTAATCCGAGAGAAAATTGGGAGGAGTTTTGGTCTATCTTTAAAGTAGCCGTACATGATAAGGGTGATCTTGCAAGTGTTACAAAATTATTTTATTTAAAGGGACAAGTAAGGGGAGTTGTGCATGTTCTCATACAAGCATTTCCAAATGTAGATGACTCCTGTAGTGAGGCAGCTGACTTGTTGGACACTTATGGTAACTTGGAGCAGAGTAGGCTGGACCTAGTGGCTGTTGTGGTTAATTTGAAGACTCTGGATCACAAGTGCAAAGGTTTACAGCAATTTAGGCTTAAACCAGAAAGTGCGCTTAAGACTTTGAGTAATAAATATGATCTGGAGGGGTCAGATTGGTTGTTGAGTGCCATAATACAGAATAATTTGAACTGTAAGACAGCAGAGTGTCTATATAACAAATACCACAAAGGTTACTTCGGGTTGGAGGAAATAAGAATGGATCTGCAGGAGTTAATTGTTCAATTGCAGCCCAGCCAATCCATTACCTCTAGGAATACCAGGTCTACAGACCCTAATGTACTTGTCAAGTTTCACAAAGGGAAAAATGATCTCAATATCAATAATCATAATTCCTCTACTAAAAGGGGCTATGGAGGCACCTACCAAATGACAGGAGCCAGTGATAATGGTTCCTCATATCAGGATAAGAGGAAGAAGCACCCCATCATTTCTGTTGTAGTTAGCAGCGGTCGCAATATACACAATGAAAATCATTATTCCTCCAGTAATCTTCACTTACTGAAGTCACCGGCGCCCAAACACGCAAGTTATACTTTCTGTATTAAACTGAACACATATTACTCTGTTTAATTTTTTTCCAGTAGTGCTTTTCATGAGCTAGTCCAAAATCACCCAGTGAGCCTAATCCGGATCTCCCCGGATTCATCCAACGACCCGATTCAAACGGATTCGTTGATAATAATGTATCCTCTGACTGGTTTCATTAACTGACGGGGCTCTACTCACCCTATCAAACAATCAAACAGTAACTACAACAAATAGTTACAATACAGATAGATCTACTGTTAAGTTGCTTATTAGAAAAAAGATATACAATGATCCACTAACTGGATTCTTCCAGATTCGCTGGATTCGGGTGAATTCAAATGGTTTCGTTGGAAATAAAGCCGGATTCGGGTGGATTCAAATGGTTTCATTGGAAATAAAGCCAAACTGGAAGAACTGTTAAAAAAAAAAAAAAAATACTTCGGGGAATTATAGACTAGCTAGCTCGGAGAGTTGTCTAGTATTGTAAAACGACGACCACCATGAAGATCTGTGTAGTCTGCAGAAAGGGTAAGGGACGAAGACAGGCCTGGATTGCTTGCCATCTGTGTGGTCAGTGGTCCCATATTATATGCAGGGATTTTAAACTAGTGACCACACTTGACATAAACTCAGAGATTTTTTGGGTCTGCCCAAACGAGATACACCTGTATGAGGAAATGACATCTATATTAAAAGACAAGAACACCGATAAAACATCCTTCTTGAAATACATGTCAGCATGGTATGAAAGCTGGGGAAAAAAAGAAGGGTGGCAGGGACGGGGCTGTCTTGGAGAGTGTCCTGGAGGACAGTGCTGAGGGTGCTAGTGATGTCCTGGAGGAAAATGCTCCAGAGGGTCCTAGTGTTGCCCTGGAGGACAGTGCTGAGGGTACTAGTGTTGTCCTGGAGGACACTGAAGACAACCTTATTCAGTCCACAGAGGTTCAAAATAGAGATACTGCTGGAGATGGATCAAAATGGGATGATGCCTCAGTGAATAGTGTCGACACACTACCAGCAAAACCTGGTGGAAGCACTGATGTCCATACAGGGGTAAAAGATTCTAGACGAATGGTTCACATTCACATTCACAGCCCGGTTGGTCAGTACCTGACCAACTGGGCTGCGGTTCGTACGTCAGCTTGCGTGCAGCCAGCAGTAACAGCCTGGTTGATCAGGCCCTGATCCACTATGAGACCTGGTCTCAGACCGGGCCGCGGGGGCGTTGGCCCCCGAAACCCTCTCCAGGTAAGGTAAACAGTAAGGGTAACCCAGGGGGTAGGATGTCGAGTCAAGACAAGAGAGATTGTCTCTTCTCTAAGGACACTCATTCCTCTAAGCATTGTAATGCTTATAATTTCTGGGACGCTAGAGTGAAGAGATTGGAAGAACTTGCCAGATGCATCAGATGTCTAGGCAATCATGATGTGAGGGATTGCCGAGCTAAATTTAATAATTGTCATTAATGCAACAAGGGGAGGCACCACATAGTTATGTGTAAGGGTCTAGGGAATTCTAATAATAGTGTTGGTAATGATAATGATAATAGTCCTGATACTACTGTAGCTAATGTAAAGGTTGTGGCTAACGTTAATAATGACAGCCTAGCTGAGGTGGCCTTGCCTATGTTGGATGTGACAATTAAGGATAAACGGCATAAAACCACCGTTGTAACCGCATTGTTGGATCAGGGATCACAACGTACCTTCATCAAGTGAAGCTGCCTTAGTGGAATGAAGATACAAATGGGGATCCTACTGCACTAAAATTATCTGGCTTTCTATCAAATAAGAAGGGCCAGTCATACGACACAGTTTACATAAATGTCAGTCTGGGCACTAGAAGAACCCGGGCTAATGCAGTAGTCCCGGATAGACTACCGGAGAAAATCTCTACCGTAGGGCTTGATGCGACTACAGAAAGACTCTTCCAAAATAATGCAAAACTGGCACCTTCGGTAGTAACCAATGACTCGGTGGGACCAATAATTGTTTTGATAGGCAGTGACTATTATGCCGCCCTTGTGAAAGGTATGGTGAAGAAATGCGATGCCACTCTCCTCAAAACTGGCGCGGGCCATGGAATCTCTGGCCGGCTCCCTCGTAGCAATAACGAATGACTAGAGGAGGCTATAAATACAGTCACGGTGTCTTACTCATGAAAGGTCACCCCAGTACAAGTATTATTCTATAGAGGATGATGTTGAACCAGTGTCTAAATTGTGGGAGCTGGACAGCATAGGGATCGGTGTAAATGAAGAAAGTCCAGATGATTACTCAGGAACAATACCCGAAGGATGTTAAATTTGAATCTGGACAATACTGGGTGCGACTCCCGTGGAAGCTGAACCATCCAGAATTACCTACTAATTACAGGATGGCGTATGGAGAATTAAAGGCTCAGCTCCGCGAACTGAGCAAGACACCAGAATTGTTGACTGCTTATAATGATATAATTAATGAACAATTAAATAATAAATTTATAGAGGAGGTACCTCCTGAGCAAACCAAGATTTATGGTCACTACTTGCCACATCACGGAGTGAAGAAGGATTCTAAGACCACTCCTTTGAGGATTGTGTCTAATTGTAGTGCCAGGAGTAACAAAAATGTACCTAGCTGGAATGATTGTTTAATGGAAGGTCCATCGTTGATGGAAAAATTGGGAGACATATTACTGAACTTCAGGGTAAGAATTATGCCTTTACGGCGGACATAAGTGGTTTGCAAGAGGAGGACCGGGATTGCACACGGTTCTTGTGGCCCGAGGACCCTAGCGACCTACTCAGTCTGAAAACTTTTCGCTTCAGGAGTGTATTGTTTGGTGCTACCTCCAATTCATTCCTACTTCAAGCGACGATAAATGCACACCTTAAACGTACAGGTGGTCCATTGAGTGAAGTAATGGGTAAATAATTTTATATGGACAATTTCCTGGGTGTGACGTCAACTGAAGAGGAACTAATGAGGAAATATGAAGGGGCTAATGAATTTAATAATGCATTGTGCAAATATGTCCCTGAGGGAATGGAACAGTAATTCGCCCTGGAGTTGAAGTGCCTAAATGTAGTAATGTATTGGGACTGACTTGGGATACTGAGAGAGACTTGTTATTGTTAAAGTCTAATACTTACAGTATGCCCAATAAATTAAGCAAGAGTCTTGCTGAAGTTTCAAAATGCTTCGATCCACTAGGCTTAGTGTCACCACTTACAATAAGAGGAAAATTGTTAATACAAGAAGCATGGAAGCTTAAATATGCTTGGGATGAAACCCTGCCTGAGGAATTTGTTAAAAAGTGAGAAGAATTAATAGGTGATTATGTAAAAATACCAATGATAGAGTTCCCACGTAATGTGGCAGTCAAGATGGGAAAAAATGTACTCCACATTTTTTGCGATGCTTCAAAATTGGCGTATGGAGCAGTTGCTTACCTTCAATGTAATAGTGTCATTTCTCTTATGTCTAAGGCTAAAGTGGCTCCAATTAAATCACGTACCTTACCTCAGTTGTAATTAACAGCCATTATGTAGGTGTCAAATTAGCTAATTATATAAGAAATAAATTGCAAGACATAAATATTAGCGACACCGTAATTTGGTCTGATAATGGGGTATCCTTACAATGGATTCGTAATGGAAACAGCAAGATTGTGTACGTACAGAACAGAATCGCTGAAATTTATCAGATGCAAGAGAAATACAATAGTTTAGGTCAGCATATGTTACCCTTTAATCACATCCCTGGTGACGAGAATCCGGCTGACTTCTTGTCCCGAGGCTTGACTTACGCAGAATTTGTGAATGCTTTATCGTGGTTTAAAGGACCAAGTTGGCTGGTGGATAAAGTTAATTGGCCTGTGAAAAAGGCACATCTTGCTCCTGTTGAAATTACTGTGAGCACCACTCCAGTCAGTGGTCCCTCCTTAGCCATTGATGTGAATTGGTATTCTTCGTTACCCAAGCTAATTAACGTGGCAAGGTTAGTGTTTGAATTTATAAGTAAGATCAATATCTCATATAATTTTCCCCATCCTCTGAAATATTGGCTACAGAGGGTGCAAGAAGAAACCTACAGGGATGAGATTAAATTAATGATGGAAGGAAAAATTGTGAAGGGCTCAATAACAGAGAAATTGGGCTGTATTTAGAGGATGATGTAATTAGGGGCAGAGGTTGATTACAAAATGCTGAATTGGGTGAATATGCTAAACACCCTATCTTACTGCCTGTGGAAAATACTATATATATTTTCCAGAAATACAGTAATTTACAGGTAAATAGATGCCCTATATTGTATTTTTAAAAGAAGTGTGATATCGAAAATGGGAAACCTGCGGCTGGGGGGGGGGGGTCTCTCGCCATGTTGGTTTTGAATTTGTATTAGAAACGGCGAATGGGGAAGAATTTTTCGTGCTCTAGAGGTTAAAATTGTGCTGACACCTCTCAAATAGGAGGCGAAATTGGTGGATATGCATTCCTGCATAACTTGAGATATCAGACGACTGGACAAGACAGCTCCAGGAACCTCAGATAAGCTCTCTAGATTTGTGTATAATTCTGGCCAGTGTTTTCATAAATTTAGTTAGTGAGGTTTTTCTGAGTATGATACAACTTAATATCCAGTCAAATTGGTGAGTGATATTAAGATATATTTTCCTTCTGTTATGTAATTGTGTATATATATATATAACCATTTATTATTTTTAATATACAGTCCACAAATTTATATATTTACCAGTATTCCTGGTGATGTATTTTTCATTTGATAATTAATAGGTCCAGAGCAACTTGTGGATATGACAGTGGTAGGTATCGAAGGGGGACATTTTTGCGACCTAGGTGTCCCAAATTCCTACTTGTCTATGTAACATTGATAAATAATAATTATCTTTGTTATCATTTACTGTTATGTACATAATAAGTTACATTCAGATAAATGCAATTTTCCACACTGCCCAAAACTCATCATCTGACAACCTTGATTGTTTTAAATGCCCATAAAAATGTAATGCATGGCGGGATACAAGATACCTTAAATTGTATTAAGGAAACTTTCTGGATTCCACAAGGACGGCAAAGTGTAAAAAAGGTTATTATATCCTGTGTAATATGTCACCGGGTGGATGCCAGAACCTATATGTACCCAGGTCCTCCACCATTGCCCAAAGAACGTGTGCAGTTGGTAAAACCATTTGATGTAACAGGTGTGGACTATAGTGGGCCAATCATTTTTAACAGGTACTTCAGATGGTGTTCCCTTGAAAGTGTATGTATGTTTATTCACTTGTACCACTACCAGGGCAGTTCATTTAGAAGTGAGTCAGGAATTGTCTGCAGAGCAGTTCATACAGCTGTTTTGAAAATTTGCAGCTAGGAGATCCTGTCCAAGATTGATGATCTCGGACAATGCCACAAATTTTGTAGCGGGGGACTCAACACTTGATGGAATTAAATAAGAGTAATGAAGTACAATCTCTGTTAACCCAGCCAAGAGGAGTACCCAGAAGGAGAATGTAGAATATAACTTTGGTATATCTGTGTCTAGCATTAGGAATAATATTAGGAGAGAAGTAAATAATGAAAATGATTGTTATAGGAATGCAATTAGAAGCCTGAGTAGATCTATAACCCACTATGATAACATGAACGTAGATAAGTATGTTTATGAAGCAACGTGCAATGTGAACAGACTGACTGATGTTGTAGTGGCCAGGCTTAGGCTTGGTTACAAGTACTTCTGGCAGTTTGGGAGACACACAGATGATGATCAAACTAAATGTAAATTATATGATCAGGCATATGGTCACTGTCTTGAACACTATGTGCTTAATTGCCCACTTATTGAGGAATACAGAGATAGACAATATAATAACCTATGTGACATGTCAAGATATCTTATTAATGAAAATAAGATACCAGATATAGTAAGCATATTTCCTAAATTTGCTTGTAACAGATAACTGAACAATAGATATGTAGATATAAATCCACATGTATTCCTGTTAACCCTTTGGGGCCTAGTTACTAGACCTTTTGTGTATCCATATGCTCTTACGCTACCGTCCACAGGATGGATATGGGGTGCACAATAAACTAGCCACTTCGGTGGCAAAATCTAAAAAAAAATCTGTTAACCCAGCGAGGGTGTGTCTGGAAATTTATTACTCCCAGAACCCCTGGGCAGGGGGATTTGTACAAAAGAATGATAGGTACAGTGAAAAGGTGTCTCTGTAAAGTGTTACACACGAAGAGAATTAATTTGGAGGAATTCCGTGCAGTGTTGGTAGAGGCGGAGAATCGGATAAATAATCGCCCTCTCTCATACATGAATGATACTCCTGATGCGGACATACTGACTCCTCACCTAATATGTGGACGGAAGTTGGAAGCCGCACTTATCTATAGAGATAATCCTGAGGAAAGTGATGAAGATTACAATGATGCGGCAGTGTTAGGTGATAAATTCAAGATGTTAAATAAAGTAATTAACCATTGGTCCAATGTGTTGCATAAAGAGTATCTTCTTACATTACGTGAGCACTTTTACGGTGCGTCAGAAGCAGTGAATCGGCAGAACATTCAACCAGGTGACATTGTGTTAATTGATACTGAGCAACACCGAACATTGTGGCCCCTGGGCCAGGTAGTAACATTATACCCAGACGCACAAGGTGTTGTCAGGAATGTTAGTGTTGTGTCGTGGTCAGGAAAGTTTGCGTACCATTAATAAATTGATTCCCTTGGAATTAAATGGTGTTCAGTTAAATGTAAATGAAATTCTAAGGGAAAGTGACACGAGTGATACTGAAGACAGCGCTGACCAAGTGATACAAGAAGAAGAAATTGTAATAAGGCCTACTAGGAGAACAGCTGCTCAATCTCGAACTGGCTGGAATCGTCTCCTAGAGGAAGAAGCAATTTAAGTCATCCAGCAACGAACTCTGCCCGGCCACAGTGTGGAAAATATTGTGCATTTTCGAAATTATAGTGCATAATTTGTTATAATGTAAATGTGCATAATTAGAGTATTGATCATGGTTTAACATATATTTTAAAATGAAAAGGGAACCAACAGAAGGGGTCTTAGTGCATGCACAAAGAGATGCATGGGCTTGAGTCAAGTGGCATGGGCGTAGGAAGTCACATGGGTAGACTGAAATGGCGTGGGTGGTTGGCTAGAATGAAGTCAGTAATCGGCGTTATGCAGGCCGAACTTAATGAGAGACACCACGAGAAATAATGTGGGACATCAAGTCCAGAAAACCACTATAATAGGGTGGTGAAGTTGTGAAATAGTGAAGGCTACCAAACCAGGAACGACACGTGACGCGGCCATTGCGAGTATTTCATTGGGCAAGATGTCCGTCGGTTTAATCCCTACTCATCGGACTCGGATCTTAATGGATCAACTCTTAACAAGTGTAAATTAATGGGACATTAAGTCGTCTTGTGAGCTGTAAGGGAATTAGTGAGAATAACGTTAAATAAGGGAATGTGTGAAGTGATACTAGTCACCAGATAGTGGAGCCAGCAAGACTAGAAAGCACACTTGACTTTATCGTCACAATTAATGAGGACCTGGTAAGAGACATAATATCAAAAACAACTAATTCCGATCACAATCTAATCGAAGTTCAGACTTGCATGCTCAGGGGTCCTGAGCAGCAAAATTCACGTATCTGTGAAGGTGTCTTCACAAAATACAACTTCAACAACAAGAACATCAAATGGGACCAGGTAAACCATGTCTTAAATGAAACATGTCGAGAAGATATCCTAAATAACATGGATCCAAACCAGTGCATTGAAAGGATCAACTTCCTGGCAGCTGAAGTATGTTCTAGGCATATTTCCATAAGAAAGAAGAAGAGCAGGAGTAAACTGGAGAGAGAAAGATGCTCCCTCTACAGAAGACGATGAAGAATCACTGAGCTCCTCAAGAACGCTAGATTATCTGATACACGGAAGGAAGCGCTGACCAGGTAAATGGAAAGTATCGAACTTAAGTTAAAAGACTCTTACAGGAACCAGGCGAGACAGGAGAAGCTTAAAACGATTAGTGAAATTGAAAGAAATTCGAAATATTTCTTTTCATATGCCAAAAACAAGGCAAATACCACATCTAATATCGGGCCCTTGCTCAGACAGGATGGGACTTACACATATGACAAGGAAATGAGTGAAATACTGAAATACCAGTATGACTCTGTGTTTAGTGAACCACTAATCAATCTGAGGATCGACAATCCAAATAATTTCTTCATGAATGAGCCTCAAAACTCCATCAATGTATGCCAGATTTCCGACATAACCTTAACTCCGATAGACTTTAAAAAGGCCATTGACAACATGCCCATGCACTCAGCCCCAGGCCCAGACTCGTGGAACTCTGTGTTCATTAAGAACTACAAAAGAACCCTTTCATGTGCCCTAAGTATACTATGGAGAAGGAGCTTAGACATGGGTGAAATTCCACAGTCACTTAAAACAACGGATATAGCCCCACTCCATAAAGGTGCCAGCAAAGCATTCTGTAAGAACTGTAGACCAGTAGCTCTAACGTCCCACATTATAAAAATCTTTGAAAGAGTGCTAAGAAGCATGATTGCAAACCACCTGGATTCCCAAAAACTGCACAATCCAGGGCAACATGGGTTCAGGGCAGGTCGCTCTTGCCTCTCGCAACTACTGGATCACTATGATATGGTCTTGGATGCACTGGAAGAAAAACAGAATGCTGATGTAATATACACAGACTTTGCAAAAGCGTTTGACAAGTGCGATCATGGCATAATAGCGCACAAAATACGTGCTAAAGGAATAACTGGCAAAGTGGGGAGATGGATCTTCAACTTCCTAACCAATCGAACACAGAGTAGTGGTCAACACAGTTAAATCGGAAGCTGCCATAGTGAAAAGCTCTGTTCTACAAGGCACAGTACTCTCCCCCACCCTGTTCCTCATCCTCATATCAGACATAGACAGATGTAATCCACAGCACCGTGTCATCCTTTGCATGAGACTGTCATCTATTGGGGACACGGTTAACCTCCAAGAAGATATAAACCAAGTTTTCCAGTGGACAACGGAAAACAATATGATGTTCAATGAGGACAAATTCCAACTACTCCGTTATGGAAAACTGGAGGAGATAATAACTAGAACAGAGTATACTACAAACTCTGGCCATACAATAGAGCGGAAAAATAATGTAAGTGACCTGGGAGTGGTAAAGTCTGAGAATCTCACTTTCAAAGATCACAGTGCCACGATCACAAGTGCAAAGAAAATGATAGGATGGATAATGAGAACGTTCAAAACAAGAGATGCCAAGCCAATGATGATCCTTTTCAAATCACTTGTTCTCTCTAGGCTGAATACTGCTGTACATTAACATCTCTGTACAAAGTAGGTGAAATTGCAGATCTAGAGAGTGTACAGAGAACCTTTACTGCACGTATAAGTTCTATCAAGCACCTCAACTACAACTACTGGGAACGCTTGGAAGTACTTGACTTGTACTCGCTGGAACGCAGGACAGAGCTATATCATAATCTACACTTGGAAAATCCTAGAAGGAATGGTCCCGAATATGCACACAGAAATCACTCCCTACGCAAGTAAAAGACTGGGCAGGCGATGCAATATACCCCCAATTAAGTGTCCGGGGCCCAAGACTGTTCAACAGCCTCCCACCAAGCATAAGGGGAATTACCAATAGGCCCCTGGCTGCCTTCAAGAGGGAGCTGGACAGATACCTAAAGTCGGTGCCGGGCTGTGGTTCGTACGTTGGACTACGTGCGGTTAGCAGTAACAGCCTGGTTAATCAGGCCCTGATCCACCGGGAGGCCTGGTCGCGGACCGGGCCGCGGGGGCGTTGATTCCCGGAATACCCTCCAGATAGACTCCAGGTAGACCATTCCCCGAATGACCACATGTAAACCTCATGTGTCCTGTCCCGAGGATCGTGGAGGTTTTACGGTGTCACGGCTCCTAAATCGGGACAAACCAACTGATACCATCATCCTGCTGGAAGAAGAACCGTATCGGCTTAGCAGGACATCGAGATCGGAGGAGAAAATAAGACAGACAAGGAATGCGACCTCCTCACCCACAGTTAAGTAACCTTTCTATTTATAGCAGGTTGATACTGGCCAGTTAGGTATGTTATAATGGGATAGGTATTGTGGGTGCTACAACGATCTCCAGTGACCACCAATGAAATTAGGTAAGTGGTGGTCTCATTGTGTTAGCACGTGTAATCCCTTCCCCCCTCTTCTAATCGGTCCAATTTATCCATAAGGTCCACAACTAATGGTAGCGCCTTACTTATTGGTGCTATCTAACTTTAATCTACAATACTGGTCTAGGATAGATGTACTTAGGGTGTGTGCTAAACTCACAAACTAGTATTTAGTCACTTAGCCATAATACCAACTTACCTCATAATTTGTAATATTTTACAATTAAGAATAAAACTAAGTCTGCCCGAAATGCCTAGCCATGCTAAGCGTTCTAGTGGTACACTCTGTAATCACTATTTTACTACATGTAAACCACACAATAACCAAATTTCTGTAAACTCAGCATTGTAATCCTTATAGAGAATAAACTTTGAATTTGAATTTGAATTTGGTGCGACCAGGAGTGGCTAAGTTTTCTCACACGTCTGCACGGGGTAACTACTGTAAACAATATATGGTTGTCACCTCCCAATGAGATTATTTGTATGACTGCGATGTTTTTTTTAGTTTAATATCTTAATTATGCACCCCATACCCATCCTGTGGGTGGTAGTCAAAAGATTACAGAGGTACGCAATAACGAGGTTCATACAGGTAGCCTTATAAATCCCCCACACCCTGCCTGCAAGCTCCTGTGTGTTAGTTGCTGTATAGTCCTTGTGGCTTAGCGCTTCTTTTTGATTATAATAATAATGTGTGTTAGTTAGTTAGTTACCATTTTGTCCTAGGCACATGTCGATTAGACACTAGGCCTGTTGTATATGAGCACGTGTGTGTGTGTGTGTACTCACCTAGTTGTACTCACCTAGTTGAGGTTGCGGGGGTCGAGTCCGAGCTCCTGGCCCCGCCTCTTCACTGATCGCTACTAGGTCACTCTCCCTGAGCCGTGAGCTTTATCATACCTCTGCTTAAAGCTATGTATGGATCCTGCCTCCACTACATCGCTTCCAAAACTATTCCACTTACTGACTACTCTGTGGCTGAAGAAATACTTCCTAACATCCCTGTGATTCATCTGTGTCTTCAGCTTCCAACTGTGTCCCCTTGTTACTGTGTCCAATCTCTGGAACATCCTGTCTTTGTCCACCTTGTCAATTCCTCTCAGTATTTTGTATGTCGTTATCATGTCCCCCCTATCTTCTCCTGTCCTCCAGTGTCGTCAGGTTGATTTCCCTTAACCTCTCCTCGTAGGACATACCTCTTAGCTCTGGGACTAGTCTTGTTGCAAACCTTTGCACTTTCTCTAGTTTCTTCACGTGCTTGGCTAGGTGTGGGTTCCAAACTGGTGCCGCATACTCCAATATGGGCCTAACGTACACAGTGTACAGGGTCCTGAATGATTCCTTATTAAGATGTCGGAATGCTGTTCTGAGGTTTGCTAGGCGCCCATATGCTGCAGCAGTTATTTGGTTGATGTGCGCTTCAGGAGATGTGCCTGGTGTTATACTCACCCCAAGATCTTTTTCCTTGAGTGAGGTTTGTAGTCTCTGACCCCCTTGACTGTACTCCGTCTGCGGCCTTCTTTGCCCTTCCCCAATCTTCATGACTTTGCACTTGGTGTGTGTGTGTGTGTGTGTGTTAGTTACCATTTTGTCCTAGGCACATGTCGATTAGACACTAGGCCTGTTGTATATGAGCACGTGTGTGTGTGTGTGTGTGTGTGTGTGTGTGTGTGTGTGTGTGTGTGTGTATGTGTGTGTGTGTGTGTGTGTGTGTGTGTGTGTGGGGTGTGTGTGTGTGTGTATGTTAGTTACCATTTTTGTCCTAGGCACATGTCGATTAGACACTAGGCCTGTTTGTGTATGAGCACGTGTGTGTGTGTGGTGTGTGTGTGTGTGTGTGTGTGTGTGTGTGTTGTGTGTGTGTATGTTAGTTACCATTTTGTCCTAGGCACATGTCGATTAGACACTAGGCCTGTTGTGTATGAGCACGTGTGTGTGTGTGTGTGTGTGTGTGTGTGTGTGTGTGTGTGTGTGTGTGTGTGTGTGTGTGTGTGGTGTGTGTATGTAGTCATGGCTCACTGACAGGAAGCAGAGAGTGTCCATAAATGGGGTTAAATCCGAGTGGGGATCAGTAACAAGTGGCGTTCCACAGGGATCAGTCTTGGGCCCGTTGTTGTTTATAATATATATCAATGATCTTGATGAGGGAATTACTAGTGATATGAGCATATTCGCCGATGACACAAAGATAGGTAGGATAATTGATTCAAACGTAGATGTTATGGAACTTCAGGAGGATTTAAACAAACTCTATTCTTGGTCAGAAAAGTGGCAGATGCAGTTCAATGTAGATAAATGCAAGGTTCTGAAGCTTGGGAGTGCCCATAACCCTAGTACTTGTAAGTTAAATGATGTAGAACTTAGCCATACAGATTGCGAAAAAGGACTTGGGGGTTATGGTGAGCAGCAACCTTAAACCAAGACCAGCAATGCCTAAGCGTACGTAATAAGGCAAATAGATTACTGGGATTTATATCAAGAAGTGTAAGCAACAGAAGTCCAGAGGTCATACTGCAGCTTTATACATCATTAGTAAGGCCTCACCTAGATTATGCAGCTCAGTTCTGGTCTCCGTATTACAAAATGGACATAAATTCGCTAGAAAACATTCAGCGTAGGATGACTAAATTAATACATAGCATTAGAAATCTTCCTTGGCCTGGTGGTTAACGCTCTCGCTTCACACGGTGAGGGCCTGGGTTCGATTCCCAGCCAGAGTAGAAACATTGGACGTGTTTCTTTCCACCTGTTGTCTATGTTCCCCATCAGTAAAATGGGTACCTGGGTGTTAGTCGACTGGTGTGGGTCGCATCCTGGGACACTGACCTAAGGAGGCCTGGTCACAGACCGGGCCGCGGGGGCGTTGACCCCCGGAACTCTCTCCAGATAAACTCCAGATCTCTCCAGAAACTCTTAAGTTACATTCACTTGTTAGACGAAGAATGAGGGGAGACTTGATCGAAGTGTATAAGTGGAAGATAGGTATTAATAAAGGGGATATTAATAAGGTCTTGAGGATGTCTCTCCAAGAGAGAACCCACAGTAATGGATTTAAATTAAGATAAGTTTAGATTTAGAAAGGACATAGGAAAGTATTGGTTTGGAAATAGGGTAGTTGATGAGTGGAACAGTCTACCTAGTTGGGTTATTGAGGCTGGGACTTTGGGTAGTTTCAAATCTAGGTTGGATAAGTAAATGAGTGGGAGGGGTTGGATTTGAGTGGGACTTTCACATCAGAGCTTATTTCTTGGGTGGCATTGAAAATTGGGTTGGGCAAATGTTTTGTTAGTGGGATGAATTGTAAAGGACCTGCCTAGTATGGGCCAGCAGGCCTCCTGCAGTGTTCCTCCTTTCTTATGTTCTTATGTTCTTATGTATGTGTGTGTGTGTGTGTGTGTGTATGTGTGTGTGTGTGTATGTTAGTTACCATTTTGTCCTAGGCACATGTCGATTAGACACTAGGCCTGTTGTATATGAGCACGTGTGTGTATGTGTGTGTGTGTGTATGTGTGTATGTGTGTGTATGTATGTATGTATGTATGTATGTATGTATTATATATATATATTATATATATATATATATATATATATATATATATATATATATTTATATATATATCTATATATATATATATATATATATATATATATATATATATATATATAAAACACCAACAATATATAATAAAAATTATACCACATCATAATATATATATATAACAATAATATCATTAAAAATATAAAATATAAATAATATATATAAATAATATATATATAAAATTAATATACATATATATATACATAATATATATATATATATATAATATAATATATATATATATAAATTTACATTATATATAATAATTATATATACAATAAATGTATATATATAATATATATATAAATATATATCATATATAAAATACATATAATAACATATATATAGAATATAATATTAAAATATATATATATATATATATATAATAAATATAAAAATTTTTAAATATATAATATATATATATAAAAAATTATATATATAAAAAATATATAATATATAAATATTTAATTTCCAAAGCCCCTCGACACAAAACCCCCCCACCCCCCCCTCCAACCCCCCAGGGCCCCCCCCCCCCCACCAAAACCCGATAAACCCCGAACCACTCTGTTTCACTCCATTCTCTCCACAGTCCGAACCACCTCAAAAACCCCTTCCTAAACCCTCTGAACAACATTTTTGGTAATCCCGCACCCCCCTCCAACTTTCCAAACTACAAATTCCCCTGCATTATATTCACACCACACATGCTCCAGACATGACATCTCCACTGCCGTGTGTTGTGTGTTTGGGGTGTGTGTGTGTGTGTTTGTTGTTTTGTTTGTGTGATTTTAGAGTGTGTTTTTTACCATTTTGTCCTAGGCCATTCGATTAACACAGGCCTGTGTATAGATACTGTGTGTGGTGTGGTAGTGTGTGTGGTGTGTTGTGTGTTGGGTGTTTTGGTGTGTGTGTGTGTTGTGTGTGTGTACTCACCTAGTTGTACTCACCTAGTTGAGGGTTTCGGGGGGCATCCGACCCCCTGGGCCCCCCTCCCCACCGATCGCTACCAGTCCTCTCCCCGACCGTGGCTTTTCATACCCTGCTTAAAGCTTGTTGCGACATGTGGTGTGGGCATGTGGTGTGCGAGCATGTGTGGTTTTGAGCATGTGAAGCAGCGTGTGTACTCACCTATATGACTCACCAATTGGGGTTGCATGTGTTGATCATAACCCCCCCGGCACGCCTCTTCACGGGTTCCCACGGGTCCACTCTTTTCCCTGCCCACAGTTTTATCATACCTCTTCTTAAAGCAAGTATAGTACCTGCCACCACTACCTAAAATTTTCCCAGACTATTCCACTTGCTGACAACTCCATGATGAAAAATACCCCAACAGCCCTGTGACACATCTGAGTTTTTCAATTCCCAAATTTGGGGCCCCCTTGTTGGTCTCATCCTGGAACATCCTGTCTCTGTCCCCCTTGCATTCCCTCATAAAAGCGTTATCATTCTTCTCTGTCCCTCCCCCCTCCATGTCATCAGGTCAATTTCTCTTAACCTCTTTTTGTGGGATTTTCCCCTTAGCTCCGGATAGTCTCCAGGTAAAGGGTTCCCAAAACGCAGCGGGATACTCCAATAGGGCCAAATGCACACAGGTACGGGGCCGGGAAATGGTGTACTCCCCTAGTTGAGGTTGAAAGGTTCAAGTCCAAGCTCCTGGCCCCTGGTGTGTTCAAAGCGATCCCCACACAGGGACTATCCCCCCCCCCCCCCCAAAAAAAAGATTGCTACAAAAGCTAGAGGGAAAGGCGGATTGAGAAGAAAGCACTACAGGGGCCAAGCATATTGATACATGACAGGGAAAAAGAGGGCAAATTTTGGGACGGAGTGCGGATTGGTGAATATGACGAGTGAGGCTCCACAAGGATCATTACTAAGACCAGTAATGTTTCTTTTATAAATAAAATGACAATGACATAAAGGAATCATATGTACCCCTTTTTTGCAGATGGGAAAAGATAACATGATAACATGATATAAGAAACAAATTCCACTACAGGCAGCACACTCTACCAATTTCAAAACCCAAAACCACCCCCATACAAAAAAATCTACTTTTGCGCACCTCTACTACATAGAACATTTAAACCCTCTGATTTTAACCCTCCCCTAAAACATCTCCTTGCCAACCTCAACAGAAAACATGACCATAACCAAGGTACAGATCCCCTTTTGATTTTCCCTCGTGTCCATCTCACACTAGCAAAAACCAGCACAAAAAGGCCCTAAAATCGAATTCTTTACCTGTAAATATAAAAAAACACTCCGTTTAAAAATTCAAGTCTCTTCTCAAAAGATCACTTACTCACCCAAAACCAAAAAAATACTAATAACTGAACCTTAAAAATTGTATATTTTAAATTCTCCATAATTATACCATAAATGTTAAACCCTAAGACCCAATCTAACTTTTTTTATTTTTTAAATACACTACCTAACAGAATACTCCCCTACGACTGTAGTACAGCATGCATGCAAACCCTATACCTTCTTTGTAAACCATTTGTTTTTATTTTTATCTTTTACAAAATGTTTTATCACTGTTTCATCATTTCTTTTAATCTTAAGTTAATTTAAGCCCGCCCCTAATGCTATGCATACAAATGCTTTGGCATGCGCCTTACCTGTATTTTTTTGTACCTCTGTATTTCAAATTTTTTAAATAAATAAATAAATAAATAAATAAATAAATAAATAAATACTCTTTTTTCAATATGTGAACTAATGAGAACACAAGCAATTTACCCAGAAAGGAAAGAACGTCTGGTCTAACAGGTTGTAAGTCTGATTTGACAATGGCTACTGAGTTTAAAAACCCAATCCATTAGGAAGTTTGGCCAGGACAAAGACCACAATGGGGAAAAAAATCTAGGCAAAGGCGCAAACCCACTAAAGTAGGGCCTTGGGGTGATATATACCCAAACATTTAAATTTGGTGCACTTAACAAGATAAATGTTGGAAAAAAAACACATACAGTAAAAGTGATCCTCCACCGAAAAAAGTTTCACCCACAAAAGCGGGCCCCTTTTAAGTCACAAACAGATCCACCTGGGGCGGGAAAGGGACGCGAGTATCTTATCAGGTTTTAGAATGCCGAGGTCAGCGGAAACCTGCATCGATGGTTTGTTGTGTGTGTGTGTGTGTGTGTGTGTGGTTTTGTGGGGTGGTGTTGTGGTGTGTGTGTGTGTGTGTGTGTGTTAAATGTGGGGTTTTGTGTATGATTTGTGTATGGGTGTGTGTTGTGTTGTGTGGTATTTGTGTTGTATAGTGGTGGTTTGTGTATAGTTTTTTGGGTTTTGTGGTGTGTGTGTGTGGGGTGTGTGTGTGTGTGTGTGTTGTTTTTTTTAGGTTTTGTGTGTGGTGTGTGTGTGTGTGGTGTGTGTGGTGTTGTTGTATATGTTGGTGTGTGTGTGTGTTTACCAACAAACAATATTTTCACCAATAACTCACTACAGTTTTTGACCGGGTGGGAAATGTGAATTGCTCTTTTCTAAATTTGTTCAGATTGTAGCCAGTTAAAATAAGTAACCAATTTTTACAGTTTTTTTTCTTCCTTTGTAACTTGTGAGTTCATTACCTTTTTAACTTTGTGAGTTCATTACTTGTACCTGTTCAGCCATCAAAACTTTGGGGGCCCGGTCCCTGGACCATTGTGTACCTCTGTAATCTGTAAATCCTTTTTAACTTGTCATGAGGACTAACCTACCCGGATTCATTACTTTTTTTAAATTGTAGTTCATTACCTTGTAAAATTTTGAATTCATTACCTCTGTAACTTGCTCACTATCAAAACTTTTAGGGCCCCGTCCCTGGACCCATTATGTACCTCTTTAAATTTTGACACCCCCCACAGGGTGGTATGGGGTGCATAATAAACAATTAAAAATAAAAAAAACTGCCCTCATGTACTGTATGACCCTTGTGGTTTAGCGCTTCTCTTTAAATTATAAAATAAAATAATAAAATAAAAAAATAATAATAAAAATAATAATAAAAATAAAATAATAAGACCAAAATATTGTATATATTATTATTAGTTATTCACTTTGGGGGCGAAACCCGTAGTGGTCAATAGCACCTGGGGAAGTAAAGACAAAAAGATTCGTGCAAAGGGGGGGAAAAGGGCCAGTTCCTTGGATAATAAGGGCCCTCACCACATTATGGCTCATTTGCTTTATTCTTCCTTTAAGGGCTTTTGATCCATTAATAGACCACATTAATAAAATCAGGCATAATCACAGACAACACTACAGACCACTACCCAACCTTTCTCATAACTAATCTGGGCAAACTGCCACAAGACATCACTAAAGTAACCTTCAGACTACATAACGAGACAGCAGTTAACAACTTTATACCTGGAGTTTACCTGGAGAGAGTTCCGGGGGTCAACGCCCCCGCGGCCCGGTCTGTGACCAGGCCTCCTGGTGGATCAGAGCCTGATCAACCAGGCTGTTGCTGCTGGCTGCACGCAAACCAACGTACGAGCCACAGCCCGGCTGATCAGGAACTGACTTTAGGTGCTTGTCCAGTGCCAGCTTGAAGACTGCCAGGGGTCTGTTGGTAATCCCCCTTATGTGTGCTTGGAGGCAGTTGAACAGTCTCGGGCCCCTGACACTTATTGTATGGTCTCTTAACGTGCTAGTGACACCCCTGCTTTTCATTGGGGGGATGGTGCATCGTCTGCCAAGTCTTTTGCTTTCGTAGTGAGTGATTTTCGTGTGCAAGTTCGGTACTAGTCCCTCTAGGATTTTCCAGGTGTATATAATCATGTATCTCTTCCTCCTGCGTTCCAGGGAATACAGGTTTAGGAACCTCAAGTGCTCCCAGTAATTGAGGTGTTTTATCTCCGTTATGCGCGCCGTGAAAGTTCTCTGTACATTTTCTAGGTCGGCAATTTCACCTGCCTTGAAAGGTGCTGTTAGTGTGCAGCAATATTCCAGCCTAGATAGAACAAGTGACCTGAAGAGTGTCATCATGGGCTTGGCCTCCCTAGTTTTGAAGGTTCTCATTATCCATCCTGTCATTTTTCTAGCAGATGCGATTGATACAATGTTATGGTCCTTGAAGGTGAGATCCTCCGACATGATCACTCCCAGGTCTTTGACGTTGGTGTTTCGCTCTATTTTGTGGCCAGAATTTGTTTTGTACTCTGATGAAGATTTAATTTCCTCATGTTTACCATATCTGAGTAATTGAAATTTCTCATCGTTGAACTTCATATTGTTTTCTGCAGCCCACTGAAAGATTTGGTTGATGTCCGCCTGGAGCCTTGCAGTGTCTGCAATGGAAGACACTGTCATGCAGATTCGGGTGTCATCTGCAAAGGAAGACACGGTGCTGTGGCTGACATCCTTGTCTATGTCGGATATGAGGATGAGGAACAAGATGGGAGCGAGTACTGTGCCTTGTGGAACAGAGCTTTTCACCGTAGCTGCCTCGGACTTTACTCTGTTGACGACTACTCTCTGTGTTCTGTTAGTGAGGAAATTATAGATCCATCGACCGACTTTTCCTGTTATTCCTTTAGCACGCATTTTGTGCGCTATTACGCCATGGTCACACTTGTCGAAGGCTTTTGCAAAGTCTGTATATATTACATCTGCATTCTTTTTGTCTTCTAGTGCATTTAGGACCTTGTCGTAGTGATCCAATAGTTGAGACAGACAGGAGCGACCTGTTCTAAACCCATGTTGCCCTGGGTTGTGTAACTGATGGGTTTCTAGATGGGTGGTGATCTTGCTTCTTAGGACCCTTTCAAAGATTTTTATGATATGGGATGTTAGTGCTATTGGTCTGTAGTTCTTTGCTGTTGCTTTACTGCACCCTTTGTGGAGTGGGGCTATGTCTGTTGTTTTTAGTAACTGTGGGACGACCCCCGTGTCCATGCTCCCTCTCCATAGGATGGAAAAGGCTCGTGATAGGGGCTTCTTGCAGTTCTTGATGAACACAGAGTTCCATGAGTCTGGCCCTGGGGCAGAGTGCTTGGGCATGTCATTTATCGCTTGTTCGAAGTCATTTGGCGTCAGGATAACATTGGATAGGCTTGTGTTAATCAAATTTTGTGGCTCTCTCATAAAAAATTAATTTTGATCTTCGACTCTCAGTCTGGTTAGCGGCTTGCTAAAAACTGAGTCATATTGGGACTTGAGTAGCTCACTCATTTCCTTGCTGTCATCTGTGTAGGACCCATCTTGTTTAAGTAGGGGCCCAATACTGGACGTTATTCTCGATTTTGATTTGGCATAGGAGAAGAAATACTTTGGGTTTCTTTCGATTTCATTTATGGCTTTTAGTTCTTCCCGCGATTCCTGACTCCTAAAGGATTCTTTTAGCTTAAGTTCGATGCTTGCTATTTCTCTGACCAGTGTCTCCCTACGCATTTCAAATATATTGACCTCTTTTAGCCGCTCTGTTATTCTTTTCCGTCGCCTGTAAAGGGAGCGCCTGTCTTTTTCTATTTTACATCTACTCCTCCTTTTTCTTAGAGGAATAAGCCTTGTGCATACATCGAGTGCCACCGAGTTAATCTGTTCTAGGCATAAGTTGGGGTCTGTGTTGCTTAGTATATCTTCCCAGCTTATATCGGTTAGGACTTGGTTTACTTGGTCCCATTTTATGTTTTTGTTATTGAAGTTGAATTTGGTGAATGCTCCCTCGTGACTAGTCTCATTATGTCGGTCTGGGGCTCCACGCATACATGTCTGAACCTCAATTATGTTGTGATCTGAGTATATTGTTTTTGATATGGTGACATTTCTTATCAGATCATCATTGTTAGTGAAGATGAGGTCTAGTGTATTCTCCAGTCTAGTAGGCTCTATTATTTGCTGGTTTAAATTGAATTTTGTGCAGAGATTTAAAAGCTCGTGTGTGAGTTTTCATCAGAGCTGCCTCCTGGTGTTATTACTGCAACAATATTATTTGCTATATTCCTCCATTTTAGGTGCCTTAAGTTGAAATCCCCCAGGAGCAAGATGTTGGGTGCAGGAGCTGGAAGATTTTCCAGACAGTGGTCAATTTTTAACAGCTGTTCCTGGAATTGCTGGGATGTTGCATCCGGAGGCTTGTAGACTACCACAATGACTAGGTTTTGGTTCTCGACCTTTACTGCTAAAACTTCCACTACATCATTTGAGGCATTAAGCAGTTCTGTGCAAACAAGTGACTCTGCAATGTACAGGCCAACCCCCCCCCCCTTTTGCCTGTTCACTCTGTCACATCTGTATAGGTTGTAACCTGGGATCCATATTTCGTTGTCCAAGTGATCCTTTATGTGGGTCTCAGTGAAAGCCGCGAACATTGCCTTTGCCTCTGCAAGCAGTCCACGGATGAAAGGTATTTTGTTGTTTGTTGCTGGCTTTAGACCCTGTATATTTGCAAAGAAGAATGTTATCGGACTGGTGGTATTGTTGGTACTGGAGGGGGATTTTTTTTCCGGCATTAGTATCTGTATCTGTTGGTTTGGAGTGGAGGCCATCGACTGTTGTTCCACTCCAGGAATGACTGGATTTGGTGTACGATTTCTGCCATTTCCTGCCAGTTTTTTTTCCTTCCTGGCACTAAAAAACCTCTCCCTCTTGAGTGGCTGTGGCTACACAGGTTTTCCCATGGCCTGGATGTTTTGAATCTTTTTGTCCCCTTTAGATGGTATGCCTGGCAATTTAAGTTATAGCACAGTCTTTCCTGTACTGAAGAGGTACACAGTTCAGGGTGAAAAAGCTTACAGGAAGGGAGTTTGCATTTTCCTGTTGTCATATGGGCATGGCATTTTCTAGGGTGGTCATAGTTGCACGTCCCATCTGTTTTTCCAGATTTCCCATGCCAGCAGATACCAAGTGCATAGTATGTGCACAGGCTTGGTTTCCGTTTGCCTTGGGTTTCTGTGACTGTATTCCCTGTTGGTGCATGTTTCCCTGTCTTACTTCTATCCTCCCTAGCACCAACAATGGAGCTCCCACCAGTTGTTTTTGGTAATATATCCTCACTATTGCTAGTGGAGTCCTCTTGTTTGCTATTTCCTGCGGTATTTCTAGTTTGCAATATTGGTTTTATCTTATCTTTGACTACACTTGTTTCCCTACTATGGCTCCTGTCCCCCTATGAGGTCATTTATATGTATTCCTTCCTGCGTATAATTCCCGACTACCTGGACAAAATCTCCCAGCTTCACCATTACGGTCTCCCAGGACAGCATCTCCACTTCACCATTACTGTCTCCCAGGACAGCACCTCCAGCTTCACCATTACTGCCCTCCCGGGACAGCACCTCCCGCTTCACCACTACTGTCTCCCGGGACAGCACTATCACCCCACATTTACTGACTACCGGGACTTCATCTCCAGCCTTACATTTTCTGACTACATGGCCAGTATAAAGGGGCAGTACCATTCAGCCCAGACTTTTTATGTTCCCATCTGTTGTAAAAAAGCTTCCAGGTTTTCTATGAAAGCAGCTTTGATGTTGTCCTCTTTTAATACCCTTTTGATTTTAGTCCACAGATTTATCTCATTTGGGCATACCCAAAAACACTTCCCTGTTTTAACACTGCTTGTAGCTAGTTCTTGGATATCTGTACAAGGGGCGTGACACCAATTTCCACATTATTATTATTAAAAATCAAGGGGAAGCGCTAAACCCGGAGGGTTATACAGCGCCTGGGGGGGATGTGGAAGGCATTCAGGCTTAATTCGGGGAACTGGAGCACAGATCCAATTCCCTAAATCAAGAGCCCCTCACCAACATCAAGGAACCTTCCTTGAGGGGACCAATTTCCACAAAAATGACAATTTACCCATGTGGAAGCCCGTTTGTTTGACTGACCACAGACTACACACAGCTTCATAATGATTTGAATGGTTGATTTACTGCAATTCTACTAGCAACCTCTTGAATATTCTATTAATAACCTCCTTAAATGAAGCTCTAGCTATTTGTATTTCTGTTTCTAACTGGTTTTTGTATATTGGACAGCTTACCGTGCACGTTCCTGATTTATATTTAATGTTTGTGTTTATAAGGGCGCCTACAACCCCATCCGTTTACAGTCTGCTTTATTGTCCAACGAAACCGTTTGAAACCAGTCAAGGGTTCGGACCAGTCAAGGGTTCGGACCAGTCGATCTGATCTGATCAGTGGGTCACTTTTTTAAAACATACTGGTCGGTGATTGAGCAACACATGAAGGATCTACTGGAAATTATCTACCCAGTAATATGTGATTTGACTGATACAAAAGTATAACTTGCGTGTTGAAGAAACCGGTGACTGCTGGCAACTCCTACAATGACGAACGGTCGACCTCAACCCTTATTTATCAATCGCTGTATCTAGCTTTTCTATTTTTTTTTTCGTCTCCACCACAATAAATGCTATATTATCACTATAGTTGACTGGTGGAAATTTTGGAGGAAGGACGCTTTTTCTGTAGTAATAATTGCTTCTCGTAGTGTATATTGCGACCGCTGGTAACTACAGGTTATGTGAAATTCACAGTATACGTCTGGTATTTCAAGAAAAATGAAACTAATGAAAGTCACTCCACTCCACTAAGTACCATTATAATACTGGTTAGTTGCTACTACAACACTGTATTCTGCTATTCACTGGTATCACTAGATTATATGCGAGTACACTAGCAAGCCAGGAAGATTATTAAAAACAGCTGACCTGTGGTAAGTTTCTGGCGACTTCTGGCACCTGCCTCTATAGGCTTATCACTTCATTTACAAATTCCCCTGTTTTCAAATGACACTTTAGCCTTTATCATCAATATACTAGGGAGCCACTGTAGTATACACTATACACTATGTATACTCAATGTTATCAGGGAGACTTTCTTTCCTCTGACACGAAAAGTTCAATTATTATTATTTTTTTCACACGGGACACAGGCCTGATTCCCCTCTGGCAGTAAACTCTGCTAGGTAGTGCACACTAATTCTCCTTTTTTGACTCAGTATATAATGTTTTCCGCCCAAGATTGGTTCCAGGCGCTAGAGGGATGTATCGTATAGGATTGATGACACAAATTAAAGTTCTAGTACGTAAGAGCGACCGTGAAAACACGAGAAAACCCGGAGCACAACGAGGCACGCTGACACGCTAACTCGCTAACCCGCTAACCCGCAGCTATGAATAACATCGATTGGCAAAATGAGCTCGAAACATATACAGATATGAATGAATGTATTAATAATTTCCTACAAAAAAACCCAAAACCTATATAACAAACATTGCCCCAAAAAACTAAACAGATCACAGCAAAGAGACTGAATAATCCCTGGGTAACACCCAGCATCCTCAGATCCATTAACACAAAGCACAAATATGAAAAACAGTATAGAATGGGTCAAATAACTAGAGAACTGTCTAAACGTTACTCGTCAGCTCTTACCAGCCTAATAAGAAGATCTAAAAAATTGTATTATGAAAATAGATTACATAACATCAAAGGTGATATGAAAAAAACCTGGAAAACTCTATCTGAAATTCTTGGAACTAAAAAGTTATCCAAAAACAAAACAATCAAACTAACAAAATCAGACGAACTCCTACTCACACCTACTGAAACAGCAAACAGACTCAATGTTTTCTTCTCCACCATAGGAAAAAAAATCTAGCGAACAAAATACCAAGCTCAAACACCCGTCCATTAGACTACCTCATAGGTACCTACCCAAATACGCTATTCCTAGCTCTAACCAACCCCATAGAAGCTACGCTCATCATAAACACCCTTAAAAACAAGGCAGGAGACATAAACAAGTTGCCTGCTTTTATGTACAAAAAGCTTCTCAAGTATTATCACCAATTATTGCAACACTCTTTAACAAATCCATTGATTCATCTACTTCCCAACAATTCTCAAAATATAGAGGGTCACTCCGGTCCACAAAGGAGGTGACCAAGCTGACTTGAATAACTGTAGACCAATATCTAACTTGAAAGTTAAGACACATGTGCAACATCTGGATATCTTTATTGTAGTAGACGTTTCGCCATCCAGTGGCTTTATCGATGGGTTAGTTGCAGCAGCCGTGAAGGTCTTGTAGATGTCCTCTGAACCACTGGATGGCGAAACGTCTACTACAATAAAGATATCCAGATGTTGCACATGTGTCTTAACTTTCATATTGTCGGTATTTTATACCTTTCTTGCACAATATCTAACTTACCACTGCTCTCTAAAATCTTTGAAAAATTAATTCATAGACGGATCTATTCCTACCTCGTCTCACACAACGTATTAAACCCTTGTCACTTTGGATTCAGGAATAATAAAAGCACAAATGATGATATCATACACATGCTAGAACTAATATATACCGCACTAGAAAAAAAAGAAGTCCCGCTGGGCATTTGCATTGATTTATGTAAAGCTTTTGATGCAGTCGACCATGAACTGCTGTACTCCAAATTAACGCACTATGGTATCAGAGGCCACTCCCTCGACTACCTAAAGTCATACCTTAGTAACAGAACTCAATATATGTATGCAAATGGTGCAAACTCTTCCACCCAACCAATCACAGTAGGAGTCCCACAGGGGATCACTCCTCTTTCTCATCTACATCAATGATCTACCGAATGCATCACAGCTACTCAGACCCATATTATTTGCAAATGACGCTACAGACGTCTTCTCCCACCCAAACACAGTCATACTAGCAAACACTGTCAATGCCGAATTGCAGAAAATATCTGCCTGGATGATGGCTAATAAACTTACCCTGACTACTGATAAAACCTATTTCATTCAGTTTGGAAACAAAGCTGCAAATGATCCAATTAACATAACGCTAAATGGATCATCAGTCACAAGACTTACAGAGGGAAAATTCCTAGGTATCCACCTTGACAGTAGCCTTAAGTTCCAGACACACATACAACAAATCACCAAGAAAATCTCCAAGACTGTAGGCATACTATCAAAGATAAGGTACTGCGTTCCACAATCAGCTCTCCTGGCACTGTACCATTCACTCATACACCCTTATCTCACCTATGGAATTTGTGCATGGGGATCAACATTCAGTCACCTAAGATCTCTAGTAACCCAGCAAAAGGCAGCAGTCAGAATAACAAATTCCCACTCCTGCCAGCATACTCCACCAATTTTCAAAAGTCTGAATCTGCTTACCATTAAGAACATCCATACTTATTCATGTTCCTACTACATACACAGAACAATACACACAAATATAAACCCTCCACTCAAACTTCTCCTCACCAACCTAAACAGGATAAATGACCATAACACAAGACACAGATCTCTTTTTGATATACCTCGTGTCCATATCACACTGTGTAAAAACTCTATGCACATAAAGGGCCCCAAAATATGGAATTCACTTCCAGAAGATACTAAAGTAACCTGGTCTGAAAATCAATTTAAGACTCCTCTCAAAAGCCACTTAATCATCCTAGACTAAATGCTAAATACTCAGTACACACTTATTCACTTATGTACTCCCACATCATAATTTCATCAATTACTTTGAACCTTTTATTCATTGTTGACAGAAATATAATTTAATCATTATTTTCACAAAAAGCATTTCAGAATATATGAATATATGTTTTGTCTTATATAAATTAGATTCACTTATAATTAATAATCTACTGTACAACTACGACATAATTACTATCCTACTGTACAACTATGACATAATTCTTAGTGTTAAGTAGTCTGTAAGTCAATAATGTTAAGTTGGCCCATAATGCCTAGGCATAACAGAGGCTCTCTTTGCATTGCAACCCACTATTGTAAATGCAAAATCTCAATGCACGTACTACTTGCAAAGACATAAATAAATAAATAAATAAATAAAGCAAATATAATTGATTCCCATTTCCCATGCACTATATGATCCCTATGGGTTTAGTGCTTCCCGGAAATAATGTAATCCATTCTACTTAAGTATCAGTCTAGCTCACCAACCTTCCCATCCTTAAACTGGAAGTGACTTTCTCCCATTCCCCAGTTACTGTACTACCTTTTCAACATAATTATAATAGCTTCCCCTTCTCCAGGTTCTTTATTACCCATGTGGGTTGAGCACTTTTCCAGGAATATAATAATCTGTATGACCACTATAGGTTTAATTTTTCTGCATAATTATAATGACAACAAAGATCATGTACATGCAAAGTAATTCTACCATTTTTTTTTTCCTTTTGATGTGACTTGCTTCACTATGTAACGTTGTCACCCCGCAGGTTATGGCTGCCATTAATAGAAATACAGTAAATTAATGCAGGCATTATTTTATTTAACAAATTGCGTCTGAAATATATAGGGAAGCACCTGAATGGATAAAAGACAGTATAAATGCCAATTATATACGGTAACAGCTTATGATAATATGACATTGAAAATAGTTGTTGCAATATTACATCATATTAACAAAATGTAGTCACAGTGTATACCACCAGAAATAGTAAATAGCATCTCATCTGGTATTTGCTTAGGAATAGATCCTTATAGGTTTAGCGCTCAGTTGTGAATATAATAATTATAATTGCTTAAGACTACGATGTATATACAAAATACAGTAGGACCCCCGTATCCATGGGGGATGCGTTCCAAGGTCTTGCTGTGGATACCGAAACACTGGCTAGCAAACCCTATATACATACATAAGTCCTATACTTACCCATTATTAAGTTTGATAAATTATGTACAATAAGCGAGGAATTATCACTTTTTCACTGATGAGTGGGGAATTATCACTTTCACGGCTTCTATACCTGGAGAGGGTTTTGGGGGTCAGTGCCCCCCAGCCACAGTAAACTGCAGATACCGAATCAGTGGATGTGAGGGTTCTACTGTTATTTTTATAACAGCAAATTCACTACAATCTCAGTAATAACACCAATCACTACAAAACACCTAGCCTTCAAGGGAAGGGTGGAGGTTTCTTGATCCAAGGAATTGGGGATATTCATTTCACTGGATCAAACCTGATTCCCTTGTAGGTTAAGCGCTTAGTTGATTGTAATAATCAAACTCGATTACCTACCATTCCCCAGGATCTGTATGGTCCTTTATTAGTATTGTGCATTGCTGTGGAGATAATTACAACAAAACAAACAGGTATCTAAAATTTATCAAACGTGCCAGGCTTGTAGTTTAATGCCTTGTAGGTTTAGCGCTTGTTTTGATTATATTAATTGTAGTTTAATGGTAGTACTGGAAATGCACAACCAAAGTATCCGGATTCAATTTTGGACGGGCAGACATGTAAGGGAAAATCCTACACCTATTGCCTCTGTTCACTCTGTGATATATGACCCTTGGGCAACTAGGATGACAGTTCTTAGTATGAAAATTCAACGATGTTGGAAAAATAACTAGTTTAACCATCCCGTCTATGTAACCGTACATAATACAATGCAGAAACTACAAGTCACTATTTATGGAAGAGCAATGCTCATTCGTAGTATTCCGAGTTGTACAATGTAATACGTTAATCCCTGAAATATCAAGTTTTAAGTACCTAGACAGAACCAGTACCATTGTTACACTTGTCTCAATACCAGTAATATACATTTTTTTTTTTGAGGAACTACCATCACCAGGCTAGTCCCAGCAGACTACATCCAGAACTTGATGAGAACAGTTACGAGGTTTTCTTGTAATACATTAGTTCTGATGCTCTTCGTATTTCCACCAAAGGCTTCTGTGTTTCCTAGAACAAAATTATTCTTCAAAAATTCTTTAGCCATGAAAAATTCTTCACAAGTTTTCGACCATAAGCATATAATGCTCATCTTCATTGTATATTGTTTATGGAGCAATTAGCACTGATCCTTGGAGCATTGATTATTGATCGTTGAAGCATTAATCATTGGTGAATGAAGCATTTTTCATCGATCCTTGGAGGTGAAGGTTGCAACAAGAACATTCTTGACAGTGACCAGGTTCCAGAGTCTAATAGCCAGCATAGCACCTAGAGTGGAGCCTGCCCAGTACACAATGATGTGCTCAGTGTTGGTGTGGCCGTGACAGCTCCACTTCAAGCTTGTTGCCAGCACTGGGTTTAGATACCCACCTGAGTAGTTGAACGCTGCAGAAACAAGTGTTATATTAATGTTTTTTGTTGATACATAGACTGTGTGTGTGTATGTCCCCTCAAGGGAGGTTCCTCGATGCTGGTGAAGGGCTCTTGATCTAGAGAATTGGATGTGTTCCAATTCTCTGAATTAAGCCTGAATGCCTTCCATTTCCCCTCCCACAGGCATTGTATAAACCCTACGGGTTTAGTGCTTCCCCATGATAAAATGTGTGCGCGCGTATTTATGGTAAACTTATTTAAATTTGAAACACTAGTTATAACAGAAGAAAGTATGATAAAATTTAGTTTTGTTTTTTTTTATTCGCCGGTATTCTCCCGGCCCGGGTCTTTTCCAAGTAGTGGTGACCCGGCCTTGGCTCCCTATCTGGGGAGTGTCTCGAGACTTAAGTCTCCCATGGGAGGAGGTACAAGTACCCCCTCATCTTTGGGACCAACTGTCCCCAGGCCTAGCCACATTCCCCGCCCTCACGGGGCTCGTAGGGAGAAGCTAGGCCTCTGATCTGCCATCTGCCCCGCCCTAAAAGGGCTCGTGGGGATGGCAGTCTTATGAGCTGCAGATGGTAGCAAGCTCAGGCTGTTATATATAGTTGATACAAATTTGACTTGTGTGATAATCCATGTCTACAAATAATTATGGGTTTAGCAATTTATGTTAATATAATAAAATAATAATTATTATTATTATTATTATTATTATTATTATTATTATTATTATTATTATTATTATTTGATGAGCTTGCAAAAACAAAAGATAATGCTTATTTAATAGATTAAATTATTTTTTGCCGATTTGGAAGACCCATCCAGTATGGAATTTCTAGACGAGCAAGAGGCCTGAGCTTGCTATCACCTGCAGCTCATAAGACTTCCATCCCCACGAGCCCCTTTGAGGCGGGGTAGATGGCAGACCAGAGGCCTAGCTTCTCCCTACGAGCCCCGTGAGGGCGGGGGATGTGGCTAGGCCTGGGGACAGTTGGTCCCAAAGATGAGGGGGTAGTTGTACCTCCCCCCATGGGAGACTTAGATCTCGGGATACTCCTCAGATAGGGAGCCAAGGCCGGGTCACCACTACTTGGAAAAGACCCGGGCCGGGAGAATACCGGCGAATAAGAAAAAAAAAATAAACGAGCAATAAACTGACATGGAATCAGCAAAAACATAATTTATGTCAAGGAAAAAATATATTAAACTGAAATACATACAATGTTCTAGACAACTTATTTACGAACTTTTAATAGGTTTTCCTTGATTCTAGTGAAGGTCTCTTGTTCAAAGGTGTGTCTGCGCGCGCGCTCGTGTGGATGTATGACCCACTTAATATTTGTATTTATAACTCATTACAATTGTGACCAGGTGTGGACGTATCAGTGGTCAGTGGTTCATTACGTACTTTGTAATTTGTTCATGACTGTAACCATGTATAGGAGTGAGGCTGATTCATTACCTCTGTAACTTGCCATGATTGTGACCAGATCTACCTGGAGTTCATTACCTTTGTAACTAGTTCAGCTATCAGAACTTTGGGGTCCAGTCCCTGGACCCATTATGTACCTCTGAAATCTTTTGACTACCGCCCACACCATGGGTATGATGGGGTGCATAATAAAGATAATAAACTAACTTCAAAGGAACTGGAACTAATCCTCCCCTGAAATTTTTTTTTACACCTTCCTTGGATTAAACCTCGTTACATCTTATTCTCCAAGTGTTGTACGGACTGTAGATCAGTGTTCAAAATGAAAACAAAAATAATACTCACCCACGAGGACCATACAGGTGGCGAAGAAGGAATTCATAGCGGCAGCAAACTTGGGCTTGACCTCACCCAGTGCTCGTGAGACAAGACGAGACGAGCAGGTCAACAGACTCTCCAGCAGGAAGCCAAAAATGACTGGGACCTGAAGGTCAGCTCTGCAGTTTTCCACTTTATGACTACTAGCATGTGTGTCTGTTAACTCCGCCAACCAGATGTATCTCACCCACCTGTAATATATGTGTACTAACAGTTGAGACTCGACCACCACAACTAGGTGAACACCGCTATTCACATTGAGCTAGAGAAAAAAAAATGTTTGAACTGGTAAGTTACGACATGTTGTATCTATCTGGGTGTGAATTGTATGAATACCCTCGAAGCACTTATTTTAGTCGCTCCAGCATGTACTCGTCTAATGTGAAGGTACTCATGTCGCTGTATTACTCATGCGGATTTAGCATTTTCTTGAGTATAATATTATTATAATAATACTTAAGGTACACGTATTTACCAGTTTTTCATACTAATAATGTATCCCCGAAGGGGTACCTTTAAAAGGTGCCTATTATTTTTCCCTTTTCTTTCTCCAGTTGCGCTGTATAACCCTTCTAGGTTTCGCGCTTCTTTTTTATTATAATAGTTTTCTCCAACTTTTAGATTTTTGCTCATAACTACAGAACGCCTCATCCAGTCGGCTTCAAATTTTCGACTCTTCTTTACGATAACCCTAGGTAGTAGGATGGTAGACAGCAACCACCCAGGGAGGTACTACCGTCCTGCAAAGTGAGTGTAAAACGGAAACCTGTAATTGTTTTACATAATGGTAGGATTGCTGGTGTTTTTTTTCTCTCATAAACATGCAAGATTTCAGGTATGTCTTGCTACTTCTACTTACACTTAGGTCACTCTGCACATGAAAAGACAAGCATATATAAACACACCCCTTTGAGTTTTCCTATATTTCCTTACTAGTTCTTGTTCTTGTTTCCTCTTATCTCCATGGGGACGTGAATTCTTTCTCCGTAAGCCATGCGTGTCATAAGAGGTGACTAAAATGCTGAGAACAAGGGGATAGTAACCCCCCTCTCCTGTTTATGTTACTAAATTTAAAAGGAGAAACTATCGTTTTTCCTTTTGGGCCACCCTGCCTCGGTGGGATACGGCCGGTTTGTTGAAAGAAGTGTGCGATAACGAAGACCAAATTCTTGGAACAATCGGCATGTCACATACCCTAATTCCAAAGTTGTTGAACCCATTCCCAGCATCCTGGGCACTGTTGTGCCCCAGGCACAACAGTGCCCACAGCCAGAAGCATGAATATTATAGCATTAGAAAAATCCCACAAGTATTGATATTGTAATAGCCTAAACGAAATTAACGTGACAATAATAAAAAATTCGGTCATATTCTTCTATGATTTCAATAACTTTACATACATAAATATATTGTCAGTGATCTAGAAGTCACTGGCAGTTATGGGGTAGCTCCCTATGGGACAACGTGTCCATTTAAACTGATGAGAAAACAGAAACATTTAAAAGGAAGACTTCTAAAAGTTATGTAAACGAAATGGGGCTCATTAAAATAAAATAATTTACTGAGGGAGGCATCTGTAATAACAAGAAAGACGGCCACAGTTATTCAACCCACATAATTCTGAGGCAAGCTCTGGTTCAACCTTCAGAAACTGCAGGAAAAATAGGCCCTAATTCCTCGGTGTGGCACTACATTTAAGATAGTCTAATGCATTCATATAAGAGCCCAATTTTAGACTGTGTACTATTGCCTCAACTAAATACGCATCTAATTCTAATTTGAACAACCCGTCACTGATATTATATAATGAATGCATGTCATGCTTAATAACTGCCGATTCTGCAATATCCCTTTCAAACCAAGAGAACCAAGGGAAGATGACTCTTGCTTCCCGCCAGTTTGCCGGGTTATTACAAACTCTGAATGGATATGTATAGCATAGGAGTCAAACGCGATTTTGGACCATATTAGAGCTTGCAATAACCCAGCAAATTGGCGGGAAGCAAGAGCTAACTAACAATTTTAACTATGATATTCATTGCTTCTCTGGTCTCGGAAGCATTTTGGTTGTTTACCAGTGTGTTTTATGTACAAGTGAATTGCGATATTAATGGCCCACAAGCAGTCGCTAGCCCTTAAACATAACACATACTGGTTTAGCGTTTGTTTATGAATCTGAAAATAATAACGTACTTACCTGATAGAGGTGAGGCCGCCTGTGAGCTGTGCCACAACCTTTAGTACTACGTGAAGGGGATTAGCACCAACTTCCACGTACTCCTCCAGGAGACTGTAGGGACAAGCAGTAACAGTCTTGCCCCAGCTCCTCCCCCGACAGAGTATGATCAGGAACAGGTAGACACTATATGCCAGCATTCCACAGCTTGTTGCCACTAGGAGAGAAAATTAAACTATGTATAGTTTAAAGTTTTCGTCTAAGGTTTCTAATCCATAATTTCTTAATCGTGTGATCCGCATATCCACTGAGTTACACCCCTCCCTTTTGGCCAGCCACTAACCCCTTATCTCTCCTGAGTTACACCCACCTTGCCCAGCCATTTGTTATATTCATGGAGTAATGCTAGTCTCGTAAAGGCCATACAACGCCTGGGAAATGGAAGATAATCGGGTTTGATTGGAAAAAAGGAAAAAGTAGCTCCAATTCCTCTGATCAAGAGCTCTTCATGAGCGTCAAGACTGCTCACCATGACGGGACTTACCCTGAGAGAGCTGAACCGAGGTGCCACACATCTCTGCTGCTGCGACCAGCTCCAGCAAGCAGCCCCTCACCAGGGTGCTCTTCACCAGCTGACTGAGGCGACCTCTTACGACGTACGACGCAGCCATCAACGTCACGATCGTCGCAGAGGAGAACACAATTGACACGTCCTGCGGCAGAAAATGTTACTTCAAGAAGCATGTTACTAGGAAAGAATTAAAGAAAATTTTAAATTAGTTTTAAAGAATTTTTTTGAAGATTTGTTTTTAGAGAAAGTTTTTAAGAAAAAAAAATATAAAAAAAATTATTTTTTTAAGAAGTTTTTAAAAAAATAAAAAAAATTAAAGATTTTTTAAGAAGTTTTTAATGAAACATTTTTAAAAAATGAAAAGAAAAAATAAAGAATAAAATTAATTTTTAAAGAATTATTTTCTTTAAAAAGGTTTTTTAAAGATTTTTTAATTTACATATTTTTTTTTTATTTTTTTAACACAAAACACAAATTCCAAAGAAAAAAAATCCCTTAAAAAATTTAAAGAATCTTTCAAAAGAATATTGAAAAAAATATTTTCTTTAAAAAAAGTTCTCTAAACAAAATTTTCTTTATTTTTTATTATTTTTAATTTACACACACACACACACACACACACACACACACACACACACACAACACACATGCATACAGAAGAACAAGGAGAGTAGCAGAAGAGCAAGAAATGAAAATGCACAGGTAAGGAGGGAGGCCCAGCGACAATATGAAAGTGACATAGCAGCGAAAATCAAGTCCGACCCGAAGCTGTTGTACAGTCACATCAGGAGGAAAACAACAATCAAGGACCAGGTAATCAGACTGAGAAAGGAAGGGGGGAGGAGAATTTACATGAAACGATCTTGAAGTATGTGAGGAGGTCAACATGAGATTCAAAGAAGTATTCACAGTGGAGACAGACAGGACTCCGGAAAGACGGAGAGGTGGGATACACCAACAAATGCTGAACAAGATACATACAACCGAAGAGGTGAAGAGGCTGCTAAGCGAACTAGATAACTCAAAGGCAATGGGGTGGATAACATCTCTCCATGGGTCCTGAGAGAGAGAGCAGAAGCGCTCTCTCTCACTAACAACAATTTTCAACACATCTATCGAAACAGGGCGACTACCCGAGGTATGGAAGACAGCAAATATAGTCCCAGTTTTTAAAAAGGGAGACAGACACGCAATATCAAACTACAGACCAGTGTCACTGACATGTATTGTATGCAAAGTCATGGAGAAGATTATCAGGAGAAGAGTGGTAGACCACCTAGACAGGAATGAGCTTATAAATGACAACCAGCACGGATTCAGAGATGGGAAATCCTGTGTCATGAACCTACTAGATTTCTATGACAAGGTGACAGCAGTAAGACAAGAGAGAGAGAGAGAGGGCTGGGTAGATTGCTTGTCTTGGACTGCAAGAAAGCTTTTGCTACAGTTCCACACAAGAGATTCGTGCAGAAGCTGGAGGACCAGGCAGGTATGACAGGGAAGGTACTGCAGTGGATCAGAGAATACTTGACAGGAAGGCATCAGCGAGTCATGATACGTGATGAGGTAGGGTGGGAGCCTGTGACGAGCGGGGTTCCACAGGGGTCAGTCCTGGGACAAAGTGCTGTTTCTGGTATATGTGAATGACATGACGGAAGGCATAGATTCAGAAGTGTCCCTGTTTGCAGACGATATGAAGTTAATGGGGAGAATTCAGTAGGAGGAGGAGGACAAGGCAGAACTACAGAGGGACCTGGACAGGCTGCAAGCCTGATCCAGCAACTGGCTCCTGGAGTTCAACCCCACCAAGTGCAAAGTCATGAAAATCGGGGAAGGACAAAGAAGACCGCAGACAGAGTACAGTCTAGGGAGCCAAACACTACAAATCTCACCGAGCACATCTGATGCGCACATCAACTAAATAACTGCTGCAGCATATGGGCGACTAGCGAACCTAAGAGTAGCATTTTGGCATCTCAGTAAGAAGTCGTTCCAGACCCTGTACATCGTGTACGTTAGGCCAATATCGGAGTATGCAGCTACAATTTGGAACTCACACGTGGTCAAGCACGTCAGGAAACTAGAGAATGTGTAAAGGTTTGCAACGAGACTAGTCCCGGAGCTAAGGGATATGTCCTACAAGGAGGGATTAAGGGAACTCGACCTGACGACACTGGAGGACAGGGGGACATGATAATGACATACAAAATGCTGAGAGGAATCGACAAGGTGGACGAAGACAGGATGTTTCAGAGATAGGACACAGCAACAAGGGGTCGCAGTTGGAAGTTGAAGACTCAGATGAGTCACAGGGATGTTAAGAAGTATTTCTTCAGTCATAGAGTTGTCAGGAAGTGGAATAACCTAGAAAGTGAGGTAGTGGAGGCAGGTACCATACAAAGCTTTAAGAAGAGGTATAATAAAGCTCATAGAGCAGGGAGAGAGAGGACCTAGTAGCGACCAGTGAAGAGGCGAGGGCAGGAGTTATGACTTGACCCCTGCAACATATACATTGGGATGACCTGACTATGGATCAGGTAGGTGGTATGGTTGCCAATATGACGTTTTTCAGAGCATAGTTCTAGCTGCCCAGACAACTTTTGTTCCGAGTAGAGAAATTAGATCTAACAAAAATAATCCCAAATGGATGAGCAATAGATTAAAACATCTCATTGGTCAAAAGAGAGGCATATATAGGCGTATCAAAAGAGGGAATGGCCAGTTAAAAATCAATATATTTAATTAAAGAGAGAAATAAAAAAGGAATAAGAAAAGCGGGATCAAACCCCACCCGTGGTATGGTTTATTATGAGGCTTAGGTCGCAAGAGATTCGAAGACTAACCCAAAAGGATTCTTTCAGGGATAAAGAAGTAAGATTAGGGACAAGATAGGCCCACTTAAGAGTAACTCGGGTCAGATCACTGACAGTGATAAGGATATGTGTGAAATTTTCAGTACTTACTTCCTCTCAATTTTTACCCAGGAAGATACTAGCAAAATTCCAAAAATAATAAATTATGTAGAACAGGAAGATAATAAACTATGCACGACTGGGGTAACTAGTGACATGTTCCTCAGACAAATAGAGAAATTAAAACCAAACAAATCCCCAGGCCCTGATTAATTGTTTGCAAGAGTTTTAAAGGAATATAACGAGAAACTTAGCAAACCTTTGTCTGATCTTTTCAATATATCACTACAAACTGGCATGGTGCCTGATAAGTGGAAAATGGCAAATGTAATACCTATTTACAAGGCAGGTGACAGGTCCTTATCTTCGAACTATAGACCAATAAGCCTTACCTCCATAGTGGGAATATTTATGGAATTAATAATTGCCGAAACAATTCGTAGCCATCTTGAAAGGGATAAATTGATTAATGAATCTCAACACGGTTTTACAAAGGGGCGTTCCTGCCTTACGAAATTACTAACTTTTTTCACTAAGGTGTTTGAGGAGGTAGATCATGGTAATGAATATGATATTGTGTATATGGATTTCAGTAAGGCGGCTTTCTTTACCAACCTCAACAGAACACATGACCATAACACAAGACACAGATCACTCTTTGATGTTCCTCGTGTACATCGCACGCTATGCAAAAACTCAGTGCACATAAAAGGCCCTAAAATCTGGAATTCATTACCTGTGAATATAAAAGAAACACTACCTGTTTATAAATTCAAGTCTCTTCTCAAAAATCACTTATTCACCCACAACTAAATAAATACTGAATAATTGTATCTCATAAATTGTATCTCATATATGTATCTCATTATTGTATCTCATAAATGTCAAACTGTGACATAATCAAACTTTGTTACTATTTAACTTCATTACCTAACAGAATACTCCATTCTACTGATTACACAGCAACACAGTAAATGACCATATAACCTGTCTTTGTAATACTCATTTGTACTAAATTGTTATCTGTTTTACAATAATTTTTGTACCACTGAATATATCATTGCTTAGTTAATCTTAAGTTAATTTTAAGCCTGCCCGTAATGCTCTGCATTCAAGTGGCTTTGGCATGCTGCATTTAACTGTATTCTTTTGTACTTCACTGTATCATGTTCAAATAAATAAATAATTAAATAAATAAATGAATAAATAAATAAATAAATAAATATTGAGGAAACTTAAGGCACACAGATTAGGAGGAGAAATTTTTTCCTGAGCAGAGGCATGGCTGACAAATAGGCAGCAGAGAGTTTGCATAAATGGGAAGAAATCAGAATGGAGGCACGTCACAAGCGGTGTTCCTTAGGGGTCAGTGTTGGGCCCGTTGTTGTTCACAATTTACGTAAACGACATAGATGAGGGAATAAATAGCGACATAAGCAAATTTGCTGATGACACCAAAATAGGCCGTCCAATTCATTGTAATGAGGACATTAGAGCACTCCAGGATGATTTGAATAGACTGATACAATGGTCGGAGAAGTAGCAGATACAGTTTAATATAGACAAATGCAAAGTTCTAAATGTTGGACAGGAAAATAACCATGCGACATATAAACTAAATGATGTAGATGTTAATACTACTGATTGCAAGAGGGATTTAGGAGTTCTGGTTAGCAGTAATCTAAAATCAAGACAACAGTGCATTAGTGTTCTCAGTAAAGCTAACAGAATCCTTGGTTTCATATCAAGAAGTATAAATAATAGAAATCCTCAGGTTGTTCTTCAACTCTATATATCCTTGGTTAGACCTCATTTAGACTATGCTGCTCAGTTCTGGTCACCGTATTACAGAATGGATATAAATGTTCTGGAAAACGTACAGAGGAGGATGACAAAGCTGATCCTAAGTATCAGAAATCTTCTATATGAGGGTAGACTGAGGGCCCTGAATCTGCACTCTCTAGATAGGCGTAGAATTAGGGGGTGATATGATTGAGGTGTATAAATGGAAAACAGGAATAAATAAAGGGGATATAAATAGTGCGCTGAAAATTTCCAGCCAAGACAGGACTCGCAGCAATGGTTTCAAGTTGGAAAAATTCAGATTCAGGAAGGATATAGAAAAACACTGGTTTCGTAATAGAGTTGTGGATGAGTGGAACAAACTCCCGAGTACTGTCATAGAAGTGAAAACATTGTGTAGTTTTAAAAATAGGTTAGATAAATACATGAATGGGTGTGGGTGGGTGTGAGTTGGACCTGACTAGCTTGTGCTACTAGGTCTGATGCTGTGCTCCTTCCTAAAGTGGAAGTGACCTGACTAGGTGGATCATTGGTCTAAGCCAGGGGGTGACATGGACCTGCATCGCATGGGTCAGTAGGCCTGCTGCAGTGTTCCTTCTTTCTTACGTTCTTTTCTTATATATTTAACAACACTGCGACTAAATGGGGATCAAACCCGTGTTGTTTTAGCCCGCCTCATGGTGAGCAAAAATTCCACGACGCTCTAATCCATGGGACCATGCAATCCTACAAGAATAATGCACCCAGCAGAGGTAGGTGTTGTACCGTGATCCGAGGACAGAGCTAATTTCATTCTACTCCCCGTTTGGTGAACTAGCCTCCACAAGCAGTATATATCTCATTGTAACCATGAACGAGTGGTATTTAATCAATAACAACACTGCAACTAGCCGAGGGATTGAACCCGTGTTGTTTTAGCCCACCTCATGGTGAGCGAAAATTCCATGATGCTCTAAGTCTAACCCATGGGACCATACAATCCTACAAGAATCACACACCCAGCAGAGCTAGGTGTTGTACCATGATCCGAGTGTAACTTCCATGCACTTTCACAGCTTCTATGCGAAAGTGCATAGAAGCTGCCCCTTTCGCAGTTTCTATGCGAAAGTTCATAGAAGCTACCCTAATTGCTGTCAGTAACACTATCCATCAAAAGTCAGGTGGTTACAGTATCTCAAAATTACTAATCAACAGGATATTACCCATTCTGGAGACCGCTGTGACATGATGCCAACCCGTTTCACCATATTAGTGTCACAACTACTACCTCAACCCATGCAACACTCCACCTGACTCCCGCCACTATATATACTCCTTTTCTTAGATATCTCCGTATTAGGAATGAAGAAAGCCACTCGTGGCAAAAAAATTTCCTTTAATAAATGTCCTGAGCTATACATGTCTTTTTCCACATCTTGTCGGTATTACCATACCATTTCTTTATCTTTACAATGTTTGTCTAGCCAACAGTTAATACCAATTGTTCTGGACATTTATTCATTTCTAACACCCCTTCTTGGCAAAATGCAGCATATAACAAGACGCCCCCCTTCTTCCTAATTATATCTATTGCTCTCCTATACTTTCTAACCAAATCCTCACTTCTATGCTTGCCTACATCACTGCCTTCAGCACTGAGGTAGATAATAGAATTGATCTCATTATCATTCATGGATTTGTCAAGCCGACTAACAATATCCTCCATCCCAGCCCCTGTCTCCTACTCCTATCCTTCAAGCAGAAGGCCCTATCCATGTACTTAATCTGACTTTCCCCAACAAGCACAATCTTTTTACCTTCCTTGGTGTTCATCGTGACGTTTCCAGTAGTCGACACATATTCGTCGGGTAGCACGGAGAATAGGTTCGAAGTTTCCACAGCAGTCTCTTCGTTCTTCATCGTTTTTGTCTCTCCATCAGTCCTCTTGATCCTCAGATTCGTTCAGTGCTGTCCTGGTTCCTTTCTTGACCTGAGGAGTCACAACAGGAGAATCACTACGAATCCTCTTGCTTTTCCTCAGTCAATCACCGTATCTCGAGCTTAGCCACCATCAGCTCCTCCTTAAGCTGCTGGTAGAGTTGCTCAGTAGAGGACAAGATCTTGGTTCAGTTTAACAGAGAGCACACTAGACACATATTCACAGGAGCAAAGTCTACATCACCACTGTGTATTCACAAGAGCAAGGTCCACGTCACCAGTCAAACAAGGTCCACGTATCTGTCCAGTCTTTTTCCCTAAGCTACCCAATAATTTGCTTCAGTACCTCAGGTACTAATCAAACCCAACCCTTTTCAATCATATGTTTATCCAATCTATTTTTTAAAGCTACCCAAGGTCTTAGCCTCTATGACCCTACTCAGCAGATTGTTCCATGCATCGACAACTCTGAAAACCAGTACATCCTTTCTAAATCTAAATTTATCTAATTTAAAACCGTGCTGATTTTTCATATATCAAATACTCGGTGTCGGTGTTTGTATTTATTCTGTGCCCTGAAGTGCCAGGTACACTGGTCTTATTCGCATTCTGTGTCGTGCTCGCTACATGCTTTCTGCTTCCATCACTCTCCTTGACCGCTGTATTTTAATACACTACTGTATATCATTTACCAACAGACTGTACACTAGTTTCCACAGGGCGTCAGATACTGCTCGTAATTTTTTTGTTCATTATGAAAAACCGCCTTTTTCCTGCGTACGTTCCTGGGATCGTTTCCAGTACTCGTCTTTGTGCGTAAACTCACTTATATATACCCAAATATATTTGATTGCAGGGGTCGAGTCTCAGCTCCTGACCCGTTCTGGTCGCTAGCCTTATCGTACCTTTTCCTAAACTGTGTTTGGATCCTGCCTCTACCACTTCACTTTCTAGGTAGTTCCACTTCCTGATCACTCTAAGCCTGTTGGAATACTTCTCAATATCCCTGTGGCTCATTATGTTTTCAGTTTTTAGCTGTGCCATTGTGCTCCTGCTTCCAGTCACTCAAACAGTCTATCCCTGTCCAGCTAGTATTTTGTACATTGTTGTTATATCACTTCTAGTCTTTCTGTCCTCTAATGTCATCAGTTTTATCTCCTCTAGTCTCTCCTCATAGCTCATACCTCGGGACTCTCCTCGTTGCAAACCTCTAACTTCTCCAGTTTCTTGAAAAATTTTATTAGGCGCGGATTCCATGCTGGTGCTACATACTCCAATATGAACCTGACATATATCGCATATAATGTCGTAAATGAAAGTTTAAGTATTGTTGTTAGTGCTCATCTCCAAACTCACCTATATGTGCATGCGAGTGACCGAACTTTGCAGTTATGTATGTTTACATACTGACCGAATTATGCCTTAAGGGTTCGAACTCCAGCTCTTTCCCCTCGCCCCCTAACATTTTATCGATCTGAGTAATTGATTCCAGACCCTTTGTTGTCTTATATCTTGTTTTAACTTTATGTCAGGAGTCTTCTTCCCTCGTAACCTCGTTCATTTTACTTGTTTTTCCAACCTTTACGCTCATATCTTTCTTTCCGTCCTTTTGGCTTATATGACAGTTCACTTGTTATCTATGCCTTCTTGCTTTGGTTCCTTATAAGCCGAATATTCTGTCCTTATTTACCCTATCAATGTCCCTGATTATCTTGCATTTCATGATAACGTCTCAGTTCTGCCACCAGTTGGAAAATTTTAATCTTGTTGAGTTTCACTATGATTTAGGTGTGGGCTCCAAGCCGGTAACGTATACTCGAAGACTGCCCTGGCAAGTGTGGCTTACATCGTCTTAAATAATTTAGCATCAGAACATAAGGATGGAGGACCGCTGCATGCTTCCCTCCTCACCATGATCCTGCCTAATCTCTTTCAGGTACTCATAAACTATCGAGACACTTCATACCTTATAGAGCGATCTCTAGTATTGTATATTGGCAAATGCTTTCTGTCAGTCTAAGAAAATTTTTTTTTTCTTTAATGTTTATTTCCGTCCTCCTTTCGTAAAGTTTCATTAAGTTCGTTAGACAGAATTTCTGTTAATGTTTTGCTACGGCTCTCCTTCCTAGATCTTCCCTCAGTCTTCGCGTTATCTTTTCCATCACTTTAAACGGTTTAGAACCGTTTATCTGTCACTTTTGTATAGATCGGCACATCGGAAGTTTTCCAGTAGTCTGGTACGTCAATCTCAAGGGAATTCTTGTACATCCTGCCAGACAGGTTTGCTCGCCGTACTTATAGTGATTATCGATGGGGTAATTTTGTTTGTAAGAGCAAATAAGAAAATTTATCCCGAAGAAGGTCTTAGTCACATGGTGACATACACAGTGGAACTTTTGCTCATTTGACAAAAGCCTTCTGTTGGTTTACCGGTCCATCTTGTATGGTATACTGCCACCCTCCCAGGATGCCGCTCATAACAGTCGACTATCACCCAGGTATTTATTTACTGCTATATGAACAAGTGTCATAGGTGTAGAAAAGTTTGTTGTGTTCCCAGTGATACCTTTTCATCCTTGCAGAATTTGCTGAGTTCTTCAGGATGCTACAGTACCTCTTCTTTTACTCTTACAAAGTTCCCCAGCTCCTCTTGGTTTGCAAAACTGTTTTTATAAGCTCCATCACTAAATTTCCAGTTTAGTTTCTCGCCAACCTTGTTCTGCATGTGTAGTCCCCAGTCTTTTGAATTTTAAATACCTGTTATCTCTAATACTTCAAATGTGAATATCAAGCATTTTTGATAAGATTTCAGTTTGTGGGTGATGGGGTGTTTAGCGACGTGGAGGGTTAGTTATGACTTAGTTTCGCCTTCTGACTTTCGGTTAATTAATTCGAATCACTAATGTTGTATTTATGATTAAACTTCTGTATTGAGCCACCTACTGTGTCCATGTCTGGTTCGTTTCATTTTCTCTCTGTTCTTGCACTGAAGAAATGTTTCCTGACGTCTTTGGGACGGTTGCCTTCTGCTTGATCCTTCCTGGTAAAGTATGATTTTGTCTACCTAGTCTGTGCCTTAGATGTCCTGTATTAGGAGTTCCTCCAAGGAAAAGACACCTGGTTGGCGCAGTATTTAAAAAAATAACCGGGAATGAACTCAGAACAGACTGAAGGTGTGTGTATGTGTGTACTCACTTAATTGTAGTTGCAGGGGTCGAGACTAAGCTCCTGTGTGTATGTGTGTGTACTCACCTCACCTAGTTGTGGTTGCAGGGGTCGATTCTTGGCTCCTGGCCCCGCCTCTTCTCTGGTCGCTACTGGGTCACTCTCCCTGAACCATGAGCTTTATCATACCTGTGTGTGTGTGTGTGTGTGTGTGTGTGTGTGTGTGTGTGTGTGTGTGTGTATGTGTGTGTGTGTGTGTGTGTGTGTGTGTGTGTGTGTGTGTGTGTGTGTGTGTGTGTGTGTGTGTGTGTGGCTACAGCTGCAAGGGTTCCTCTCCAGCCGTACCCCAGATATTATGTCTTACACATTTAAATCCATGCCTGAATTTTGCCTCTGGAAGATAAGGATTTCAGGCTAAATTTTATATAGAATCTGGTCTTTGCGCTATAAATTAGTTCTATAAACTGTTCCACTGTATAACAAAACCAATGCATCAGTGTATATCTATACCAGTGTATAACAAAACCATTGAATCTATGTACAAGTTTTCTAATTTATAACAACTGTTACACTTCATAACAAATTAAATTCATTACAGGTTCACTATATAATTGCTCCACTGTACAAAAATCCCACTATATTACAGTTCCACTTTATCACAATGCTTCTACATCTCTCTTAAACTACCGTATTAATCCAGTATATTGTACGTGTACGAGTATTTGTTACTGTAATACAAGTACCATAACGATGTAAAACTACCAGTGCACTATCACCGTACCACTGCAGTGTTGAACCACTGCACCCCTGTGTACCCCAGGCTGGACCCGTCATCACCAAGAGGAGGCATTGGACTGTCCTCTGTCGAGTGATGAACCTGGCTAGACACCCACTCTCTCGCACTAGTGTTCGTTAGTTTGCTCACAGTCTTATTATCATTTATTCATTCACTCTCTCTCTCTCCCACAGAAACACGCTGTTCTTGGTTTGTTCGCCAGGACAAAAATCTTGACATGTCTTTGTTATAAGATGTTCCGTTCAGTGGTTCCGCCATCATGGATAGTGTAACAAGACGGTATGTCTAAGTGTCTTGTACCTTCATGTATCTAAAAGACACGTTAAGGTAGGGAGAGCAGAGCGCCCAGTACTGAACCACGGCAGCAGGGAACACTAACTTACCTGTGCTGGACTCACTGCTCTCATGGGCCATGGGCGGGTGCAAGGAGCAAGTGTCAAAACCACTTGTCCAAGTACCACTGACAAACTGTGCCCTGCCAAATGCAATTTTTCGTAAATTTTGCATATTTCATTTCCTTTTTGGCCGATATGATTGAAACTTCAGCACAGCATACTCGATATAACCTTCTAATAGTACACCAAAAATGAACGTAATCTGTCCATAAAAAAAAAGGTCGTTAAAATTCTGACCAAATGCTCCCTTAAAGGGGTGGATCGGCAAGCTAGATGAAGGCTTCAGTCAGATGACCAAAAGCTCTAGCGGCGAGTCATCATATGACTAAGATCCTCATCAGGAAACACTTGTCCTATTTCCTGACAAATCATACCTTACCTGAGCAGCAAAATAGACGTGTGAAATCTTGGGTTAATCTGACGTATCAGGGAACCCAAGTGAAATCAAGCATTTATCTTGGAGTTTGGTGGTTAATCTTGCTACAGCTTGAAAAACCTCTGATAATCTCTGAGATTTTAGCCATAATAGACCAGGGGTCAGCTCAGGAGGACACCTGCTACCAAAATTAAGCTTTTTCTATGCAAATGATATTAATATGATTTAAAGAAAAACGAAATACATTTATATGCCTATGAGGAATCCCCCCGTAATACTAACTGAAATCCATTCAAGATGGATACATTGACGCTGGTGAAATTTTTTTGATTCGATGAATTTAAGCTGCCCTTACTTTTCTTAGATTAAACTTGATTGGTACCTGCCATTCTCCGGATTCTGTAAGAATCCTACGGGTTTAGCGTTTCCCTATGATCAAAGCAATAACACTGTTTACAGCGAAACACAGATGGTCAGTCAATAGTCACTGCAACTCATCCTCCATCTTGTCAACAGACAACAAACGCTCGACATAACGCAGTATGATCCTCAATGACAAACTTAAGCTGCTTGTTTTTTCCGTCATTGTTATCGAATTATACGTTAATAATGGTTTATATACATTAACCTAGTCTACATAAGTTACTCTACTGAATTTAACAATAGTAACAAAGTAAAGTAATAAGCAAAAAAGTATCTGGACACAAAATTACGTCAATTTTAATTTCAATTACAAGTCGAGGACATGAGAATCAGGTATAACATTACAACGACCACTGATGTGACTAATACTAATAGCAAAAGGCTAGATACGGAAAGTCCATCTCGTTATCCTGCCATTTTTTTTATTTCATAGTATTGATAAAGGTGATAACGTTGTGGTAGGAAAATACTGTAATTTTGAATGGAGATGTGCCCAAGTATAGTTTGGAGGAAAAGCAAAATAGGATGGAGTGTGTCAGTGGCTGCCGACTTCTGCAGAAGCACAGTACCCACTTCATAATCTCTCGCATCTATATGTAAGAAAAGTTTGCTGAAGTTAGGGATCCGAAGAATAAGAGCAGAGGAAACCAAGCACTTCAACTGTACCAACGCCAATTCGAAATCATGAGTCCAACGAAATCTAACATTGGTGTTAGGGAGCTCAGTAAGAGGAGCAGCGATCTGAGAGAAGTTAGGGCAGGACCTGCGGTAATAACCAGTCATACCAAGAAATCCCTTGACTCCCTAGTTTGTTGTACTGGATAGGTTGAAATAGCACGAACCTTGCATCAACGGGAGTACCCTCACCCTGGACTTAAGCGAAAACCGAGGTAGGTCATGCTGGATTGCCCAAAACTACACTTAGCTAAGTTCACGGTGAAGTTGTAGTGTGCCAATCTCTCAAACAATGTTGAGGTATGTCAGGTGATGTTCTCAGTCCTTACTATAAACCACTAAGCCCTTCAGGTTTACTTCAGCTCCATCTAAGTTGTAGGTCAGCTAGTGCATCAGACACTGGTGTAGCTGGGTATGCCTACTCCATACCTGTTTCCTATTACTACATTACTACCGATAGAAGAGCTGTGCCCATAGACCTGTGCTCCCGCCTTGTGGCCATAGGCTTACCTTCAGATCACCCCACAATACCCTGCGTTGCTTTCACTACCCTAACAGACAGCTGACAGCAACAAATGCCTCCTCACTTTTCCTCGCTAGACTTGGGGGTCTTGCCCCCAGAGCAAGCCTAGACACACTGCCTGTATCAAGAACCCAATACAGCAGAGACGCCGCCTCCCGAGAGTATTCACAGCTACCAGACCTATAACCATTTTTATTGACGAGGCTGTGTTGCATAAATCGAAGGGTGTGATGAAATAGTTGAACAGCCCATCATGAACAGTGAAGACAGAAACTTGATAATATCCTATGAAGGAGATCTAAACGGCTAACATACAAAGCTCCCGACACACGATCAATATGGCCATCAATGCATGGGAGGGGGTATCCATCTGGCATTCACCTTATGATAATTAGTACACATCTAAAACTCCCGTCAGTTTTGAATACTAAAATGCAATGCGAAGCCCAAGGGCTTATACTTCGTTCTATCAATCCATGTGATGACAGAAAGTCTACTTTCCTCGGTGTTTTGTGCTTCGGAGGACTCATCCTATAAGGAGATTGTTTAATAGGGAATGCACCCTGTACATCATCATGTACATCAAGAGTACAGCGTTTAGGAACATCACTGGACAAACAAGGGTATTCAAGTATCATGTGTTTAATGTCACTCGCTTCATCTGCATCAAGGTTACTAAGAAAATTATCAAGTGACTGTATTATAACGGAATTTTGAAACGTACCTCTATACTTCTAGAGACGTCAGACAGACTGACACGATCTGTCCTAGGAAGTATAGTAGTTACTCCGACTTCAGTAGTAAACCTTGAGTTTATTAATGTGGTACATATGATCAGATTTTTTTTTTCCCAGACGTGCATACTAAATAATTTACGCTGCTAAGTTTTTTGACTACTTCCAGGGGGAGCCAGCATACCTGGTGTGGAAAATACTGTATATACTTTCCAGAAATTCAGTATTTATATGTACATAGATGGCCATACTGTATTTAATAATATTTATGTCATAGAAAACGGAAAGCCTGCGTCTGGGCAGACAGGAGACTCGCCATCTTGGTTTTGAATTTTGTACAAACGTTGGTGTAATGGGAAGAATTTTTCGTGCTCTAGAGGTTAAAATTGTGTTAACACCTCTCAAATAGGAGGCGAAACTGGTGGATGTGCATTCCTGCATAACTTGAGATATCAGACGACTGAACAAGACAGCTCCAGGAACCTCAGATAAGCTCTCTAGATTTGTGTGTAATTCTGGCCAGCATTATTTTTATAGATTTAGTTAGAGTGAGGTTTTCTGAGTATGATACACATTAATCTCCAGTCAAATTGGTGAGTGATATTAAGATATATTTTCCTTCTGTTATGTAATTGTGTATATATATAACCATTTATTATTTTAATATACAGCCCACAAAATTTATATATTTACCAGTATTCCTGGTTATACATATTTCATTGGTAATTAATAGGTCCAGAGCAACTTGTGGATATGACAGTGGTAGGTATCGAAGGGGGACATATTTTGCGACCTAGGTGTCCCAAATTCCTACTTGTCTATGCAACATTGATAAATAGTAATTATCTTTGCTATCATTTACTGTTATGTACATAATTAGTTACATTCAGATAAATGCAATTTTCCACACCTGGCTTATTGACCATGACCTGGTACTAATTTCAGAGCCATCATCTTAGCACCTGCATACTTTTCATATCGCTGTTTCATTCTAGCTTGAGCAGCAAATAAGTTTTTCGCTGCTAGTTCTCTAGCAGTTTTCAAATGGTGTTGCATTAATAAAGGTGACGTCCTCAGTGATGGATTTGACTTTCCTGTTCACATGTTTTTTTAATACAGTGAGTGGACCACGCACCTGCTGGCCGAATATTAATTCAAAAGGGCTAAAACCGAGGCTTTATTGTTCACTTTCTCTCATAGCAAACAGAAGAGAAAGTATCTCTTCCTCCGTCTCTAGAAAAATGTTCACAATAAACCCTGGTGATAACTGGTAGAAAGCACAGACCTAATTCCCAAGTGGGATAATGCCCCACAAAAGATTTTAGATGTAAAGTTGGATCCTTGGTCCGACTAAATCTCTCGTAGCAATCCAACTTATGAGAAATATCTCATTAGTGCTCTGACAATAGTACGGGCATTAATTTTTCTCATGGGAATAGCTTCGGAATAACGTGTCGCTGCATCCTTACTAGTGAGCAAGTATTAGTTTCGTAGCTTGGTTCTAGGTAGAGGACCAATATAATGTATTATGAAATGTGAGATAGGGAGATAAGAATGAGAGGAGCAGGTGGAGGTACGTGGGCAGGCTTAGCTGTTAACTGATAGACTTGGCAATGCTGCACATGATCGGAGACAGTTTCATTCATTTTAGGCCACGTGAAGTGCTTTTTCATTGTGAGCGAAATCAAAGGCTTGCTCACGAAATGTTTCCGTAAACGTACACGATGCTTCGTTGTAGAGGAAACACTGTCAGCTGTAGAATTGCAAGTACTTTATTCATAAGTACATCATTGCTATAATAGTAACATTTATTCCTTTGCTTATCTCTCAGTTACCGCTATATCTTTCGGTCTCAAGAGACTGGTCAACAAACTGATCTTAGATCAGTGGTGTCCTGGCCAGGCTCACTAGTGAGTCCATTGCCTCGCTAAACCCTCGGGGTTTAAAATCAGAATTTTATCATCAGCATCAGCTAATTCAGCTGGAGAGAAGGATGGTTATTGAATTTTTGACATAGCCCGAGTAATAACGCTGAGACGAAATAAAGTAGGATTCTCTACAAGTTTCAACTGCAAAATTCTCATCAGTGGCATTATCAATGACAAGTGGGTCTTTACATATACTAGCTTGAAGAATATTATTCCCTATCATCAAACTTGCTGATTGAGTGGAAACGAATCACTAGAAATACCCATTGAAATGTAACCAGTGTAATAGTTTGTCTTTATATACAGTTTATTAAGAGATACTTTTTATTACATCTCCACCAAAGGCTTCTAACAAGACATCTAATTTTGGTATAAGTCATTTTTTATGGGTAGCATATCTTTCAACAAGGAGAGATAACTGCTGATATCTAGATATCTATAAGGGTAATTACAACAGTTAGTTAAGATTCGTTTAGTCTCACCTTCCCTGTACCAAGGTAAGGAATCATAGCAGAACGAATTATATCCTCAGATATCTTTTTTGATCGTAGTCAAATAGACTGAGATGCATTTATTTGCTTGAACAAAAACAGAAACTGGCGCACGGGTAAGACTTTCGTGCCTTTGTTGCATGGAACGTGAACATATGATTTATGGGGACGCCAGCAGCACGATTATTTCTCACATCTCTTTCCCGTATACCTGGAGAAGGTTTTAAGGGTCAACGCCCCCGCGGCCCGGTCTGTGACCAGGCCTCATGTGGATCAGGGCCTGATCAACCAGGGAGTAACTGTTGGCCGCACGTAAACCGACGTACGAACCACAGCCCGGCTGTGACTTTGGACAGAGATTTAAGGTCTCTGTCCAAAGCCTTCTGGAAGACAACCAGGGGTCTATTGGTAATCCCCTTTATGTATGCTGGGAGGCAGTTGGATAGTCTTGGGCCCCTGACACTTATTGTGCTGTCTCTTATCGTGCTAGTGGCGCCCCTACTTTTCATTAGGGGGGATGTTGCATCGTCTGCCGAGTCTTATGCTTTCATAGGGAGTGATTTTCCTGTGCAGATTTGGTACTAATCTCTCTAGGACTTTCCAACTATATAATCGTGTATCTCTCTCGCCTGCATTCCAGGGAGTACAGTCGAGGAACTTCAACCGTTCCCAGTATTTTTGGTGTTTTATCATACTTATGTGTGTCGTGAGGGTTCTCTGTACATTTTCTAGGTCAGCAATATCACCTGCCTTGAAAGGCGCTGTTAATGTGCAGCAATATTCCAGCCTAGACAGAACAAGCGACCTGAAGAGTGTCATCAAGGGTTTGGAAGCAATTGGCTTGTACTCACTGGAGCGCAGGCGAGAGAGAGATATCATAATCTACACTTGGAAGAGTCTGGAGGGCCTGGTCCCTAATCTGCACACAAAAATCACTCCCTACGAAAGCAAAAGACTTGGCAGGCGATGCAACATACCCCTAATGAAAAGAAGGGGCGCCACTGGTACACTAAGAAAACTCAGTAAGTGCCCGGGGCCCAAGACTGTTCAACAGTCTTCCACCAGCCATAAGGGGCATTACCAATAGACCCCTGGTTGTCTTCAAGAGGGAGCTGGACAGATACATAAATTCAGTGTCGGATCAGCCGGGCTGTAGTTCGTACGTTGGACTGCGTGCGGCCAGCAGTAACAGCCTCGTTGATCAGGCCCTGATCCACAGGGAGGCCTGGTCGTGGACCGGGCCGCGGGGACGTTCATCCCCGGAATGCCCTCCAGGTCAATGTCCAGGTACTGCACGCTGATAACTCACAGGTAACAAGTTGTAAGCCTCTAGTACCGTTTCTTTAACAGTATCATATTAATGTACTCGTCAAAGAGCAAGTTTGAGCTCTGCGTGTCAAAGCAGTGCTCAGTAATGTTGCCCATTGTTTGCGTGGTAATTCATTGCATGTGCCCGATTCTCAAACATATCAAAATATGTATTTAAGCCGCTTTCAAAAAACTTTGGAACCTTGGAGGCTGCTTTTGTATGTTAAATGCGTCCTGTACTGTGTCACAAGTTTGCTCTGATCTAGTCGACTGTTGTCTCTCAAAGGGAGCAGTTTTTCATTGGAATTCTTCCTCATTTAATTTCCTCTAAGCCTCTGTGCAATTCGCAAGTGTATCAGGCGTTCCATACTTTGAAACTGATGATCATAGATCGTTCATTTCCTACAAGGAAATGAACGTATTTTTCTTAACGTTCTATAGGTCGGGCGCCTAATCCAGATATTCCTTAAGTTTCTAGATCATGTCTAGGATTATTGTATAAAGATGTAGAAGCAGTAGTGCGAGTATGATGGTGAGTCACACCACTGCTACACTGACTGTTAAGTGTCCCAGTGAGGAGAGGAATCAGCGAAAGTGGAGTTACACTAGATTCAGATACTTCTGCCTTAGCTCCCTCATCTTATAAGTCATCAACAAGGGTCATTTTATCTAATCGAGACACGAGGCTTTCTGATTCTGATATTTAACCAGAAAGCTCTGTGTATACAGGAAACAATAGATCACGAATTAATGCTCTGGCTAATGTTACGTTATATTTCATACACAAACATATTTCGCTTCCTGCCAACATGTTTGAAGTTTTAGTGTATTTCGACAGAGTACGAGGTTATGTTCCTAGCAAAATGTTACTTTACAAAATAGATTATGGCAGAAAGCTATTATCTAAGAGTAAGAGCTCATTAACAGTATCCGTTTCCTTGGATCAAGAGAAACGGACAAGCACATATCCACCACATATGGCAAGGCTATTCAACTGGCGGCCCGCGGTCCGAATTCGGACCTTCTGAGTGTTGTAGTTGGACCGCGGTCTTCAGGAGAAAGTTTAGTTAAATAACATTTGTTACCAGGTTCAGGATCAGGTGGTACACAAGAGCGGGATTAATACAATATTCTGTCTGAATGGAATACATACACTGAATGGAATACAGTACTCTAGCAAAGCTAAATAGTGACATTTTCTTCCATTCAGTGGTAATTCATATTGGTAATTATCACTTGTGCAATGAAATTCTCTTTTTTAGCATTTTGGAAAAAGTTTGTCCGCATATGGGCTGGGAAATCTGGCGACCCTGGACCCTAACTGAGTGTAAAATATGTATCCGGACCTCTGCATATATTGGTACTTGCCCAAGTGGACCTTTGCTCATAGTAGTTGAGTAGCCCTGACATATGGTGTACAAGACAGCTGTAACTCCTCAGATCAGGAGAAGATTCAAAGTATCTGGCTATAGTGTCACTAGTTAGTCAAACTTGGCAATCTCTCCAACTCCAACTTGCATGGAGTGAAACATTCCCTGACCATGTTAAACTTCCTTGAGAAACTGAACAGACGCAAATCTACAAGGCCGGATGAAGTAGTAACAAGAATATAAAATAATCTAGATACCACATTCCATAACTATTAACAATTATACTCAATAAATCAACTGAAGAAGGTAAAATACCCTACGACTGGAAACGGGCTGATCAACATGATTTTTCAATACATGATCCTTCCTAGTGAATTTATTGGAATTCTTAAAGTACATTAGTAAATACTACTGAGAAAATAAAATCCCTCGAGATGCAGTATACATACCTCAACTTCCGGAAAGCCGTCGACAAAGCACAGCGTTAAACATCAATGAGTAAATTTAAATCTTATTTCGTATGGTAAGTGACAGTCTTCAGACTTGACTCAGGAATTGGCGCCTTCAGTGGCGAAGAGTGATGAACGGGGGCTGCCTAGGGATCGGTCCTTGCTTCAGTCTTGTCGTTTATACATAAATGATCTACAAATTGGGTTTACATCCATTTCCTGGATGACACGAAATGGATATGTGAAGCGGCTGTGTGAAGGTATCGGGGAGAACTGGATAGGCTTTGGCAGTAGCAGGAAAAAGTGGAAGATGAATGTTAATGTAGATAAGTGTAAGGTGGCACAATTTAGATATAATAATGTAAGGTATGCATAAACGGGAGCTTCCTCTCGGAGAGACAAGTAAAGAGGAAGACCTCGGACACCATAAGCAGTGATGTAATATATGCCAAGCAATATCCTGCTGCGAGTAGCAAAGTCAATAGGATGCTCGGTTGATAACTAGAGAACAAAACACTCGAAACACTACTATTACTGTGAATATATGATAATAGTATACAATACCGACAAGTTGATAAGTAAGACACGTGCTTATACTTGCGGTCCCCGCCTCTCCTATCGTCAAGACTGTCTCCACCCCACTTTGACAGTATATGTCTCCATATTGTTGTTTCAGATCCACATTGTTCCAGACTATGGAACAGAACTCTTATTCTGTTTCCTGACAAACCTTACCTTCTCCAGTTTGAGGGACTGACCACCTCAGAACTACGTCCTGAGAGCAATGAACTGATTACATCGTCTTCACATCTCTTCTGCTTCCGCTGCCTCTTCTGTGTTCCACTGAAGAAACCTACTGTATAGGCGAAACGTTTCGGAATAAAGATTCCCACTGTTACACGTGTCTTACATACCAATACTAATACTGTACAATGCTCTCATGAAATCCACTTTGAATACGCTATTCCGGTCCGGTTCCATAATTATGTTGAAGGTGTAGATAAACCTGAAAGAGTGTAAAGAACAAAATAACTTATGCGATGAATAAGAAAGTTTAGATCACTCGGCTTTTTGTCACTCAGAAAGCAAGTACTATGAAGTGACTTAATCAGACAAGGTAAAGAATGAAGATCATTTTAGGAGAAAACTGAAGCAGCTACATGAAAAAAAAAGTACCATGGATGGGGATAGAACCCGCGACCAGAGTCTCAAAACTCCAGATCGTCGCGTTAGCCACTGGGTCAGCTAACCACAATAATATTCATCCAACTAGGTATATTTCTACACCATAGGTGTCTATGCTAACCTTCCTATGGTGTAGAAATATACCTAGTTGGATGAATTTTATTGTGGCTAGCTGGTCCAGTGGCTAACGCGAAGGTCTGGAGTTTTGAGACTCTCTGATCGCGGGTTCTATCCCCGCCCGTAGTATGGTTTGTTTGCAATCGTGTCACTACGATTTCGTGAGTCATGTAGTCAGCTACATGAAATTATGGAATAAAAATCCATAGCAAGCATAGTTTAAAACGAATTTGAGTAAAGGATTTACTGCAGCAATGGAACAGTCTCTCCTCTGAAGTTGCTAGTGCAAAATATATTCAGCCCTTCAAGAACTCATTGAATGCACACTGTAGAAATGTATGATTCTTCTAGTCACAGTCCACACCTGGTATGGGCCACAGGCCCATAACAGCAATCCAAGGGATGTCTGGTTATCCTCAGTCCACACAAGCTCAGCATTTAGTGGTAGAACTAGTAGTAGTAGACACAACTCTGTGGCAGGAATGGTTGCAGCTAGAGTTATACTACTGTATAGAGGAGGTAGTTGCAGTCCTTGTCTTCCATTTACTACTACTGTCGCACTCTAGTATGATACGGCTATATTTTTCCCGTTTTATTTCGTCGGTGGCGGCCGGGAGTGGAAGGTGAGAAGAAAATTGACATTTATAGAACCCTTTGACCCCATGGGGTTAGCGCTTATTTTTATAATAATAATAATAGTAACAGCGCTTTGACCTATTAGATTACTCAGTGTTCATGGCAATAAAAAAAAAGGGTGGCAAGAGAGCATTCTGATTCGGTATTGCTGCTTCAGTCATTAAAATTTTAGATAGCAGTAGTGAGTCCTTCATCGAAATAATAGTCGATACTTCTCTACATACAGCCTCCGTGTAGACTGTAAGATGTTATTAACTGCCTTTCCCATGTACACGCTCTCACTCACCCTCTCCCCCCCCCCCCTCTCTCTCTCTCTCTCTCTCTCTTCTCTCTCTCTCCTCTCTCTCTCTCTCTCTCTCTCTCTCTCTCTCTCTCTCTCTCTCTCTCTCTCTCTCCCTCTCTCCATAAAAGTAAACTCTGCTCCCTTGTATGACAAGCGATTGAGGCTCCCTGGCACTGTTACTAGAAGAAGCTGGCTCTCTCACTTGGCACTGAAGTAGGGTATGCCAGCCGCTTCCCCGGGCACTAGTATTGGCACTCAGTGGCAAGTTTTCTCCAGTACAGACGGGGCAGACAGTGGTTACACTTAGTGGTAGTTTGACAACCTGCAGTGAGTATTGTATGGTGCTTTGTGTATGGTGCTGTGTTGTGTATGGTGCTGTGGTGTGTATGGTGCTGTGGTGTGTATGGTGCTGTGGTGTGTATGGTGCAGTGTTGTGTATGGTGCTGTGGTGTGTATGGTGCTGTGGTGTGTATGGTGCTGTGGTGTGTATGGTGCTGTGTTGTATATGGTGCTGTGGTTTGTATGGTGCTGTGTGTGTGTTATGGTGCTGTGTTGTGTATGGTGCTGTGTTGTGTATGGTGCTGTGTTGTGTATGGTGCTGTGTTGTGTATGGTGCTGTGGTGTGTATGGTGCTGTGTTGTGTATGGTGCTGTGTTGTGTATGGTGCTGTGGTGTGTATGGTGCTGTGTTGTGTATGGCGCTGTGTTGTGTATGGTGCTGTGGTGTGCATGGTGCTGTGGTGTGTATGGTGCTGTGTTCTGTATGGTGCTGTGGTGTGTATGGTGCTGTGGTGTGTATGGTACTGTGTTGTGTATGGTGCTGTGGTGTGTATGGTGCTGTAGTGTGTATGGTGCTGTGTTGTGTATGGTGCTGTGGCGTGTATGGTGCTGTGTTGTGTATGGTGCTGTGTTGTGTATGGTGCTGTGGTGTGTATGGTGCTGTGTTGTGTATGGTGCTGTGTTGTGTATGGTGCTGTGGTGTGTATGGTGCTGTGGTGTGTATGGCGCTGTGTTGTGTATGGTGCTGTGGTGTGTATGGTGCTGTGGTGTGTATGGTGCTGTGTTGTGTATGGTGCTGTGGCGTGTATGGTGCTGTGTTGTGTATGGTGCTGTGGTTGGTGTTATGGTGCTGTGTTGTGTATGGTGCTGTGGTGTGTTTTGGTGCTGTGGTGTGTATGGTGCTGTGTTGTGTATGGTGCTGTGGTGTGTATGGTGCTGTGGTGTGTATGGTGCTGTGGTGTGTATGGTGCTGTGTTGTGTATGGTGCTGTGTTGTGTATGGTGCTGTGTTGTGTATGGTGCTGTGTTGTGTATGGTGCTGTGTTGTGTATGGTGCTGTTTTTGTGTATGGTGCTGTGTTGTGTATGGGGCTGTGTTGTGTATGGTGCTGTGTTGTGTATGGTGCTGTGGTGTGTATGGTGCTTTTGTTGTGTATGGTGCTTTTTGTGTGTATGGTGCTGTGGTGTGTATGGTGCTGTGGGTTTTGTATGGTGCTGTGGTGTGTATGGTGCTGTGGTGGGGTATGGTGCTGTGGTGTGTATGGTGCTGTGTTGTGTATGGTGCTGTGTTGTGTATGGTGCTGTGGTGTGTGTATTGTGCTGTGTTGCGTATGGTGCTGTGGTGTGTATTGTGCTGTGTTGTGTATGGTGCTGTGGTTTGTATGGTGCTGTGTTGTGTATGGTGCTGTGGTTTGTATGGTGCTGTGTGTGTATGGTGCTGTGTTTGTATGGTGCTGTGTTGTGATGGTGCTGTGGTGTGTATGGTGCTGTGTTGTGTATGGTGCTGTGTTGTGTTTTGGTGCTGTTGGTGTGTATTGTGCTGTGTTGGTATGGTGTGTGGTGTTATTGTGGCTGTGTTGTGTATGTGCTGTAGTTGTGCATTGTGCTGTGTTGTGTATGGTGACTGGTTTGTGTATGGTGCTGTGGTACTGTTTTATTTTGTGTGAAAACCTATTACAGAGTATTTTCTTCATTTAGAGCGAGTTTTGTGATTTCAAAATCTTTCAATTGGGATGGGGTGTTTGACTGTTGATGTCAGGAGTCAAGTAATCTGACTCGAGATCTGGATATTCTCCCTGATCACCTCCATTTACCCGAACACTGTATAATTCATCGGATTTCACGTTTTTTTCCTGTATAACACACAACAGTTTTTTTTTATTCTCCATTGGAGGTTTGTGAACTAAGAGCTGATGGTGTACACTACTCAACACGTTTCTATTAACTCAACAAAGTCCTCATTTTATAACACGTCTCATCTTACTCAACATCGTCCTCATTTACTCAACACGTCCTACTTCTAACACTCCTCATTCTTTCTCAACACAGTACCTCTTACTCAACACGTCCGTCATCTTACTCAACAACGTCCTCATATTACTATATCATTCACAATTAAATATTAAGAAACTAACCAAACATTGGTGTAATAGAATGTTGATAGATATTTAACAGTTTATGATCAGAAAAACATATTTTTTAGTGTTGGCATGTGCGTTTTTTTACGTCACTTAGGCAAGTGGCAGTTGACTGACGACCCCAGAACTTCATTTTTCTAAACACATGAGAAAGCTTGTGCAGCCAAAGTTTACCTGGTAAAGTTTTAAATTATTACAACGTCATATTTATGTAGCGTTGGAAGAAATCGCAATAAACGCGTGATTGCAAATATATAAAAATACTAGTGAAAATAGGAAAAACACCTGAGCACTTCCATGTGCGTACACATATATTTGCAGAGGAATTATGTATACAAGCGCATGAACGCACTCAGGAGTTTTTCCTAGTTTCACTGTGGTATTTTTATTTATATAGCATTATATTCACAGCATTTGTTAAATTCCAGTTTGTACTGACAGGGCTGTAGTGGCATGTAAACACTTTAACTCAGGTATGAGTTAACATTTTGAGTTGTGCAAAACTTGAGAAGCTTCAGTCCGGAGTCTGTCACAACCAAATGAATTCGGTACTACTTCTTGGTTCCGTCTTTGGCACCCGCGGTGTAGAGTATCAGTGGGATAACAATTCAATCTCTCTCTCGATTCCTGACTCTTCGTATCTTCACATTCACAATTGTATGTTATTTCTGTCTGCAAATTGAGATAAGAGGAGAATTTTGCATTTTTTTTTATTTATTCGGTAGACACATTAAAACGAGTTTTAGAGTTGATACAGTTATGATCCAGATACAGAGATGTGAAAAAAAACACTGATGTACAGATCAGGATGTTTACTGGAGGACACGCTTCGCCACAAGTGTCTTTTTCCACGATTATGATACAGTCATACACCTGAGCACCGTACTGGTGAGTGTCATGCACCTCAGTACATGACTTGCATGGTGTATGTCTCTCCCTGCCGCCACCCACATTCTTCGCCTCTAATCCTAGTTTTGCCAAAACCTTTTTGTATTAATAGTTTTGTTTCTTGGCTCTATCAGTGCTAGTCAATAACGATATTCATGTTAGGAGTTGACCTATACACTGATGCTGTTGTTACTCAGAACGAAACTAAAGTAGCATGTATCATCCGAGTCTGCTGAGATATTTGTGAACCAGTTTGAATTTCGCAAGTTGCGACGGCGGTCTGGTTATGCAATAGCAACTAGTTTAAACTGCATGACACACTAACACCGCTCCACAGGAGCAGTTTTGAATTCAGGACCACTTAATTAGTCCCTCCAATGCGAGCACCAGTACGTCACTGTACAACCTAACATATTGTTTAATATTGTAAACTGCTGTTTAGTTAGGCTAGCTTTACAATGTAATGTACTGGATACAATTAGTTTATAAAAACATATACACTTTTATTATTATTATTATTATTATTATTATTATTATTATTATTATTATTACTACTATTATTATTTGCTATTATAGGGAGTTCTAAATTCGTAGGGGCTAACCTCGCATATGCTGGTGACGTGCGTGCTTCGGGAGATAGGTTTGGTGTAATGTTTACTCCCAGGAAATAAAATAAACCCCTGAGAATTATTCTGGGTTATCCTATAACCTCCAAAATACTTAATATGCGGAGAGAAACATTAGATATACCCAGTGTTGCTGATAAGATACGTGAAGTCAGTGTCAGGTTAGGACTGAAGCTGCTGAGTGGTGATCAAAACAGTGTTGTCTCTAGACAATTACTAGAACATATAATTCGTAGGAGAAGTGAATCAAGATGGATTCAGATAACAGCCACACATAAAAATGTTTGGACTATATGAACTGTATCTTGCTAGGAAACAACATTTTCCGCCACCTTCGCAGATAATAACTTTTGATATCACTATGCCCACCTATCCTCCCATGAAACTAATCATGCACAATCCTCAACTTCAATTACTTTCTAAAATCAGTCCTTCGGAACATATACACAACGTTAGGATAAATAATACTGTCAAACTATCAACGTTTCCGTAACCCTGACAGTTGGGAGGGCAGGAAGTGCTGTTCTTGTAAACCGGCTTGATGGTACTAAAATACAAAGGTATATTAGAATTATTAATTGGATTTCCACCTTACAAACCGAGCTGTTTGTCATACTTGTTGCTCTCAAGTTTATGGAAACTACGATCACACACTGACACTTTCCTATTTTTTTCTAAATAGCCTGTAACCTGATTGTAGTATGCTTGTGTATGAAGCTAGGCAGATATGCACAAATTATTAAGAAAGAGATTGCTGTTCAACTTTTCTGGATTTTTCTCACATAGGCCTCCAGGAGCATGGCAAGGTTGATGAAATATCTAAACAAGCATTAAATAAAGAGAATGTTTAGTATAATTTTATTTTTTTCAAACAGAAGTTTACGAAACATTGTCAGAAAGGAACTAACAAACGAGTGTGAAGAAAGTAGAGCAGTACAGATGTAAACTAGTAGATCCATTATCCATAATAATGAAATGTGTCAAGTTCAATATATCCATGGAGAAAGTAACAAGGTCAGTAGATTACAAGATGTTTCTGCTAGACTAAGGCTAGGCTATAAGTATCTCTGGCAGTACGGTTTTTATGGAGATGTCAAAGACATAAAATTGAGAGTGCAGACAGAGAAGGGCCATACACTGTAGCATTATATCTTAGTGTCCAAACATCCAACCTTTCAGAGATACCTCCATGCAAACTCTTCAGGTTATGGGATGATACCTCGTTGCTAATGATAAGAGATCTGAAATCTTAAAGTGTTATCAACATTTTGCATTGATTAGATGAATGATCTGTTTTTATAGAGGAAATTGCAACCCAGTTGTGACCAATGTTTTCTCAGTGGTAATAAGACATAATTTTGCTTGAGACTGTATTCCAAGCTGCATTGTGTACATCAACTACACGAAGCAATTGTAAGATATGAAATGACTAATATTTCCATCTAGTGATGTACCACTGTACGGTGGAGCCTGAAAAAAACCATTGTGTCCTCTGTACCCCTTTTTATTTTCTTTGCGCTACCTCTCAGGAGATGACCATGGGGTGCACAACAAATTACCTGCTCAGGCAACACAACTAACGTTACTTTCGGGTCTTTTGTTTCGATTCCATGAGATATGTTGTCCGAGTTTATTTCCGGAATACAGTTGTTGAGGTTGAACTCTAACAGTCACGTGTTCGAAGAATCCTGTGTCCAGGTTCTCTATCAGTTTCCTGCTATCCTCTTCTCTTCGACCTCCAAACAGTAGTCAGTTTCTCAAAGATTGTGCCCAAATCACTTTCTGCCAAATCATTAGACTTACTGTGTTAGTTATTTTAGGCTGAGTTAATTTGTCAAATAAATTAACATTAATTTATTTAAATTTGCATTTTTACCACCACTAATAAAATTTATAGAACACGTAAAAGGGTAGCAGACGGAGGACATACTTCTCCAACCCCTCGGTGTTTTGTTCCCTGGAGACTTTAAGAGCTACGTAAGTTCTAATAACTTGTTCATTTTCCACCATAATCTACCTATTCCATAATTACTATCGCATTTGCTTTTGTCTGTTTCGTAAGGTGAAGTCCAGGATATTTCCTTAATTCATGGTATAACTTAACAAATCTTTGATGACAACTGTGTTGCAGAGGTCTGAGCTTTGCTCATCAATTGCCATCAAAGATTTGTTAAGTTATACCCTGGATTAAGGAAAGATCCTGGACTTCACCTTATGAAACAGACAAAAGCAAATGTGACAGTAATTATGGAATAGGTAGATTATGGTGGAAAATGAACAAGTTGTTAGAAGATTGGGGAACTTAGGTGCCTCTTAATGTTCATTATATACAGCGTGATCCCAGCTGCATATTTTTGGTATCGTCTGTAAACAAATATTATAAGAGACAAACATAGATTACTATTAATATATTCATGGGGTATGAGAAGTAAATAGATTTAATTCAAGGAAGAGGAGGGCAGCTCCAGTTTCTTGGGTCAAGAACCAATTGCTAGCATCGGTACACCCTCTTCCCTTTGAAGGTAGGCCTGGTATTGCCCCTTGAAGGTAGGCCTAGTACTAATCCATAAAGGTAGGTCTAGTACTAACCCATAAAGGTAGGTCTAGAACTAACCCATAAAGGTAGGCCTAGTACTATTCCATGAAGGTAGGCCTAGTACTAACCCACGAATGTAGGTCTAGTACCAACCCATGAGGGTAGGCCTATTACTAACTCATGGAGGGAGGGTATTAGTCACTTCCAGCCTGACGTCTCCACCACTTCTGTGACAAATTTGTCTTCTGTCTTTCAGGTATTCTTTTATCTAGTACCATGCCTATACCCCGGGCCTGCGTCTCCAGCTTCTGTGGGGTAGGCCTACTGTCTCATAGGCTTTCTTAAAGTTTTCGAATGTACAATTCGTTTAAAATATGTATGCATGTGTGTGTGTGGTGTGTGTGTGGTGTGTGTTTTGTGTGTGTGTGTTTTTGTGTGTGGTGTGTGTGGTTGTGTGTGCGTGTGTGTGTGTGTGTGTGTGTGTGTGTGTGTGTGTGTGTGTGTGTGTGTGTGTGTGTGTGTGTGTGTGTGTGTGTGTGTTTGTGTGTGTGTGTGTGTGTGTGTGTGTGTGTGTATGTGTTTTTGTGTGTGTTGTGTGTGTGTGTGTTGCGTACGCTTTACGTGCGTGCGTGCGTGTGCGTGTGTGCGTGGTGTGTGTTGTGTGTGTGTGTGTTGTACTCCCCTTTAGTTGTACTCACCTAGTTGAGGTTGCAGGGCCCAGTCCAAGCTCCTGGCCCCGCCTCTTCACTGGTCGCTACTAGGTCACTCTCCCTGAACCATGAGCTTTATCGTCCTTTGCTTAAAGCTATGTATGGATCCTGCCTCCATACATCGCTTCCCAAACTATTTCCCCTTCCTGACTACTCTGTGGCTGAAGAAATACTTCCCAACATCCCTTTGATTCTCTGTGTCTTCAGCTTCCAACTGTGTCCCCGTGCTGTTGTGTCCAGTCTCTGGAACATCCTGTCTTTGTCCACCTTGTCATTCCTCTCAGTATTTTTAAGTCGTTATCATGTCCCCCCCATCTCTCCTGTCCTCCAGTGTCGTCAGGTTTTATTTCCCTTAACCTCTCCTCATAGGACATACCTCTTAACTCGGGACCAGTCTTGTTGCAAACCTTTGCACTTTCTCTAGTTTCTTTACATGCTTGGCTAGGTGTGGGTTCCAACTGGTTGCCGCCATACTCCAATATGGGCCTAACGTATCGTGTACAGGGTCCTGATCGATTCTTAATAAGATGTCGGAAATGCTTGTTCTGGGTTTGGCCAGGGCCCATATGCTTGCAGCAAGTTATGGTTTGAATGTGCGCTTCAGGAGATGTGGGGGTGCCTGGTGTTATACTCACCCCAAGATTCTTTTTCCTTGAGTGATGTTTGTAGTCTCTGGCCATCTAGAAGTATTATATCGTAAGGGTCTTACAGGGAGATATGTAGGTGAAATTAGGACACACTTGTAGGATGGTAAAATATATTGTCAGACTGCGATGAGGGATGGAGCCCGGTGCCAAGCCTGTTACGTTTTGTCGGTCTGCCGCCCCGAGTGAGACCGGGGGACAGAGGGATCATGCCCAGAGTAATCCCTATGACGTCACACAAAGCCAAAGTCCGAGGGATTGTTGTATAAAGCACCGGGATGATACTTAAATATTGCTATGCTTATAATAATGGGAATCAGGGTCAGGCAACTATGCTGACAGTTGGTCACGTTTCTTGTATGTCGTCCGAATCACTACTATTCTATAGGCTGAACAGGGGCAGGCGGAACGGGCTGATTCGCTATACATTAACAAAAATCATATATAACTTAGAAACTAATGGATGGTACAACAACATGATTTTGACGTAATGGGTGTGTTAAACTTAATCTTATAACTTATAAGAACAATTCATTATACATATGGATGGAAATGATGATCGATCTGTATTCTTTGCACTTACGGACTTGAGGAAGGAATAATTATATACAAACGAAGTGTTTAAACAGAAAGGCAGATTCGATGCACTCAAATCTAGATGTTAATTTCAGATACGGAGTGAACGTGAACACGAAAATTTCTGACAAACTGATCGCTAATAATAAACACACAGTTGACAATTTCATTCATCTCGGGACATCTAAATATGCAGGCTGTTTCTACACTTAAACCCCAAATTCTGCGAGAGGTGAGGTTTACGTATGCGAATGGTTAATCATTGGAGGATTGATTCCTCTGCATGGCTAACACATGCCTTGAATGAGAGATCTCGACGGAAGTATCTACAAAAGATACACTACCAATCACTAGTGACTGTGGAATTACTAACTCGTCTGCTAGGAGTACTCAACTCGACTAATTCGATTACAGTAATTCTTGGCTCATTACAAGTCTCACTTAATGGGTCCTGGTAGGCTTCACAGTAAGAATAAGCTCTTCCTGAGCAGGAATCGAATCACACCAGAAACAAGGGATCGGTCTTTGGAGAATTTCTGAAACCTCGACCAGTAAATGGAGGATCTGCTGTAAACTACACTAACCTGTCCGCGATAAAAGCTCGCGGATCTAACATTTGACTTGCCAGGAATTTTTCAAAGTGGGATTGAACTCCTTGGATAGTCAGGTCATTGGCTAACCTTCCAGTAGGCTGTTTGTTCTGGAATAAAGGTATAACAGTTCTTCCTTACTGGAGGAAGAACCAAACTCGGTGGAGTTGGCTGACGCCCCCGGTTTGTAAAAATTCACCGCTATAACACGCATTATGAGCAGGAGAAACGATCTTCTATCTTCAAAACTGCAAACACAGGAGAAAGAAATGAACACGGTGAGAACAATGCTGATATTCTATTGAGTCGCACACAGTGACACGAGGTTTCAGCTATAAAGAAACTACACTTACAAACGTCCCCCCTTAACATGTGAAAAGGTGGGTTACTCGAGAAATATCGTCGTACAATTGCACTGATTTACTGTCAACTAGGATGGGGATCACCATCTGAAACACAAGGAAACAACAACAGACACTCTAGTGAGAACACTTGCTGTAACAGAGACGTCTTTCTGCAGACAGCATGTCACATCAACAAGAGTGGCATTACTAGTTGCAAGTATCGTTTTTGACAAGGCATCCCCTGTGGGAGAAACTACTACTCGAGACTACGCACCTAGTCATTGCAGGGATAGGCTGTGCACTCCAAGGCAGTCTGAGTGTCCGGACACTTTGAGGCAAACGGACACTATCCAGCAAGTTGAAGGTTAGGTGGAACACGATGGGAGTGACAGAATTACTAGTGCCTGACGCTCGGCTACGTTAATAAAAGTATTCCAAGGATCTATAGGAACTTTTAATCTGAACTTCACATTTCGCAGCACTTTAACAAAATCTCAGATACAAGCTTTGTGTGAAGAACAAGCAAAACAATTGTAGGCTAGGTATTGTCTTTCATGTCGTAGGGGGAATGTTGTACTGTGGAATGATTCTTATTGACTTTGACTGAATGATACACTAGTGACATTCAAAAATGACTGGGACATCTTCTCAGTGAAAATACTGATGGGCATAAGTCAAGAAAAAAAAGTGGAGAGATGACCACAATAAGCTTAATGGGAAGAAAATGCTTAAACTACTGCATACGTAATTAAAAAATTGGACAAGTTACACAGTAAGCAAAGAACTACACAGAAGAATATGCAACTTAGCAAACACTGAAGAATCAAGAGTGCTTGTACTTTGCTCAAATCTAATTTGCTCAACTTATACTTTAAATTGGAATAAATGGGCACAGTTGAGTTGTCTTTTCTTTCAATGCAACAAGGAAAATACACAATAAAATATAAAATGGACTCATTAAACTTTGTGCAAAAATTAAAACAAACACACAAATTCTCTGAAAATAAAAATTAAAATGACCGACCGAATACAAAATTACTATGCACAGAACAGAGCATATGCTAAGAACTGCACTGTAAGAAACTGTATTGGCACACACTGCTAAAATTTCTGCAAGAAAAAAACTTTACTAGCAATCACAATATTTGCACAAGAATTATTGCAAAATGAGTCTTGTCAATAATTAAGATTATAAACACAAGGAGAAGAAAATATCAAGGAATGAACACTTTACTTTACTGCACTTTAAACAAACTTAACAAGCAAAAGCACAATTTACTCTTTAAACGGAGAACTTAAAAATTGCCCACTAAGAGTGAATTTGTTCATAAAACATGAAAAATACTAGGTGCTAAAACACACAACCAAAAAGAAATACAACACTTACAGTGATGCAGAGCACAAAACATCACATAAATCAGTATAGAATTTTCTTGCAATGAAACTGATGGTTTTTTTAAAAATTTTGTAAACGATTTTCTTGCTGGTCTTTAAAAATGGCACTCTTGTTGTGGAAAAATAAGACAATTAAATACCACTGGCTGAAAAAAAGGGAATTTGAACCCAGAATGTTCAACACACAGGGAACAAAACAAAAAATTACACAGTTGCAGTGAGAAAAAAATATAACGACAACACTGAGTTGGGATGCAGAATATAGAGGTGAAAAATTTACGGAAATACTTCACGGGAATACTGAGAAACAACTGTAATCTGAAGTTGTTAAACACAAAGTTCTATATAGCTCATATTGTAGCACACCACAACAAAGAAAAAAACCACTCCAGTATTACTTCAAGTGTATAAAAAAGATTACACAACACAACAGATATAAAATAATGCACGAAAATTTAACACTGAATTAAGAATTAAAAGAATGAATGCAATCAGTACATGATAAACACTGGTCTGATCAAGAGTACTGAATGTCACTAAGAGAAAAATTCATGGGAAACAAAAGAAATACGTCTCAACCACTCCGCCAATGTCTCTAAAAAAAAAATTTCGCGGTTACACTTGAAAACAAAATGAAGATTGATGGATTTTTTATATCGTCTTGTGATGTCCTCTGCACAGATGATCGTAGAATTGCGTTAAATCGGCTGAGAGAGACAACCGCACACAGGAGGCTTTATAAAGATGGCGCGAACACACCTCTAGCTCTTGACCCCTATGTGGGGTCCTTCAAATATGGTGGCTACAACCCTAGAATGCACCAAAACACTGAGGAGGTGGTGAGTTGTAAAGGCCGACTGTAGTTGGGTTTGTGGGTAATGGAACTGTGAAGCGAGGCTTGTTGAGACCGCAATGGTGCGACACACGTGATCGTGCTGTGGCTGGGCTTATGGGGTTGAGTCGTAAGCCTCATGAGCAAACTCCACACTGCCGCGAAGATAATTCTAAGCCGCGGGCTTAGAAGGAAACCCACAGCGAAATACCATACAACCCCACAAGGATGTCAAGGCGCATATCAGAATGCTTGGAAACTTGAATCACAAGCGATGAAGCCTAGTCACGTGGCTTTGCCTGCGTACTGGGGTAAGACACCTGGGTTCAGTTGCTAGCTGCTTATCTTTACCCTTCACACAGAATAGCTTGATAACTCCACACGATGAGCACAGCAGGGGTTGGAAGTGGCTTGGCAGGCAAAATAATTGGATGGAGTAGGCTAGGCTTGGGATGGAACTCGGGTGTTCTGGGACTCCCCACCCAGTTGGAAGCTGGCTATTTGAAAAACCTCGGGTCAACCCTCGGGAGTAATGCAAAAAAAAGCAGGAACAACTAATACCAAAGAGACTGCCCCGTGAATAAAGTTGGAAGCTGGTAGGTAGCTGGCTTGAAGGTAGCTGGATGGGGTGAATCTCGGTTAGGCGATAGGCCTTACTGGTCCACACGAAAATCGCCGTCTTGCTGTCGACAAATTTTCTCCAGAAATCGGCTGTAAATGTTCAGAATTCAGGCTCACGCTGGCACAATTTATCGTAGGGTTTCTTAAATGGAGATATCGTAGGTTGAAAAGTAGACACATTGTAGGATGGTAAATATATTGTCAGACTGAGATGAGAGATGGAGCCCGGTGCCAAGCCTGTTCACGTTTTGTAGGTCTGCCGCCGAGTGAGACCGGGACAGAGGGATCACTGCCCATGTGTATCCCTATGACGTCACACAAAGCCAAAGGCCTACGAGGGATCTCGTGTCTAAAGCACAGGGATGTTGATACTAATAATGATATGCTATATAATACTGGGAATACAGGGATCAGCAACTATGCTGACATGTACTCCGTCTGCGGTCTTCTTTGCCCTTCCCCAATCTTCATGACTTTGCACTTGGTGGGGTTGGACTCCAGGAGCCAATTTATGGACCAGGTCTTCTGCAGGCCTGTCCAGAATCTTTTGTAGCTCTGCCTGGGTCTTCGATGACTGTATTCTTTTATTCAACTGTACTTCATCTGCAACCGGGACACTTCGGAATATATTCCTTCCGTCATGTCGTTCAAAAATACCAGAAGCAGCACCGGTTGCAGGACTGACCCTTGTGGAACCCTACTCGTCTCAAGTGCCCACTCTGGCACCTCGCCACGTACCGTGACTCGCTGTTGTCTTCCTGAAAGTATTCCCTGATCTATTGTAGAGTCCTCCCTGTTATCCTGGCCTGGTCCTCCCCAGTTTTGGCACATAATCTCTTGTCGTGGAACTGTGTCAAAACGCCTTCTTACAATACTATAAAATGCAGTCTACACACCCCTCCTCTCTCTCTTGTCTTCCTGCTGTCACCTGTCATAGAGGTCCAGTAGGTTTTGTGACACAGGATTTCTCAAACCTGAAAACCGTTGTTGGCTGTGTTGATAAGCTTTATGGTGTTCCACAACTCTTCTCCTGATATCTTCTCATGAGTTTCATAATCATGTCAGTTGACACTGGTCTATAGTTTTGTGCTTCTTGTCTGTCTCCTTTAGAATTAAATTGGCGACTACATTTGCTGTCTTCCATACCTCAGGTAATCTCCCTGTTTCGACAGATTGTATTGATATTGTTGTTAGAGGTAGTCACATAGCGCCTCTGCTCCCTCTCTCCAGGGACGCATGGGATGAGATGTTATCCGGCCCCATCACCTTTAAGGTGTCTAGCTCACTCAGCAGCCTTTTCACTTCTTCCTCGGTTGTATGTAATGTGTCCAACACTTGGTGGTGTACCCCACCTCTCTGTCTTTCTGGAGTCCCTTCTGTTTCCTCTGTGAACACTTCTTTGAGTTCCTCGCATACATCGTGATCGTTTCTTGTGATCTCTTCTCCTTCCTTCCTTTACCTGATTACCTGGTCCTTGACTGCTATTTTCCTCCTGATGTGGCTGTACAACAGCTTCGGATCAAATTTGGTTTTTGCTGCTGTCATTTTCATGTTGTCCTTGGGCCTCCCTTCTTACCTGTGCATGTTCATTTCTGGCTCTACGACTTCTCTCCTTATTCTACTGGGTCCTTTGCCTTTCTATGCTGCTTCCATTCCCTAGCACCACTTGGCTTTGGCCGCCGGCTCCTTTGGGTGGTGAACCTCGGGATTATCCTGGCTTTTTCATTATTCCTGTTACCCTTGAGTACAAACCTCTCCTCAGCTTGCTTGCATATTATTGTCACATATTCTATCATCTCATTTACTGACTTTCCAGTCAGCTCTCTGTCCCACTGAGCCCCAGTGAGGAAGTTCTTCAGGCTTGGGTAGCCCATTTCGTGCAGTTAGGCTTCATTGGTCCTGCTCTTCTGTTCCCTCCACTTGTAACTTTGCGTGTCTCGAATCTTAAGACCAAATGATCGCTGTGGCCCAAGGGGTCCTTTCATATGTGATGTCCTCAATATCGTGCACGAATCATGGTGGAATACTAGGTCCAGTTCTCGCTGGTTCATCCTCTCCTCTCTCTCTCTGGTAGTGCCCCTTATGGTGTTGGTGCATGAGATTGTTCCAGTTACCACCTCCATCATTCTTTAGCCCTCCACGTTTCTTGGCGCCCATGTGAATCCATGTTCTCCCAAGCGATTCCTTGCGGGTGAAGTTCACCCATGATTTTCAGTAGCTTTGCCCTGCTGACACGTGCCCTTCTTGCCACTTTCATCCAGTGTGTTCAACATTGCTACTATTACTCACTTCATACTCTTGCCTTGGCCTCATGCTTGTTCTGTGATGGGTTTTTCACACTGCAATTGCCACTTTGGGGACCTCCAGATTGAAAGCGTTCCTACTATGTAATCTCTTGCTTCTCCTCTGTTCTCCTCTCTCCAGTCATCAAATCCCATCAGCTTTTGGACCAGCAGTGCCACTTCCTCCATCCCTCTGTTCCCTCTGTCTATCCTCAGGATCTGATATCCATTTTTAAAAGATGGTATCTGTTATCATATTGTGGCGTGGTTTCTGTGTGGCAGTGATGTCGGTGAGCCTCTTTGGCTATTTTGTGTACTCTAATTATTTGTTATCCATCAGCGTTGGTATAACCACACCGTCAATTTATTCTCCAACACTTTGTTTTGGGGGTCTTTGAGGGTGGGGGACCTGACAGTGTACTGTGGGATTCTATAGCTGAGTATTGGGTGGGAGCTGTGAGTGTGGATTGTGGTTTGTGTTGGGATAGAGTGATTGGGGATGGTTCTGTGTTGCTTGCTCCTGTTGCCCTGCCCTGCTCTGGTTGTTCTCTGCTGATTCTGTCCTTGTCTCTTCTCCTAGCTCCTTTCGCTTTTGTGTCCTCTCTCTCAGATGCTGTCATTCTGTGTTCTGTCTCGGTCTAGGAACACCCTCTTGTATTCTGCTGATTCCTTCAACCGCGCTTTCTCTTGGGAGGGATTCCTGATTCCGCACTGTTTCTCTGTCCATGACATCAGCTTGATCAGTCTTTTTCTCCCCCTTCAAATACCCCCCTATTCTCTGAAAATTTACAATCTCGGACATGTCCTCTTCACCTATTTCTGTGATGATGTTCTCAATCTCCTTTCTTTCTTCCTGCCGTCTTCTCTGGGTGTCTTCCTCGCTCTCCTGAAGCCCATAAATTAAACACTGTCTCGCCCTCTCCTCCTCCAATTGCCTTTTCCCTCTGATGATTCTGGTTTTTCTGTCATGTACATGGCATTTATCCCATGTTTTTTTCCTGAGCTCTTGGTGGCATTTCGTACTCACTGATTGACGTTGTTAGTTACCATTTTGTCCTAGGCACATGTCGTTTTAGAACTAGGCCTGTTGTATGTGTATGTGTGTGTGTGTGTGTGTGTGTGTGTGTGTGTGTGTGTGTGTGTGAGCAGGTAGACAGCAGCTGGTTATTTTAGTAGTAGTGCTCGTACAGGTAAGACTAGCTATATTTGCCTACTTGGCGCTTCTTAAGCAACACAATCCTCTGTACAGTCTCGAACAAAAAAGCATTCTGCTTACCAGTTGCGAAGTGCACTTGTCTTACAAACTGTGAAGTGCACTAGGCCTACAATTTGTGAAGTTCACTAGGCCTACCATTTGTGAAGTTCACTAGGCCTGTCATTTGTGAAGTTCACTAGGCCTACCATTTGTGAAGTTCACTAGGCCTACCATTTGTGAAGTTCATTAGGCCTACTTTTTGTGAAGTGCACTAGACCTACCATTTGTGAAGTGCACTAGGCCTACCATTTGTGAAGTTCACTAGGCCTACCATTTGTGAAGTTCACTAGGTCTACCATTTGTGAAGTTCACTAGGCCTACCATTTGTGAAGTGCACTAGGCCCATCATTTGTGAAGTTCACTTGGCCCACCATTTGTAAAGTGCACTAGATCTACCAGCTGTGACGTGCACTAAGCCTACCAGCTGTGAAGTGCACTAGGCCTACCATCTGTGAAGTGCACTAAGCCTACCAGCTGTGAAGTACACTAGATCTATTAGCTGTGACGTGCACTAGGCCTACCAGCTGTGAAGTGCACTAGATCTACCAGCTGTGACGTGCACTAGGCCTACCAGCTGTGAAGTACACTAGATCTACCAGCTGTGACGTGCACTAAGCCTACCAGCTGTAAAGTACACTAGATCTACCAGCTGTGACGTGCACTAGGCCTATCAGCTGTGAAGTGCACTAGGCCTACCAGCTGTGAAGTACACTAGATCTACCAGTTGTGACGTACACTAGGCCTACAGCTGTGAAGTGCACTAGGCCTACCGGCTGTGAAGTACACTAGATCTACCAGCTGTGACGTGCACTAGGCCTACCAGCTGTGACGTGCACTAGGCCTACTAGCTGTGAAGTGCACGGGAAGCGTATTGAATAAATTTGAATCTGGTGGAAGAGAAAATCTTCTAAATCTTCTGATGAGCTTCCGCATTGTTTAAACAAAGAAAACTTATATTTGCCAGGGGCTTCTCTCTAATTTTAGATGAACTCGTGGGATATCAAAAACATCATTGATTTTTTTCTTTTTGTATTTTAGGTGTGTTGTGTCGCAGCTCTCACAGATGAACTGTAACAGTGGGACAATATTGGTATTCACAGTTGTATATACAGTTTTGCATATTGAGTAGATTTAAACCTGAATAGTTGGAACCTAACTGGGTGATCATTCTCATGGTAGACTTTTTTTTTTTTGCCGAGTTATAATCAGTTGTAGATGATTTGCTGTTACAGATTCCCATGTGTGTGTATATATATATATACATACATATATACATATATATTTTATAGGTAGTAGGTTGGTAGACAGCAACCACCCAGGGAGGTACTACCGTCCTGCCAAGTGAGTGTAAAACGAAAGCCTGTGATTGTTTTACATGATGGTAGGATTGCTGATGTCTTTTGTCTGTCTCATAAATATGCAAGATTACAGGTATGTCTTGCTACTTCTACTTACACTTAGGTCACACTATACATACATGTACACATTTATTTATACACACTCATCTGAGTTTTCTTTGATTTTATCTTAATAGTTCTTGGTCTTATTACTTTTCCTTTTATATCCATGGGGAAGTGGAATAAGAATCTTTCCCCCGTAAGCCATGTGTGTTGTAAGTCAACTAAAATGCCGGGAACAATGGGCTAGTAACCCCTTTTCCTGTAATAATTACTAAAAAGAATAAGAAGAAAATTGTCAAAGTGGGAAGTCTGAATGTGCGTGGATGTTGTGCGAATGATGAGAAAGAGATGATTGGGGATGTTATGAATGAGAAAAACTGGTTTGTCCTGGCTTTAAGTGAAACAAGCTGAAGGGGGTGGGAGAGTTTCAATGGAGAGGAATAAATGGGATAGGTCATGGTTTTCAAATGACTTGAGCTAAAGAAGGAGTAGCAATAATGTTGAAGGATAAGCTTATGGCAGGAAAAGAGGGGCTATAAATGTATTAATTCAAGGATTATGTGGAGTAAAATAAAGGTTGGATTGAAAAGGGGGTTATAGTAATCGTATATGCACCTGGAAAAGAGAGAAGTGTAGGGGAAAGGGGGAGAGAGATTTTGGAAATGTTGAGTGAATGCGTGGGGATTTTTTAAAAACCAAGTGTGAGAGAATGGTGGTTGGGGATTTCAATCCCTAAAGTGGGCAAAAATGTTGTGGAGGGAGTAGCAGGTAATTTGGGTGCCAGGGTAAATGAAAATGGGGAGCCTTTAATTGAACTATGGTGTAGAAAGAGGTTTGGTAATAAGTAATACATATTTTATGAAAAAGAGGATAAATAAATAACAAGGTATGATATAGCACGTAATGAAAGTAGTTTGTTAGATTATGTATTGGTAGAAAAAAGGGTTTGATGGGTAGGCTCCAGGATGTACACGTTTAAGAGGAAACTGATATATCGGATCATTATTTAGTTGTAACTACAGTTAGAGTAAGAGGTAGATGGGAAAAGAGGAAAATGGCAACAACAAGCAAGAGGAGGTGAAGTGTAATAAACTAAGGGAGGAGGAATTTTCGGGTGAGATATAAGCAACTATTGGCAGAAAGGGGGGCTGGTGCAAGTATGAGTAGTGGGGGGTTGAAGAGGGTTGGAATAGTTTTAAAAATGCAGTATTAGAATGTGGGGCAGAAGTTTGTGGTTATAAAAGGGGTGAGTGTAGGAGGAAAGAGGAGTGTTTGGTGGAATGATAAAGTAAAGGGTGGATAAAAGAGAAAAAGTTAGCTTATGAGAGGTTTTTACAAAGCAGAAGTGTTATAAGAAGAAGAGTATATGGAGAGTAAAAGAAAGGTGAAGAGAGTGGTGAGAGAGTGCAAAAGGAGAGCAGATGAAGAGTGGGAGAGGCCACTGTCAAGAAATTTTAATGAAAATAAGAAAAAATTTGGAGTGAGTTAAACAAGTTAAGAAAGCCTAGAGAACGAATGGATTTGTAAGGTTAAAAACAGAGTAGGGGAGTTAGTAGATGGGGAGATGGAGGTTTTGTGTAGATGGTGAGAATATTTTGAGAACTTTAAATGTCGACGAAAAAAGGGAAGGAGTAATTTCATGCACTGGCCAGGAGGTATACCATCTTTTAGGAGCGAAGAAGAACGGATGTGAGTGTGGGGGAGGTGCGTGAGGCATTACGTGAATGAAAGGGGGTAAAGCAGCTGGAACTGACGGGATCATGACAGAAATGTTGAAAGCAGGGGGGGATATAGTGTTTGGAGTGGTTGGTATTTTTGTTTAATAAATGTATGAAAGAGGGGAGGTACCTAGGGGTTGGCAGAGAGCATGTATAGTCCCTTTATATAAAGGGAAGGGGGGCAAAAGAGAATTTTAAAAATTATAGAGGAATAAGTTTACTGAGTATACCGAGAAAAATGTACGGTAGAGTTATAATTGAAAGAATTAGAGGTTTGACAGAATGTAGGATTGCGGATGAGCAAGGAGATTTCAGAGTGGGTAGGGATGTGTAGATCAAGTGTTTACATTGAAGCATATATGTGAACAGTATTTTTGATAAAGGTAGGGAAGTTTTTATTGCATTTATGGATTTAGAAAAGGCATATGATATAGTGGATAGAGGAGCAATGTGGCAGATGTTGCAAGTATATGGAATAGGTGGTAAGTTACTAAATGCTGTAAAGAGTTTTCATGAGGATAGTGAGGCTCAGGTTAGAGTGTGTAGAAGAGAGGGAGCCTACTTCCCAGTAAAAGTAGGTCTTAGACAGGGATGTGTAATGTCACCATGGTTGTTTAATATATTTATAGATGGGGTTGTAAAAGAAATAAATGCTAGGGTGTTCAGAAGAGGGGTGGAAGTAAATTATGGGGAATTAAATACAAAATGGGAATTGACACAGTTGCTTTTTGCTGATGATACTGTGCTTATGGGATATTCTAAAGAAAAATTCCAAAGGTTAGTGGATGATACACAAATAACCCGCACATAAAAGAGAGAAGCTTATGACGACTTTGTAAATGGTCCAAGTCGGACCGAAACGTCGTCGTAAGCTTCTCTCTTTTATGTGCGGGTTATTTGTGTATCGTTCCAGCCACGGTATTGTGCCTTTTTTGTTATTTAGTGTTAGTGGATGAGTTTGGGAGTGTGTGTAAAGGTAGAAAGTTGAAAGTGAACATAGAAAAGAGTAAGGTGATGAGGGTATCAAATGTTTTAGATAAAGAAAAATTGGATATTAAATTGGGGAGGAGGAGTATGGAAGAAGTGAATGTTTTCAGATACTTGGGAGTTGACGTGTCGGCGGATGGATTTATGAAGGATGAGGTTAATCATAGAATTGATGAGGGAAAAAGGGTGAGTGGTGTGTTGAGATGTATGTGGATACAAAAAACGTTATCTATGGAGGCAAAGAAGGGAATGTATGAAAGTATAGTAGTACCAACACTCTTATATGGGTGTGAAGCTTGGGTTGTGAATGCAGCAGCGAGGAGGCGGTTGGAGGCAGTGGAGATGTCCTGTCTAAGGGCAATGTGTGGTGTAAATATTATGCAGAAAATTTGGAGTGTGGAAATTAGGAGAAGGTGTAGAGTTAATAAAAGTATTAGTCAGAGGGCTGAAGAGGGGTTGTTGAGGTGGTTTGGTCATTTAGAGAGATTGGATCAAAGTAGAATGACATGGAGAACGTATAAATCTGTAGGGGAAGGAAGGCGGAGTAGGGGTCATCATCGAAAAGGTTGGAAGGAAGGGGCAAGGGAGGTTTTGTGGGCGAGGGGTTTGGACTTCCAGCAGGCGTGCATGAGCGTGTTCGATAGGAGTGAATGGAGACGAATGGTATTTGGGACCTTACGATCTGTTGGAGTGTGAGCAGGGTAATATTTAGTGAAGGGATTCGGGGAAACTGGTTATTTTTATATAGCCGGACTTGAGTCCTGGAAATGGAAAGTACAATGCCTGCACTTTAAAGGAGGGGTTTGGGATATTAGCAGTTTGGAGGGATATGTTGTGTATCTTTATACGTATGTGCTTCTAAACTGTTGTGTTCTGAGCACCTCTGCAAAAACAGTCATTATGTGTGAGTGAGGTAAAAGTGTTGAATGATGAAAGTATTTTCCTTTTGGGGATTTTATTTCTTTTTGGGTCACCCTGTCTCGGTGGGAGACGGCCGACTTGTTAAAAAAAACATATATATATATATATATATATATATATATATATATATATATATATATATATATATATATATATATATATATATATATATATACAGAGAGAGAGAGAGAGAGAGAGAGAGAGAGAGAGAGAGAGAGAGAGAGAGGGGGTTTAAGATGGTATATAAAAGGGGTTAAAATAGTGTATGCAAGGGGTTTAGATGGTGTGTAGAGAAAGGGTTAAGATTGTATATAGTAGGGTTTAAGATGGTGTACTCAGAAAGTCTTCAGGAAGGCAGCTTATTCTTCAGAGTGCCAACAGTGAATTAATTCCCTTACGTCGACAGATCCGGTTCTCGAGTGAGACTGAACATGATTGCTTAGTATTTTTTTTTATGTTTTTATTAAAAACCTTACAAAAGTACAAAGGATGCATAATAATATTACAGGAATACAAAAACAGTCTTTTGCGCTACTAGTACCAGGTTATTCCTGGAGGTAACAAGTATTATAACAACATCCTGTTATAGCAAACAATACACGCTAAGACAAACCTCACTAAAGTATAACAGTCATTAATAGGTACCACCACACTATTGTAACCAAAGAAAACACACCTGAAACTTTACATGGTTTAATAATATAAAATGAGTACCTGTCATAACCTATTACAACAAAAAACAACATACAAATGTACAACATTACAAGGTTGCTAAATTTGAAATTTTCACACATGACTAAAACCATAACCACCTTAATGCACACAATATATGTACTACCATATGTCAGTAAAGTAAAAAGACCCTAACCAAAGCTACCATAACAACTGTAAAACAAGACAAAACCCGAACATGACAGGGTACAGAGTATTGGTTAAGTTAGGTTACATTATATCCTAACCAATAGGAATTCGGAAGGAACGTATGATTCCTTATGCATAATAACCATAGAGAAACAGTATTTTAATATTATTAATATGTTAAACCTTCAAGTAAAATAATTCTGATACAGAAAACAGAACAACATACATGTAACATACAATAATAAAATAACCCAAAACAAATTTTTATAACAAAAACCTCGGCACATCAAAAGGGTTTAAAACCAAACCCTACACAGAAATTAAACCTCCCACATATGTATGTAACCCGAAAATCTTGTCCACAAAACTTTTTTGGTATAACCCCGTAATAAACATGGTGTAGATCCAAGACCTATACATATACTTAAAAATTACCACATAGAACCTCCAGCAGACAATAAAAGTTAAACATCATACAAGACAAGTAGTAAGTATAAGGGCCGCTGTATTTTGCCGGTCCCAAAATAACAGACATGTACCTCAGAAAATTTTTTTGTTGAAACCAACTTGCCCATCTGATTACTTAAAAACGAGATCCTAAGGGCTCGGTATCCTGGCTATCAAGGAAATTTTTAACACAGTGAACATAACCATCAGGTTTAGAAAATTAACCTAGTAAGCTACACTTGTATCTCACTATGACAAACATTCTCGTGAAACAGCGTACCATCCATACCTAACTCTCACTACCTTCCTCTTACACACCACATAAACTCCAGAGGAAAACAAAAAATCCCCACTCCCCCTTTACATCCCCCCATAAGGAGACCACCCCTTTGTCCATCCTCAGGGACCCCGACAAAGGGAACCAACAGTGAGGTTCCTATAACCTTCCGGGAAACTTTTTTCCCAGGACGCCCCATAAACCAGCATATTCCTACACTTCGTCCTATAGAATCTAGCCGCCAACGCTTTTATCCTCGTATCACCCCTTAATCCCCTCATTCCCCATGAGATATCCAGATAATCTACTATGATATACATTATAGCCCTTCCAACATCCCTAGGCACTCCCCTTACATCTAGTAGTAAAGCCCTTAAAAGCGGCAAACGACCCCCCCCAACAGTCTGATAACCCCACCCATCCATGATCTCACCCCCTCCAAGGAGGTACAAAAGAAGTCCACATGAAACGCCGTTTCATCATCACCACAAAACTGACAAAAAGCCTCTTCCACAAACCCCATACAACATAACACCTCCTTGGAGGCCAGAATCCCCATGATGAAACGATACACTAATTCTCTTACTCTAGCCGGTATCCTAAGCTTGCTAAAATCTTTCCAGATAACCCCCCAATCATACGTTGGATACACGGCTACCCCTTGCATAATTCCCTGACCTTTCACTACCCTCACCAACCTTTTCACTTTGATGTTATCCACCTGTTGCACTGTCAATAAAAATCTCAATGTATCTTCACAAAACCTCAATTCCTTCCCACTCCACCATTTACGTGCCTCCTCCATAACTCTTCCTACTTTAGCTCCCCTCACACCCCCTTCCCGCTTGATATATACAGCCATTACTCTCAGTCCTAAAGGCAACAAACCTAAACCCCCTCTTCAAACATCCGTCATAACTACCTTCTTACTTAACCATGCCCTCCCAAATCCCCACACAAACTTTAGCACCCTCCTCTGCATTTCCACAATGTCCTGTACCTCTAAGGGAGAAACCTCTGCCACCCCCCATACCTTGCTATAGACAAGTGAATTTACCACCACTACCCTCTGATGTAAAGCTAGGTCCCTCGCACTTAAACCTCCTAGTCTACCTAAAACCTTACCTGTGACAGACTCCGAATTCACCCTTCTGCATGCCTGCACCTCTGCCATATACCATATCCCACATACCCTGATTCTGTCAACCACTGTCCATCCTAACCCCATCCCCAAGCCTCCCCCTATCCAATTACCCACCTCTAGTAACCTTGATTTCACCGTATTAACTCGCATCCCCGTATTCATACCAAACATCTGAATCACTCTACCCACCCTCCTTAACTCCTCCTTACCCCGTAGCAAAACAGTAGTATCATCCACATACTCAACGATGCCCCCTTTGCACCCCCCTCCATCTCCTGTTTGTCCATCACCCGCTCAACAGACTCATAAAAAGGATTCTGCACACATGCAAAGAGCAGCTGCGACAGTGGACAGCCCTGCCTCAAACCTCTCTCCATCGGTACACTTTCACCCAACCTCCCATTGACCTGTACCCTCACCTCCGCCTCAGCATACAGGGTGTTCACCCACCTCACTACCCCCTCTCGAAACCCCAACCTCTCTAAGCAAACCCCTAAGAAATCACTGTCCACGCAATCATGTGTTCTCCCAATCTAAACCTAGTATTCCCCCTCCCGTACAACTCTCTAGAAAATCCCTAATAAAACCATGTCCATCCCTCATCCTTCTCCCCGGAATTCCCAACTGCCCCCTATGTAACAATAAACCCAACACTTTCCTCATTCTGTTGCCCAAAATCATAGCAAAAATCTTGTAATCTGAGCACATTAACGTAATCGCACAGTAATCACTCAAAACTCGGCATTCCTTCTTTTTGGGCACTAAAACCGTGACACCCATTTTTTGCGATTTTCCCATCCTCCCACAACTTAACATACAATTCAAAACCCCCACCAGACAATGCTGTACACTCCTCCAACGACACCTATAAAAATCGTTTGGTATGCCATCTTTGCCTGGGGCTTTACCCTGGCACAGCCCAAAAACTGCCTCCTCCACCTCCGCTACACTAATACTACTCTCGAGTCTGTCACTGTCCTGCTCACTTAGTACCCAATTAAACCCTTCATCCCCAAAACGTCCCTCACCCACTCCCCCACCAACCCTCCTCCTTTTCTCCCTAAACCAAAAATCGGCATACAAACTAATATTTTCCGTGGTGGATAGGCCTTGACCCTCCGCAAAGCCACCCCCACCTGTACCTGCTTCAATATACGCCAAGGTGGTTTTCGCCTGCCATTCCTTAAACCTCCTTAGTACAAAACCCGATGGCCTATCCCCCCATAAAACATCCTTCAACCCCGCCCTAACTCTAATTGCCTCAAACTTTTCATTGTGAATTTCCGCCAACCTATTTCGCAAATGTTCCATGTCCTCACTTCACCCCACCCGTTCCTCTGCATAACAGTCATTTAACTGACCTTCAAGATAATTTTGTAGACCATAGCTCCACCTCACCATCTCCTTACCCCGTACTTTAAAAAATCCGCGATTCCAACTTTAGCCCTCATTTCCCACCAATCCAGCAAATCCATCTCCATATTCCTAGTCTCCCAAAAGAATTTCCACCAATCTTCAAATCCTGTAGCGTCACCCTCGTCCCTAAGTAGCCTCACATTCAATTTCCAGTATCCCGCATAAACTCTCACTATACCATCTACCCTCAAATCTGCTATAACAGCTCGATGATCAGAAAAACCCACATCTATAATCCTCACTCTCCACACCTATTCCTTGCCTAACATAAATCCTATCTAACCATGGGGCTCTGGTGGCCTGGTGGCTAACGCTCTCGCTTCACACGGCGAGGGCCTGGGTTCGATTCCCAGCCAGAGTAGAAACATTGGACGTGTTTCTTTCCACCTGTTGTCTATGTTCCCCATCAGTAAAATGGGTACCTGGGTGTTAGTCGACTGGTGTGGGTCGCATCCCGGGACACTGACCTAATTTGCCCGAAATGCAGAGCATAACAAGGGAGTTTCTATATAGTAGTATGTCATTGTTGTCAGCTAGGAGTGTATACCTTGTACTTGTAGTAAATAAAGATATTATTATTATTATGCCTCATATCCCCTACGAATAAAAGTGTGCTCCACTCCAAATCTCCTACTCCCCACCACATCTACCACTCCAACATCTCGCAAAACATCTCTCAGAACCCCCAAAACACAACCCGCCCCCCTCGGAACCACATCACCATTCCCAATTACACAATTCCAATCCCCACCAATCACCGTAATAGCAGATAAACCTCTCAAATGATATACCAAAACATCGCATACAAAATCCACCTTCACTCTAGCGTTACTAGTTGCTGGCATGTACACACCTACAAAACAAACCCTCCTGGCCCCCCAAAACCCATCCACCCTCTCACCCCCCCCTCCTCCCAACCCAGGATATGCAAAGGACTGGTCTCCTTTACTGCCACAGCCACACCTCCTTTCAATCTCAAAGCATCACTGGTATCAACCTATAACCTTTCAACAACAACTCACATCCTAACCTATGGTTATGTTCCTGCAAAAAACAGACATCAATACTAAATCTCCTTAAAACCCACTCTAACCATACCCTCTTGACCTCGGTTTTAAGACCGTTTACATTGAAAGTTACACACCTGAATTTTACAAGAATGGCGGCTTACCCCTGTGCCGCTGAGGATTACTTGGTCCTCCTTTCATAGGTCTCGGTCCATCTCTATCAATCCCTCGTTCCTGCCCTCCAACCCCTCCCTGTCCCTTCCCGCCGATCTTCCCATTGCCCCCCCTCCTCCTCCCGGTCTCGCTGTTTCCACCACAGCTGCCCAAATCTTCTTCCCAGGCCGTTGCGCTGGTGTGAGGACCTCGTCCATGTCTGATGCCCCCGCTGATCTCTTGCGGGAGCTACCCTCTATACACATATCTTCTTCAACCACATCTTCTTGATGGACCTCCACCACCACATTGCTCTCCATTCGAACCTCACCCAAGTCTTCTTTACCCCGTTTCTGTTCGTCCATCACCTTGACATCACCTAACCTCACGTCACCTTCCACACCATGCTCCGACTCTTCCAAAAAATCCTTCAGCACAGCCTCCAAAATCCCTTCTTGAGCTGAATCTGTAGTACCTAACGGTCTGTCTGACGGCTATATTCCCTCCCTCCCCCGTTTCCACTGGTAGTGTAACACACGTCTCCAAAACCACCTCTACTCTTTCGACCTCCTCACTCCATAGGCCCTTACCTTGGCTTTCCACTTCACCCGTCATAACGTCCAAGGCTTCTAACTGCGTGTCTTCAGAAGCTTTCTCTTGACCCCTAGGGCTCTGTCTCCTGGGGCATTGTGCCGCCATGTGCTCATAAGAGTCACATAAACGGCACGTCTTCCTCTGTCCCGCATAGTGTACAAAAACCTGAGTTCTATAGCCATGCAATGTGACATATGATGGTATGGGCCTTCTCAGGGTCATTTTCAGTGTGAAGGATCCTTCCGGTAGCCCCTTGTAGGGGCCGTCCCTCCACATTCCCATGCTCGCCGACTGTACAGTCCCATAACCACTGAACACATCTTGTAGGCTGTATGCTGTTGGTTCAAAAGGTACATTCCGTACCTTCACCCAAGTAAAATACTTAGACACATCATGCAAGTATACTTCCACTGCCGAATTGATCCTCATCCTCCTTTCTTGAAATTCGTCGACGATGGTAGAGTAGAAGTCAGCCTTCATGAACTTCACGAAGACCCTTGACATACCATTCAGTGCCACACCATACAACTCTTCATTGGGGATGCCATAAACGTCCCTGATAATGCTTGGCAGGAGAACGTTCATCGTGGCGCTGCTTAAAGATCCTCTAACCAACTCAATGCAGACAGTATTTATGCGCCGGTTCATTCGGTCCGCCATCTTGGTGCTAATGCTATGTTTTCCTCACCAGGTGGCGTGCAAAAGAAACTGTAGAAGCGACCTCTCTCCCCGCAGGTCGAGAGCCGAATATGTTGCTTAGTATTGATAGTTGAGAGAGTGAGTAAGAGAGAGGGTATATTTATGTGCGTGGATTTGGCTTTGTCATGGTGTACTTCTAACAGATCTTTAGAATTGCATCAGAGAAGAGAAACTACATTACATCATAATCCAGCATACAACAGTAGCAGTGGTGGGGTGGTACAGCCTTCATAATACATCAGCAGGAGTCTGTGTACTGCCTGCTGATGCGTGCATAGCCTCTCCTATCATACCCTGACCACAGTACACCAGTTTAACAGTCACTGACGTTCATAATTAGACAGTTTCAATCTTTTTAAAGCTCCTTAATATATTTTAAAGTTATTTTAAAACTTTTTATCATTTATGAACCAGCGGACTTGAACTTAAACAATGTGATCATTCTTTTTATGTTATTTCTGCTATTGGGTATATGTTTGTGCTATAGTTTTATTATTATTATTATTATTATTATTATTATTATTATTATTATTATTATAATTATTGTGGAAAATTGCATTTATCTGAATGTAACTAATTATGTACATAACAGCAAATGATAACAAAGATAATTATTATTTATCAATGTTACATAGACAAGTTGGAATTTGGGACACCTAGGTCACAAAAAATGTCCCCCTTCGATACCTACCACTGTCATAACCACAAGTTGCTCTGGACCTATTAATTAAATGAAATATACATACACCAGAAATACTGGTAAATATATAAATTTGTGGACTGTATATTAAAAAATGATTATATATAAATTCACATATACATAACAGAAGGAAAATATATCTTAATATCACTCACCAATTTGACTGGATATTAAGTTGTATCATACTCAGAAAATCCTCACTAACTAAATTTATGAAAACACTGGCCAGAATTATACACAAATCTAGAGAGCTTATCTGAGGTTCCTGTAGCTGTCTTGTCCAGTCGTCTGATATCTCAAGTTATGCAGGAATGCACATCCAACAATTTCGCCTCCTATTTGAGGTGTCAATCCAATTTTAACCTCTAGAGCACGAAAAATTCTTCCCATTATATTAACGTTATATCCAATTCAAAATCAAGATGGCGAGTCCCATCTGCGCAGACGCAGGCTTTCCGTTTTCTATGACATAAATATTATTAAATACAGTATGGCCATCAATTTACATAAAAATACTGAATTTCTGGAAAATATATACAGTATTTTCCACACTGCGGCCTGCCGGAGTTCGTTGCTAAACGATTCAAATTACTCCTTCCTTTAGGAGACGATTCCAGCCAGTTCTGGCTTGAGTGGCTGTTCTCCTAGTAGGTCTTACTACAATTTCATCTTCTGGCATCACTTGGTCTGCGTTATCTTCCATATCACTCATGTCACTTTCCCTCAGATTTTCATTTACGTTTGACTAAACACCTAATTCCAAGGGAATCAATTTATTAATTGTGCATAAAAATTTCCTGGCCATGACACAACACTTTGACATTCCTGACAGCACCTTGTGCATCTGGGTACAATGTCAATACTTGCCAGAGGCCACAATGTTCGATGTTGTTCAGTGTCAATTAACACAATGGTCACCTTTGGGTTAATGGTCTGTCGATTTACTGCCTCTGTCGCACCATAAAAAGGTTCACGTAGTGTAAAAAAGATATTCCTTTTCCCACAAATTAGACCAATGATCAATTACTTTTTTTAACTTTTTTTAAATTTATTACAAAAACACTGCCCCCCTTTCATTGTAATTTTAAATTATTTCTTCGGGAAATTATCTCTATAGAAGGGGCCCAGCTTCCAATTTCCTTCCACATATTAGGTGAGAAGGTTTTTAATACATTTTGCATCAGGTGTATCACTCATGTAGAGAGAGGCATTTTATTTATATAATTTTCGGGCCTCCACTAACACGCAGGGAAATTTCTTCCAAATTAATTCTCTTCAGGTAGTACTTTCCCGGAAAGGGACACCCCCTTCACTGTCCCTATCGGGTTTTTCAACACCCCCCCATCCCAAAGGGGGCTCTAGGAGTAAAAAATTTTCCCAAATTTCCCCCTCGCTGGGTTAACAGGATTAAAACATCGTTACTATTTTTTTAATTCTATAAGTTTTTGGCACCTGCTAAAAAATTTGTGGCATTACCCAAAAATCATCAACCTCAGACAGGATTCCTAGCTGCAAATTTTCGAAACAGCTTTTATAAACTGTTCTGGCAGAAAAAATCCCGTGGGCCCCTTTTTAAATGGGAAATGCCCTAGTAGCAGTACAGGTGAACAAACAAACATACACTTTTTAGTGGAACACCATCTGAAGTACCTGTTAAAATTATTGGGGCCACTATTTGTCTACCCCCTGTTACATCAAATGGGTTTCCCTTAAAATTTTACACGCTCCTTTTTGGGAATTTGGGGGAGGCCTGGGTAAAATATGGGGTCTGGCATCCACACGGCGCTTTTACACAAGATTTAACACCCCTTTTTTCACTTTTCCATCCTTGTGGAATCCGAAAGTTTCCCTTTAAAACAAATTTAAAGGGTTTTTGTTTCCCCCCCATGAAATTTCATTTTTATGGGCATTTAGAACAATCAAAAATTTTTTTGATGATGGGGTTTTGGGCATAAAATAGGGGGTTTAGCATAATCACCCCAAATTTGCATTTTGTAACCCCACCTCTGCCCCCTAATTACATTGTTCTCTAAATACGGCCCCCCCAATTTTTCTATTATGGAAACCCTTTTAAAAATTTTTTTTTTCCCTCATCAAATTTTAAACTCATTTCCATTTGATTTCCCCCGTACCCTCTTTTTTCCAATATTCAAAAAGGGGTGTGAAAACTTACATGAAATATTCATCTTGTTTAGAAATTTAAAAAACCACTTAGTTTTCATTTATTAGTTTTTGGGGAAAAAAAGGGAAAGAGAGGGTTTAGCTTGGGTACCATCTGCAGTCATAAAAAACTGCCATCCCCACGAGCCCCTTTGAGGCGGGGTAGATGGCCCCGACCAGAGGCCCCCCCAGCTTCTCCCTAAAGAGCCCCCTGAGGGCGGGGAATGTGGCTAGGCCTGGGGACACTTGGTCCCCAAAAAATGGGGGAGGTACTGTACCTCCCCCCCATGGGAGACTTAAGTCCGAGACACTCCC
>NC_069408.1:48811674-48814831 GCF_026875155.1 Cherax quadricarinatus | reverse complement strand
AAAAAAATCTTATGAATTTTCAAAGCATAACTTGTGAGAGGATGCTTTCGTAAATTAATAATAATATTTACCTCAGCCCTTCGTTAATAGTAAGAGGGTTTCTGTTGAAATAGTAGCAGATGCTCCTCTACAGATAACCTCGGTGTGGACTGTAAATTCTTCTGTTATCTGCCTTTCCCAAGGATTTCCGTGTACTCAGCAGCAACTCCGTCACATGGCGTGACTGACTATCAGTCACATGGTGTGTAAGTCATGTGGAACAGTCTCTGAAGAGCTCTACCTGAATCACTCCATTATGTCCATTCAAACTATTGAATTCCTATAATTCTGTCACCCTGGGGTTAGAACATAATTTCACACATTTTTTATACCTCGTGAGCTAAATAGCTTTACGCTTGAATGATGATCTCGCGGCATGAGAATTGCGCTAGAGAGAGAGCGAGAGAGCGAGAGGAGAGGGGAGGGGGAGAGGTAGACAGGAGAGAGAGAGGAGAGAGAGAGAAGAGAGAGATGAGAGAGAGAGAGGGGGGAGAGAGAGAGAGAGAGAGAGAGAGAGAGAGAGAGAGAGAGAGAGAGAGAAAGCAAAGGAAGAGAGATAGACCAATACATAGCCGGGAAAGAGTTAGGTAATCGCTTGATCACATTTTTTTGTAGGCTAGTTATATAAAGATATAATTTTTGTCTCTGGCTCTGGAGTTTCATGCATTCCTATGTCGTGTTCTGAGAGAATGGATAATTTGACACACTGGCCACTCAGAAGTGTTAAGTATACTGGCCAGTCAGGGGTCTTGGTTAAACTAACCTTGCTGGCTATTCTGAGAATGTTTACGACGTGATTTATTGTATCAGTCAGCTGAGTGTGGCGTTATAATCAAGGTGCGTTTGGTCAGCTTTATGGGAGTTTAGCGATAATTTGATTATTTGGGCTTAAACTATCGTATATGTAACTAATAATACTCAGCGGAGCGACACGGAGTGAATGAAGTTAAACACATTGTTCGTATCTCTGTTTCTGTTGATGAGTCTTATATGGATTACTTCAAAAGCTCGCTCTCACTCCCCCCAGTCCCTTACTCTTCCCTTTCCCTTGCTCTCACTTTCTCTTTTCCCTCTCATTTACCGTACCCTTTTCTTCGCCCTTACTCTCCCCATTCCTTCATCCTCACTCTCCCACATCGCCTCAGCCTCACCTTCCCCGTTGCCTCACCCTCTATTTCCCCCCCCCCCTCTCACTTTTCCCTAGTTCCTGGCGCTCCAACACACAATAACACTTGCTACAGCAGTGTTGGTCATCACACTTGAATACTCTTGATAAAGTCGTACATATTTGCCACCACCGTCAGCACACTCGGTTATAACTTTGCATTATATCCAATATATCTTGCGGTCTCGCCTCTGTAAAGAAGTTTTTATTTACATACACGATTGCATGGGAGTTTTGAATGCCTTCCATCTTACAACTTCACATTTTTCACAATTTTAGCTTTGATAATGGTTTTCGCTAAGGTATTTGAGGTGATATATCATGGTAATGAATGCATGTGTACTTCAGGAAGAGCTTTGATAAAGTTCCACACACGAGATTGTTGAAGAAAGGAACCCACGTTATAGTGTGGGAAATTTTTTCCTGGAGCGCCTATAATTGTTTCTAAATCTTTTGAGTTTTCCTAAATATTTATTGTTCGTTTTTCTTTATAGCTTGTAAAAAAATATGCTTATTTGTTATGTATTTTCTGGGCTACACCCCCGTCCACGAAAGGTTCCTTGATGAGGAGCTTTTGATTCTTGGATCAACCCTTCTGGTCTCCATTCCCCAGGCGCTGTATGAACCCTACAGGTTTTGCATTTTCCCTTGAATGTGATAATCCACGTTACAAAGTTAATTTAAGAAAATATCTTTTACATAGGTTTAATGTAATTATTGCATCATCATTATCAGCAGAAAAACTTCCAGCACATCTGCTATTATCATTGTCACCATCACCCAATTAATCATTGTCACCAGTCAGAATCCCCCACCATTACCTCAACAACACACTCCGGCGCACCACCTAGTATCATCACCTCCCGCCATCACCAGCACCACCAATCATAAACACTGCCATCGTCATCAACACAATTACCATCTCCATCATCATAACAGAGCTACCGTCACTTTCATCACTAACACCATCACCAAAATAGTCACCATTACTAACACCATCACCATTTCTGCCATCATTTCCGCCACCATTGTCAACCATAAGTACTATAAAACAAACAATTTTGTTTCTAGTTTCACTAGGTTGTTACCACGTGGCCTCAATAGCTAGTTTGAGTCCAGCCCCATCCCCTCCCCACAGACCCATGCAGCAGGCTGTCCAACCCCTGCAGCTGTGGGGGCAGCAATCTTCCGCTGCATCTCTCCCAGATACTACCCACCAGTCTCCGGGTGCTGCCTGAAGCTGCTTTGTTAGCTTTATACTTTAAGCTTAGTGCCCAAGCTTGTAGTTTGCTGGGTTTATAGATTGCCAGGTTTATAGTTTGCTTAGGTTACAGTTTGCTTGCTTCACAACGTATCGACTTCATGCGGAAAATTAAGACGTCAGTTCACCAGTAAACTAATACCAAGTATATTTTAATCCCTAAAACAGGAATTACCGTCAATTCTGTGTATAATGATTTGTTAGATACACGCATCTCGGTGTATATAAACTAAAGAGACAAAAATATCTTGGTGTATATACCTGCTTTCTTGTTTCCTTTACTTCCAGGTTAATTACTTTACCAAGCTGGTTAATTAGTCCCCAGTCATGTTCATTAGCCTTCGAGTCAGGTTAATTAATCGTCACTTACATTTGTCCTTCGATCCTGTCTTACCCAAGGGGCCAAATTGCTATATAATTTTTGTGGTCTACATCTTTATCTTCGGAAAATTGTTTCTTCTTTAAAATATTTCTTAGCTTGTGTGTCGGCATTATAGTGGAGATTAATATAATGTATTTACGAGAAGTGGATAATGAGCTATTACTTGACGCAGATTAGTTGAGGTGCAGCCAGTGAAGGAGTTATTGCTCCCTTCATGTCTTGAATATTTTGTCTGCTGTCTGCTGGATGAAATGGCATATTGCTGACAAGCATGAGCGAAATGTTCCTATAAAAGCTTGCTCTGTTGCTT
>NC_069408.1:48774174-48809174 GCF_026875155.1 Cherax quadricarinatus | reverse complement strand
TCGAGGACCAGGTGATCAGGCTTAGGAAAGAAGATGGGAAGCTCACAAGAAACGACCAAGAATTATGTGAGGAGTTCAACACGAGATTTAAGGAAGTATTTACATTGGAGACAGAAAGGACTCTAAGAAGACAGATGTACCAACAAGTGTTGGGTGAAATACTAACAACCGAGGAGGTGAAGAAGCTGCTAAGTAACCTTGATACCTCAAAAGCGGTGGGACCAGACATCTCTCCATGAGTCCTTAGAGAGAGAGCAGAGACGCTGTGTGTGCCAGCAACCACAATTTTCAACGCATCCTTTCAAACTGGGCAACTACCTGAGGTATGGAAGATGGCAAATGTAGTCCCCATTTTTAAGAAAAGAGACAGAAACAAGGTACTAAACTACAGACCAGTGTCAATGAACTGTATAGTATGCAAAGTCATGGAGAAGATTATCAGGAGAGTGGTGGAGCACCTGAAACAAAACAAAATTATAAACGACAACCAGCACGGATTCATGGAAGGCAAATCCTGTGTCACAAGCCTACCTGAGTTTTATGACAAGGTAACAGAAGTAAGACAGAGAGAGGGGTGGGTTGATTGCATTTCTTGGACTGCAAGAAGGCCTTCGACAGTTTTTCACAAGAGATTAGTGCAGAAGCTAGAGGATAAGGCACGTATAAAAGGAAGGGCACTGCAGTGGATCAGAGAATACCTGACAGGGAGGCAACAACTAGTCAGTGGCACGTGATAAGGTTTCACAGTGGGCGCCTGTGACGAGCGGGGTCAACAGGGGTCAGTCCTAGGACCAGTGCTATTTTTGGTATGTGAATGACATGATGGAAGGGATAGATTCAGAAGTGTTCTTGTTCGCAGATGATGTGAGGTTAATGAGGAGAATTAAATCAGATGAGGATCAGGCAAGACTAGAGAGAGACCTGGACAAGCTGGACGCGTGGTCCAGCAACTGGCTCCTCGAATTTAACCCCGCCAAATGCAAAGTCATGAAGATCGGGGAAGGGCAAACAAGACCGCAGACTGAGTATAGGTTAGGTGGCCAAAGACTGCAAACTTCACTCAAGGAGTATAATACCGAGCACATCTCCAGAAGCACACATCAACCAGATAGCTGCTGCAGCATATGGACGCCTGGCAAACCTGAGAATAGCGTTCCGATACCGAAGTAAAGATTCATTCAAGACTCTGTACACCGTGTACGTAAGGCCGATACCGAAGTATGCAGCACCAGTCTGGAACCCATACCTGGTCAAGCATGTCAGGAAATTAGAGAAAGTGTAAAGGTTTGCAACAAGGCTAGTTCCAGAGCTACGAAGAAAGGTTAAGAGAAACTGGCCTGACGACACTGGAAGACAGGAGGGTCAGGGGAGACATGATAACGACATACAAAATACTGCGCGGAATAGACAAGGTGGACAAAGACAGGATGTTCCAGAGACGGGACACAGAAACAAGGGGTCACTCTTGGAAGTTGAAGAGTCAGATGAGTCAAAGGGATGTTAAGAAGTATTTCTTCAGTCATAGAGTTGTCAGGCAGTGGAATAGCCTAGAAAGTAACGTAGTGGAGGCAGGAACCATACATAGTTTTAAGACGAGGTTTGATGAAGCTCATGGAGCAGGGAAAGGAGGGCCTAGTAGCAATCAGTGAAAAGGCGGGGCCAGGAGCTATGAATCGAACCCTGCAACCACAAATAGTTGAGTACAAATATGTGAGTACACACACACACACACACACAAGACCGTATGGACTTTGTATTGCATATATACATGCCTTAAACTCCAAATATATTTTTTTGAGACTTCCACGGGTAGAAACTGTATTAAAGTCTGTTCAAATCATTGAACCTGAAGGGGATGTATCAGCGTCAAACTCTAACTCTTATTAATATTTCTGCAATATATTAGTGTGGAATTCTTTTTTAAGCTCGTGTATATATCACTGTGAGGACTCTTGAAGACACTGCAGCATCTGGCCCAAGTCTCCTGGTGAAATGTATCTGGTGAGATGCCCTGCAGGTGTCTTGGTGAGATGTTCTTCAAGTGTATTGGTGAGAAGTCCTTCATGTGTCTTACCTGGAATATACCTGGAGAGGGTTTCGGGGGTCAACGCCCCCGCGACCCGGTCTGAGACCAGGCCTCGTGATGTATCAGGGTCTGATCAACCAGGCTGTTACTGTTGGCTGCACGTAACCCAACGCACGGACCACAGCCCGACTGGTCAGGTAGACTTTAGGTGCCTGTCCAGTGCCTTCTTGAAGACAGCCAGGGGTCTATTGGTAATCCCCCTTGTGTATGCTGGGAGGCAGGTAAACAGTCTTGGGCCCCTGACACTTACTGTTCTCTCTCAGTGGCGCCCCTGCTTTTTATTGGGGGAATGTTGCATGTCGTGCCGAGTCTTCTGCTTTCGTAGGGAATGATTTTCGGGTGCAAGTTTAGTACTAATCCCTCTAGGATTTTTCCAGGTGTAAATTATCATGTATGTCTCTCGCCTGCGTTCCAGGGAATTCAACTCAAGGGACTTGAATCGTTCCCAGTAATTTAGGTGCTTTATCGTACTTATGTGTACCGTGAAAGTTCTTTGTACACTCTCCAGGTCACTAATTTCGTCTGCCTTGAAGGGGGCAGTTAGTGTACAGCAGTATTCCAGCCTAGAGAGAACGAGAAATTTGAAGAGAATCATGGATTGGCGTCCCTAGTTTTGAAGGTTCTCATTATCCATCCCATCATTTTTCTAGCAGATGCGGTAGATACATTGTTGTGGTCTTTGAAGGCGAGATCCTCTGACATTATCACTCCTAGGTCCTTCATATTACTTTTTCGCTCTATTGTATGGTTAGAATTTGTTATATACCGTGATACAGTTTTAATTTCCTCAAGGTTTCCATATCTGAGTTGTTGAAATTTCTCTTCATTGAACTTCATATTGTTTTGAGTGGCCCATTTAAAGATTTGGTTGATGTCTGCTTGGAGTCTTGCGGTGTCTTCGATGGAGGACACTGTCGTGGCAATTCGGGTGTCATCCGCAAAGGAAGACACGGAGCTATGGCTTACATCTGTCTATTTAAGATAGGATAAGGAATAGGATGAGAGTGAGTACTGTGCCTTGTGGAACAGAGCTTTTCTCCGTAGCTGCCTCGAACTTTACTTTGTTTATTATTACTCTTTGTGTTCTATTTGTTATGAAGTTATAGATCCATCTTCCAACTTTTCCTGTTATTCCTTTATCACGCATTTTGTGCGTTATTACACCATGGTCACACTTGTTGAAGGCTTTTGCAAAGTCTGTGTATACTACATCTACATTCTGTTTATCCTCTATAGCCGGGCTACTAAATTGGCGGCCCGCGGTCCGAATCCGGACCTTCTGAGTGTTGTAGTTGGACCGCGGTCTTCAGGAGAAAGTTTAGTTAAATAACATTTGTTACCAGGTTCAGGATCAGGTGGTACACAAGAGTGGGATTAATACAATATTCTGTCTGAATGGAATACATACACTGAATGAAATACAGTATTCTGGCATAGCTAAATAGTGATATTTTCTTCCATTCAGTGGTAATTCATATTGGTAATTGTCACTTGTGCAATGAAGTTGTCTTTTTTGGCATTTTAGAAAAAGTTTGGCCGCATATGGGCTCATTTTATTTTTATCAAGTTTGATTTTAATTTGATGTGTCAACCTCTTGTTTGAATAAGTACGTTGGTGGGGTATTTAGTATTGAATCATCTTCTTGTGATGAAATTCTTCACATCAATGGTTAATCAAATTGGTTAATTTTCCTTATTCTGGTTGTTCCTAATTTGTGTGTAGTGGATATAAAACATGTTTTATTTTAATAAATACAGATAAATTTCAGTAATAAATACATTTCATAATATAGAGGACAACTGCTTCACCAAGCTTGTCTTCATTAAATTATATTGATTGATATTTTCATATTATATTTTACAGTCTAAATATGACTTATAGTTTCTGGGGTTTTTAATGTTCCAGATATTTATTTCCATATCAAATGATTTGTTTTACTAAACTAGTCATATCTTTTGAAAGGAGACATGACATGTTCAAAAAGAAGAAAGTCTGATGATGAAAATCGTTCCTTCAGGGAAAAATGGATACAGTAGTTATGTCTTCATTCTTCCCACAAGCACTTCAAAGCCCCTTTGCCTCATATGTAGTGAAGAGGAGTAATATGAGACGCCATTATGAAACTAAACACAATGGATTTGAAAAGATGTTTCAGTCAGGAACTGTAGAGAGAAAGAAAAAATAAATCAGCTAAAATCGCAGTATGAGAGGTCAACCGCAGTTCTTGTCAATACCACGACAGCCCAGGAGAAAGCAGTGGAATGTTCGCTTAGAGTAACTTGGATCTTGGGAAAACACAAGAAACCCTTCACTGTTGCAGAAATTGTTAAAGAATGTATGTTGGAAGCTGCTTATATATTGTTTAAGGATAAACAGAAAAAAAAGAGATAAAAGACAAAATATAGCAGATTCCGTTATCTGATTCCACATTAACGAGGTGAACAGAACTATTAGCAGAAGATCTTATGTCGTAACTTGATCTAGGACTGAAAAAAGTACCTTGTATTTCACTGGCTTTAGATGAGTCAACAGACAGTACTGATAATGCTCATCTCATGGTATTTGTGAGATATGATTCAGAGAAAAGAATTTTGCCAGGACTTGTTGGGTGTTTACCTGGACCTAAAAGGACCTAAAAGGACACAAGGAGAGGATATATTGGACCCTTTGAAAAGCTCCCTTTTAAAGGGGGGGGCTCCTTTTTGTGGTGAAGAGGCTTTTGGGTCTGAGGAATTAGACCTGTCGGTCTCCTTCCTCAGACCAAAACCCCTAATTACCCCCATCCCCCCTTCCCTCCCCATCCCCCTTTTTTCCCTTTCCTCCCCCTCCTCCCACCCCCCCTTTTTTGCCCTTCCTTTTTGGCCTTTTGTTTTTTCCCCGGGCACGCTGTTCTAGGTGGGGGAAAAGGGTCCCGGGCCCATCCCTTTGTTGGGGTTTCTTGGCTGTGGCGAAGTTTGCCGTGGAATTGGATTCCCTGGGGATGCCCGAATCCCTCCCCGGTATCCCGGAGGGTGGTTTGGGTGTCTCTCGGGACGGGTGTATTTTGGAAGCCCCTTTGGGTTCCCGGGGGGTGGGGGCGAAGGGGGTATGCTTTGTGGCAGTACCCGGGCCCGCCCTCTTTTTTGTCCCCCAAAGGGGTAGTTCGGCAGATGTGAGGTTGCTATCCTGGATTGTGGTTTACTGGCTGGGGTGGGTAGGGCCAGGTTCCATGTACATCTATGCTACTTGGGGCTGAGGCCTTTTGGGCGTGGAGGGAGTTTTTCGGGCCCCTTTCATTCCCCTGGGAAAACTATTCCCCCCCGGCCCCCCCTTTTTTTTTATTCTTTTTTATTTTTCTTTTCTTTTTCTTTTTTTTTCTTAAAAAAAAAAAAGAAAGAAAAAACCCAAACCCTTGGCGCCCTGGGTCCAGAACCTGTACCCTGGGGCCCCCCTTTTTGATACCCACCTGTTTGACCCCCCCCCTCGCTTTGGCCCACTTTCGGACCTCTAACCCTCTGTACCTCTTACCGTGCGTTTCTTCACCCTCTTCAGGTATGAGGTCTGACTGCTCCTTTGATTTATCTGCCTCGCTCCCCTTTTGAAAAGTTTGGGCCCTTCCCCCTCTCAGTGCGGCAAATTTTTGAAAAGCCCGGCCCCTTCCACGTGCCAAAATCTGGGCCACGCCTAAACGCCAAAGACAATTACCTGCTGATGATACTTTCCACCCTTTTCGTTCTTCCGGAAAAAATCGACATCCTTTCACTCCCTTTTCCCCACTCATTTCAGAATGCAAATGGATAAATTTTCCTTTCGACCGATTTCCCCTTCTGCCTATCTTTCCCACCCAGTTTGGGGAAAGGCACCCTACGCCATGTTGGTAAAGTATTTCTTTTCATGCTCTTTAAAAAGGGGTATGTGCTCATCACGTAAGAATGTACCCAAGCTCTGATCTTTTTCTTTTTTCCATATCGGGTGTGTTCCTGTCACTATTGAAAAAATCATTCCCCAATTTTTGTAGTGGTACCGTCATTCTGCCCAACCCGTTTTAAAAAAATTTCCAGAAGTGGCAATGACATTTTTGAACAGGGAACATCAAAAATTCCCAACCTCAAGGTAGACCTTATGTTCTTCCCGCCCCGGGGGGGAAAACGATACCTAGCAATTGGCTTGTTTAAATTTTGAACCTGAACTCCCCTCCCAGTTTATGTAGCAGGACATCGGTTTCAAGCTCGAAGGTGACCCTACACCGCAACAGTGTAGAAATTGCTGGGATTTGGGCCTCCCGCGAAATATTGCAGATTATAGCCGAATGCCCAGTCTTGGTGCGATGACCATTCTAAAACGTCTTGCAATCGACCCCCTCTTGCCTAATTGTCATGAGGGCTCACCCTTCATACTCTCGCCATTGCCAAGTCTATTTAAAAATGAGCGGGAAATCCGTTATCTCAAAGAGGCAGAAGGTCTCCCTTATCCCCAAGGAGTTTCTCATCTCCCCCTCCAAGGGAGACTACCTTGTGTTTCTTTTTCCCCGTGTTTCAAAACGTCCCGCCACTTCTGGGGTCGCATCTTCTGCAGCCTCCTCTGTGGTTACCTCTCCCATAGTCCACTCCTGTATCAAATTCTTTTGCTGTCCTAGGCTCGGGCGTCCCTACTTCAATGCCTCAGTCTGTTCTCACTTCTTGTTGTTCTCCCTCAAAAACCCTCAGTATCGACGAGATCTCGTATGACACCTCCTCCCAATCGCCCCTTTCTACTTCCCAGAAGTAAAAAAAAGGTCCTTTAACCCCTCCTTCCCTTCTTCCACCTCCTCATTTTAACCTTCCCTGTCTCTGTCCCTGGTTTTTTCCCCTCTCACTGGCTCTGTTACAAGTTTTAGAAGTTCACCCTCCTCCTCGTACTGTACCTTCCAAACCCTTTTCCCTCCCAAGTTTCTTCCTTTCTGCCACCTCCCAGGTTTCTGCCTCTTCTGTCCCCTTCCACGTTCTTCTCCGGTTTCCCTCCACCCTTTCGCCCCCCTTTTACTTTGGTACAGTCCATTATAGTTCCAATCTTTACTCATCCTCCCCTACCATCTCCAATATTGTCTCCCTTTACGACGTCTCTGAATTCCAAAACACTTGAAGCAATCTTGAATATATTGCAGGACCAAACCATCAATGGACACTGATCCACCCTCTGTTAAAATTCTCTTCCTTCCCCATCTGCGCAACTCCTTTCTTCACAGCGCACCATTCCTTCGCTACTTGAACGTTTTCCGCTGCCTCCGCATGTGGACTTTTCTAACCCCTCTAGTCTGTAGGAACCCTTACCTGCGGATTTCAGGTATCTTTTCATTGGGCCCAAACACGGCCCATTTACAGTGGAATATATGCGGCCTCAGGGGTAATCGGGGTGAGCTTCAGATGTTACTCTCCCAGTTTTCCCCTGTTGGTGTTTGCTTACAGGAACCAAAATTACACTCTGCTGTTATCTCTCCCATCGCAGGCTATAATTTATTGTATTTTCAGATCCTTTTCCTGATGGGACTTTTAATGAAAGTGCCTTCTTCTACCACTGGCATTCCGTTCCATCAGCTTTGTTCATACTTCGCTGCATTCACAGCAGCCCGTACCCCTTTGGCAAGGTGGTATACACTTGTTCTTTATATCTCTTTTTTCTGGGCATTATTATTCCAGTATTGCCTTTTTTGGGTTTCTTTATTCCCGCCACCACTTTGTTTTTGCGATTTTAATGCCTCATTTCCTCTGGGGAAGTCCACTTGATTCCCGTGGATTAGATAGGGCTTTTCTTGACCACCCCCCTCCATGTTTTAAATTTACGGGGTTCTCCCCCCTTTTTGATCTCGGACTCCATTCTCTTGTCAGTCTCTCATTTGCTTTTCCTCTGTCGTATTAGTTTTCCCCGGGTCTTTTTCTCCCAGATTTATATGAAGCGTCATTTCCTAACATTCTTATTTCCCCCTTATATTCACCACCTCTTCGTATCCCCGCTGGCAATTTGATAGGCAAATTGGAACCTTTTACTCACAACAAAACGTTTTTAGTGAGGTTCCTTTTTCGTCCCATTGATGGCTTTTACCCCTCTTCTCGTCCTCTGTTTTAACACAGTTCTCATTCTATACCCAAACTTGGGCAAGTTTTCCAGAAATGATCCCTTTGGTGGTCTCCTGCTTGTGCTGTGCTACATTTGAAAAACGCTGCTGGGGCAGGTCCCGGTACATAAACCCCGGAGAGACTTTTGTTTTTAAGCAGAAGCATGCGACGCTCCCCGTGCATCCGTGAGCAAAAAACGCACTTGGGGCCCCGAGATTTTGTCCCCACCATACCTTGCTTCCCTTTGAGTGCAGTCTGGAAAAAAAAAACGAAAACTGGTGGTAAATATTCCGACCCGGCCTGTTTGTGGGTTGCCGGTGTTGTATAGCAAACCCCCAGATGTTGCCATGAAATTGGCAATCATCTGGTTTATTTCTCGGGGCTCCATTATGCCCCTCGTTTCTTTCCCCAAAGTTCCCGGAAATTAGCACCCCTTGGCTTTTCTTTTCAAGAAAAAAAGTTGTGGCCCTTTTACACTTCAAAAAACTGGAGGAACACTTCAGCTTGCCGATCATCGGCGCTGGGCCCGCGACAATCATTTCGTATGCACAACATTTACATCAGCGCCCTTGCAGTCCATTACGCCTTTTTTAACCTTATTTAGTCACAAGGAGTTTTGCCAGCTGTGGAAAAACTGCCATTGTTCTCCCCTTTCCCCAAAACCAGACACTACGGGAATGAACCTCCCTATCTCCATTGTTTTTTTCCCCGGCAGTTTGCAAAGTGATGGAAGCCTGGTAAAAAGCGTTTAGTGTGGTATTTAGAGACCACACGTCTCTCCACTCGTCAATTGGCTTTCGTAAGGGACGTTTAATAGACCCCCTTTTACGCTTGGTTGTATGTTTAATGCCTTTGCATATGACCCTTTAGAAGGGATGTGACACAATTGGAGGTATAATATTTTGGCCCAAGCCCACTCCTTAGGCCTCCGTGGCAATCTACTATCCTTCCTTAAGAACTTTTTAACTGACAGGCATTTCCGTGTTCGGGTTAATAATGTGCTCTCTCCGGACTTTATCCAAGCTGAAGGTGTCCCCCAGGGATGTGTTCTGAGCACAACACTTTTTCTCCTTGCTATAAATGATTTGGTCTCTAGTCTTCCATCAAATATTTGGTCATCACTCTATGCTGATGACTTCGCTATTGCCTGTGCAGGTGCTGACTGTCACCTCATTACAGTTTCTCTCCAGCATGCGGTCGACCGTGTTTCAAATTGGGCCACCACACATGGGTTTAAATTTTCCAACACCCAAACTCACCAAATTACTTTCACTAGACGCTCTGTCATCTCCAATCATCCTTTGTACCTCTATGGCTCCCGTATCCCTGAACGTGATACAGTCAGGTTTCTGGGCCTCCTCTTTGAAAGTAGGTTATCCTGGAAACCTCACATTACCTCTCTGAAGGCAACTTGTCACAGCCGGCTGAACCTTCTTAAAACCCTTGCTGATCTTTCATGGGGAACTGATCATCGAACTCTCCTTTGCCTACATTCCACCCTCATTTTATCGAAACTTGATTATGGTGACCAGATCTATTCAGCGGCCTCTCCTGCTACTCTCTCTAGCCTTAACCCCATTCATCACCAAGGATTACGTTGATGCCTTGGTGCTTTTCGCTCTTCCCCTGTTGAGAGCCTCTATGCAGAAGCGAACGTTCCATCCTTATCCGATCGCCGTGATGCCCATTGCCTTCGCTACTATATACGCTCTCATGATCTCCGCAATCCTTCCATTTATAGAATGGTCACTGATATTAGTAGACATTCTTTATTTGTTCGCCGCCCCTGTTTACTCCGTCCCTTCTCTCTTCGCCTACATTCACTCTTGTCTTCTCTTCAATTACCACCTTTCTATGTTCATGTAGCATCTCACTTTTCCCTACCCCCCTGGGAAGTTCCAGCTGTTCGAGTCTGTTCTTTCTCTCTCCTTTGCTCGAAAGCCCAACTGCCTACGGTCGCTTCCTGCTCTCTTTTTCTTGACCACTTCCACTCTCATTCTCATGCCATTGCAGTGTACAAAGATGGCTCTAAGTCTTCTGACGGCATAGGATTCGCAGCAGTGTTTCCGGACAGCGTCGTACGAGGGCATTTACTATCTTCGGCTAGTATTTTTACTGCTGAATTGTATGCCATTCTTGCAGCACTTATCCGTATTGCATCTATGCCTGTGTCATCATTTGTGGTTGTCTCAGACTCCCTTAGTGCTTTACAGGCTATACAGAAATTTGATACACCTCACCCCTTAGTCCTCCGTATCCAACTTTGGCTACACTGCATCTTTACCAAGCATAAAGATATTGTTTTTTGTTGGGTCCCTAGTCATGTTGACGTACAGGGCAATGAACAGGCAGACACTGCTGCGCGGTCAGCAGTACGTGACCTACCAGTTTCAAAATACGGACTATTTTGCTGCAATAGCTACCCATTTTCACACCCATTGGCAACATCGTTGGTCTACTATGCTCGGTAACAAACTTCAATCTATTAAACCGAGTATAGGTTACTGGCCGTCTTCTTGTCACCTGTGTCGAGGATGGGAGACTACTCTCTCCCGTCTTCGCATTGGCCATACTCGTCTTACTCGTGGATATCACATGGAAAGGCGCCCTGCACCTCTCTGTGAGAATTGTCAGGCTCCATTATCAGTCAGCCACATTCTGTTGGACTGCCCACTTTATCAACGAGCACGCAGAATTTACCTCTGTCATCGTCTTCGCTCCGCTGCTCTCTCTTTACCTTCCCTTCTCGCTGATGGACCCACCTTTCATCCGGACTCTCTCATTGACTTTTTGACACCTGACTTACTTCACAAACTCTGATGCCTTCAGCCCTTTCTACCTCAGTCTCTTGCTACCCTCTACTCCCGCACTATCCCCTGCCCTGCTGTTTTCTGTAAGCTACTGATGATCCCTCCCCCCTTCTGCCGCCCAATGCCCTCGCTTCCTTCCCTACCCTGCAGCGCTGTTTAGCTCTTGTGGCTTAGTGCTTCTTTTTGATTATAATAATAATAATTGAAAAGCATGTTAGAATCGAGAAATATTGATGCCAAATCCACCATTTCACTGACCACAGATGTAGCTCCATCCATGGTTGATCGAGAGAGGGGATTAGTCGCAAGATTGAGAAGATAATCTAGACATGATAACTTATCACTGCATTATCCACCAATCAGTACTGTGTGCTAGTCTGGAAGATGAATATGGTGACCTCATGGAAACTATTATGAAGCTAGTAAACTTCCTTCGATCAACGCCAGCTTTACATCACCGTCTACTCCAAAGCTTTCTAACTGAGGTCGATGCATGCTATGACGATGTACTTGTGCACAACAATGTGAGATGGTTGAGTAAGGGAAGGGTTTTGGATCGACTTTTGGCAGTCAGGAAAGAGTTACAGACTTTCCTCAAGGATCAAAACAGTGGAAAGCAAAGACATTTTCTGATTTTTCGGAAGATGACAAAAAAATGTAGTGTTGGATTTTTGGCAGACATAATATCACATCTGAATGATCTTAACGCTAACCTGCAAGAGGAAAAACACACGATCTTCAGCATGATCTCAACAATTCCAGCTTTCCAGAAGAAATTGGAACTTTTTGTTAACGATGTCCAGAGCCAACTTCTACATTTCCCCAGACTTTTGGAGCAACGTAATGATGAAACAGATACTAAATATGTCTATTTCATTGAGAAGCTGATCAAAATTTTCAAGTTACGCTTTGATGACTTTGTTCTTGGGAAAACAGTTGTTGGTGTTCGTTCAAAACTCCTTTCTAATGGTGGATATGAGAAAATTCTCAGTCGAAACTAAACAAGCCTTCAGATGGGTAGATGCTGCAAAAATTCAACTGGAACTCATTGACTTCCAAGAGAATGTGACGCTGAGACAAGTACTCTGTAACTGTGCGCCAGAAACATTTTCACCAAAGGATCCCCTGCGAATTTTCCCAAGCTTCACAGATTAGCAGTCCATATTCTCACAATGCTTGGGTCCACCTACTCCTGCCAGTCTGCGTTCTCAACTATGAACTTTGTGAAGAACAAGTTCCGCTCCTGTATGACCAGTGAACACCTCCACCACTGTCTTCGACTAGCTATTACTCCATTAGTACCAAGATTTCGGGAATTAACACGAAGCAAGAAGTGTCATTTCTCTCAATAAACTAGCATAACAAAAAAAAAAAACAGTACAGACACACATACACCATATAAAGACAAACTTACCTACAGTCATACACACATTACACCAGTCTTGTTGATGTTTACATGTTAAAATTCTGATTTTTTAAACTTCATATCCTGTTGTAGTGTAATTTTTATTATATACCATTCTGTTAATCAGTATATATATTAATTTTTCAGTTTGAAAACTCCATTTAAACCAATTTGAGCAAAAAAATCCAAAACTTGTCCGATATAATGTAAAAATTATTTTTCCCACTATTTATCTTCATATTTTGTTAATTTTTATAAGTCGAGGACTGAAAATGAAGTTCATAGAAAACGATGAGTACCCTGACCTATACTCAGATTTGTTGCTTTTCATGATTGCGTGTAAAAAATGTATCCGGACCTTTGTATTCATTGGTACTTGTTCAAGTGGACCTTTACTCATAGCAGTTGAGTAGCCCTGCTTTATAGCTTCCAGGACCTTGTCATAGTGGTCCAATAGCTGGGACAGGCAGGAGCGACCTGCTCTAAGTCCGTGTTGCCCTGGGTTGTGTAATTGATGGGTATCTAGGTGGTTGGCGGTCTTGCTTCTTATAACCCTTTCAAAGATTTTTATGATATGAGATGTTAGTGCTATCGATTTGTAGTTCTTTGCAATTGCTTTACTCCTTGGTGAGATGTCCTTCAAGTGTCTTGGTGAGATGTCCTTCAAGTGTCTTGGCGAGATGTCCTTCAAGTGTCTTGGCGAGATGTCCTTCAAGTGTCTTGGCGAGATGTCCTTCAAGTGTCTTGGCGAGATGTCCTTCAGATGTCTTGGTGAGATGTCCTTCAAATGTCTTGGTGAGAAGTCTTCCAAGTGTCTTGGTGAGAAGTCTTCCAAGTGTCTTGGTGAAAAATCGTCCAAGTGTCTTGGTGAGAAGTCTTCCAAGTGTCTTGGTGAGAAGTCTTCCAAGTGTCTTGGTGAGAAGTCTTCCATGTGTCTTGGTGAGAAGTCTTCCAAGTGTCTTGGTGAGAAGTCCTTCAAGTCAGGATCTTTGACGGACAGGAAATCAACGAAAAATTCTTAGAGCGGAACCCGTCTGAAGAGCGACAAATGGTGGTCGACAAGAACTAGGGAAAGAGAGAGCTGAGAGTGATGAGGAGAACTAGGAAAAGAGGAGGGAGGGAAGTGTAATAGGGAAAACCAGGGAGGAAGGAAGGAGAGAGGGAAGGGTAATGGGGAGAATTAGCGAAAGAGGAGAGAGGGAAGAGTAATGGGGAGAGCCAGGGAGGAAGGAGAAAGGGAAGGGTACTGGGGAGAACTAGGGAAGGAGTAGGGAGGGGAGGACCATGGAGAGAAGCCTAGAGAATAAAAATATTGGGGAGGATATTAAAGAGTGAGAGGGATGCTGGGAGGATGGTGAGGGAGGAGTAAATTTCCTATTACCTCTAATATTAAATTCCCGATAAGCGCCAAACCCGTAAAGGTCATACAGCGCCTGTGGGAAGGAAAGAGTGTGGAGGTGAAGTAATCAGGTTTAATACTACATTAGGTTAGTTCAAATTAGGTTAGACTAGGTTAGGTTAGATTTGTTTGTCGCTGATTTTTTCAAATCCAGTTTGTGAGTTTTTTTTACGTTATTTCTGTGACATGTTTTCCTAGATAAGTGTGGACCGCCACACACTACATGAAACAACTGCTAGATAATAACATTACACGCGCTCGCATCTCTCACATACTGCATCAACACAACAACAGCGTCATGAAGTGCGTCCACTTGTTGTTTTATCAAAAAGTTATTTTTTTGCTCACGTGAAGAACTGGACTTTTTTTTATCAGGTGTTGATTGATAAAAAGTAATTGCAGTTCATTTTACCGGGATCCTCGCAGGTATCAAGACACAAACACTTGAAGGGAATGTTACCTCTTAAGTAAATTTCACTCTTAATATACTGGATAGTATATTTTCAGGGGGACTATTACTTACTATATTTGTTTAAATTATCATGTAATGCATATACTGTGGCTTAAGGAAATGTCATTGGGAAATGGACGAGATTTTTTTGTCCCACTGACGATGGAAAGGGTAGAAAGCAGCAAGAGAGGGAGAGAGATACTCTGCAGTATATGAAGAGCTTCACTGGACTTGACACAATATACTTTGCGGAGAGATACTGGTATATACATTTTATGCATATTCATGCTCTCATGGTACCCCAGTTAGCTTCCGGCTATGATTTTATCGCATATAACTGTTTTATCACTTTTGCTGCCTATGCTAATACAGCCACCCGGACTACTGCTACAACTACTACACCACTGATGCTACAACTGCTATACCACTGATGCTACAACTACTACACCACTGATGCTACAACTGCTACACCACTGATGCTACAACTGCTACACCACTGATGCTACAACTGCTACACCACTGATGCTACAACTGCTACACCACTGATGCTACAACTATCACTGAAGCTACGACTGCTACACCGCTGATGCTACAACTACTATACCCCTGATGCTACAACTAGTATACCACTGATGTTGCAACTACACCACTGATGCTACAACTACTACTACACTGATGCTACAACTAATACACCACTGACTCTGCAACCACACCACTGATGTTCCAACTACACCACTGATGCTGGAACTACTACACCACTGATTCTGCAACTACTACACCACTGATGCTACAACTATTATACCACTGATGCTGCAACTGCTACACCCCTGACGCTACAACTACACAACTGATGCTACAACTACTATACCACTGTTATTACAGCTACACCACTGATTCCACAACTACTTCATTGAAGCTACAACTGCTACACCACTGATGTTACAACTACTACACCACTGATATTACAACTACTACACCACTGAAGTTAGAACTATACCACTGATTCTGCAACTACTATACCACTGATTCTGCAAGTACTACACCACTGATGCTACAACTACACCACTGATGCTACAACTACTACACCACTGATGCTACAACTACTACACCACTGATGTTGCAACTACACCACTGATGCTACAACTACTATGCCACTGATGCTACAACTACTATGCCAATGATGCTACAACTGCTACACCACTGATGCTACAACTACTATAACACTTACGCTACAACTGCTACACCACTGATGCTAGAACTACACCACTGATGCTATAATGACTACAACACTGATGCTACAACTACTACACCACTGATGCTACAACTACTACACCACTGATGCTACAAATACTACACCACTGATGCTACAACTACCACACCACTGATGCTACAACTACTACACCACTGATGCTACAACTACTGCACCACTGATGCTACAACTACTACACCACTGATGCTACAACTACCACACCACTGATGCTACAACTACTACACCACTGATGCTACAACTACTACAACACTGATGCTACAACTACTACACCACTGATGCTACAACTACCACACCACTGATGCTACAACTACCACACCACTGATGCTACAACTACTACAACACTGATGCTACAACTACTACACCACTGATGCTACATCTACTACACCACTGATGCTACAACTACTACACCACTGATGCTACAACTACTACACCACTGATGCTACAACTACTACAACACTGATGCTACAACTACTACAACACTGATGCTACAACTACTACAACACTGATGCTACAACTACTACACCACTGATGCTACAACTACTACACCACTGATGCTACAACTACTACACCACTGATGCTACAACTACTACAACACTGATGCTACAACTACTACAACACTGATGCTACAACTACTACAACACTGATGCTACAACTACTACACCACTGATGTTGCAACTACACCACTGATGCTACAACTACTATGCCAATGATGCTACAACTGCTACACCACTGATGCTACAACTACTATAACACTTACGCTACAACTGCTACACCACTGATGCTAGAACTACACAACTGATGCTATAATGACTACACCACTGATGCTACAACTACTACACCACTGATGCTACAACTACTACACCACTGATGCTACAACTACTACACCACTGATGCTACAACTACCACACCACTGATGCTACAACTACTACACCACTGATGCTACAACTACTACACCACTGATGCTACAACTACTACACCACTGATGCTACAACTACCACACCACTGATGCTACAACTACTACACCACTGATGCTACAACTACTACAACACTGATGCTACAACTACTACACCACTGATGCTACAACTACCACACCACTGATGCTACAACTACTACAACACTGATGCTACAACTACTACACCACTGATGCTACAACTACTACACCACTGATGCTACAACTACCACACCACTGATGCTACAACTACCACACCACTGATGCTACAACTACTACAACACTGATGCTACAACTACTACACCACTGATGCTACAACTACCACACCACTGATGCTACAACTACCACACCACTGATGCTACAACTACCACACCACTGATGCTACAACTACTACAACACTGATGCTACAACTACCACACCACTGATGCTACAACTACTACACCACTGATGCTACAACTACACCACTGATGCTACAACTACTACACCGCTGATGCTACAACTACTACACCACTGATGCTACAACTACCACACCACTGATGCTACAACTACTACACCACTGATGCTACAACTACCCCACTGATGCTACAACTACTACACCACTGATGCTACAACTACTACACCACTGATGCTACAAGTACACCACTGATGCTACAACTATAACACCACTGATGCTACAACTACCACACCACTGATGCTACAACTACCACACCACTGATGCTACAACTACCACACCACTGATGCTACAACTACCACACTACTGATGCTACAACTACCACACCACTGATGCTACAACTACTACACCACTGATGCTACAGCTACCACACCACTGATGCTACAACTACTACACCATTGATGCTACAACTGCTACACCACTGATGCTACAACTACTACACCACTGATGCTACAACTACTACACCACTGATGCTACAACTACCACACCACTGATGCTACAACTACTACACCACTGATGCTACAACTACCACACCACTGATGCTACAACTGCTACACCACTGATGCTACAACTACTACACCACTGATGCTACAACTACTACACTGATGCTACAACTGCTACACCACTGATGCTACAACTGCTACACCACTGATGCTACAACTACATCATCACTGATGCTACAATTGCTACACCACTGATGCTACAACTACTACACCACTGATGCTACAACTACTACACCACTGATACTACAACTACTACACCATTGATGCTACAACTATTACACCACTGATACTACCAACTACTACACCACTGATGCTACAACTACTACACCACTGATGCTACAACTACTACACCACTGATGCTACAACTACTACACCACTGATGCTACAACTACTACACCATTGATGCTACAACTACTACACCACTTATGCTACAATTGCTACACCACTGATGCTACAACTACACCACTGATGCTACAACTGCTACACCACTGATGCTACAAGTACTACACCACTGATGCTACAACTACATCATCACTGATGCTACAACTGCTACACCACTGATGCTGCAACTACTACACCACTGATACTACCAACTACTACAACACTGATGCTAACAACTACTACAACACTGATGCTACAACTGCTACACCACTGATGCTACAAGTACTACACCACTGATGTTACAACTACATCATCACTGATGCTACAACTGCTACACCACTGATGCTGCAACTACTACACCACTGATACTACAAACTACTACAACACTGATGCTAACAACTACTACAACACTGATGCTAACAACTACTACAACACTGATGCTACAACCACTACACCACTGATGCTGCAACTACTACACCACTGATACTATCAACTACACTGATGCTACAACTACTACACCACTGATGCTGCAACTACTACACCACTGATACTATCAACTACACTGATGCTACAACTACTACACCACTGATGCTACAACTACTACACCACTGATGCTACAACTATTACACCACTGGTGCTACAACTGCTACACCACTGATACTACAACTACTACACCACTGATGCTACAACTACTACACCACTGATGCTACAACTGCTACCCCACTGATGCTACAACTACTACACCACTAATACTACCAACTACTACACTGATGCTACAACTACTACACCACTGATACTACCAACTACTACACTGATGCTACAAATACTACGTCAACTCATTTAACCAAAACTGCTAATTATTACAACAACTACTTAAGATACTACTAATTACTATAATTGCTACTTCCTGTACTAAGTAATGATAAGTGTAATGAACGCTTGTCGATGCTGATGGAGGTCCCTCGTGTAGACTGGAATACAAAATTTGAAACGAAACTGCTCTATATTTCGACTCGTCTGGAGTTTTTAGTAGTTTCTGTTAACTCAAGTTGGAAGAACATTCGCTGCCTGGATGAGGTAGAGTGTGGTCGTGCTTTGCACCCCTCTACTGTTTTCCCAGACGAGCTACTCGGTCAACAACATGGCGCCAGGTGTGCGCAGAAGAGTGAATACTGTGGGCATTGAGCTCATTAGTGGGGCTTTAACGCCTACGTCAGTTGATGTGTTATTGCCCAAAATTGTGAAAGAGACATACGGCATCAGAGACGAGGACTTGTATGGAGTGGCACTGAACGGTGTGTATAGAATATTCGTGAAGGTGCTAACTGCTCAAGTATACGAGGCGTTGGTGGATCGTTATCAAGATGTCAGCATTAATTAACGTAACACCGGCAGTGAGGGTCAAGTTGACGGATGTATCACGACATTATTCGTGGGTTAAGTTCCGAAACGTGCCTTTTGAGGCTGATGAAATGGATATACGCAATGTTTTCGAACGTTATGCAACTGTACATCTGGCCCAACCTGGTAAATGGGTAAAAGGAGCTTACACAGGATATCCTGAGGGATCTTTCAATCTCAAGATGACGCTAAGGCATCCTATACCCTCGTACGTATATCTCGAGGAGTTTAGAACCCAGGTAATGGTAGCGTATGCTGGGCAGAGGCGTACATGCCGACTGTGTGGCGAATATGACCATATGGCGGCAGACTGTGGCAAGCGGAATGTGGCTCCTGGGCCGGCAAGGGGCGGAGCACCTGTCCAAGAGAAACCGATGCCTGAGGAAGAAAGGAGGCAAGGAGGAGGGCGTGGTCGCTTGTGGAGCAAAGAGGTTATGGCTCCTCCTGTGGAATCAGAAGAAGTGGTGATCCATGAATCACCTGGCCCATCAACAGTACAGCTGTCAAGTGAAGAGGTGCAGGTGGGCGCAGAAGTGAAAGCTATTGAGGAGGAGTTGGAGACGGTGATACAGGCTATGTTACAGTCTACGGAGGTTGAGAGTCACAGTGAGCAGGAACCTGGGATCAGGGCAGAAGGTGTGTGAGGGAGGGGGGAGGATCAGGTGGCACCTATGATGGACAGTGTGAGTGCCATGGAAGGACATGGAGGCGGATTAAGGGTGGTAGAGGTGGAAGTCCATTGTGCTGGCTCCCAGGACTCAGATATGGAAACTGAAGGAGCTACAAGGAAAAGGGCAGCAGCGTCAGATTCGGACGATGTTCTGACGCCGGGTCAAAGGCCAGGGAAAAAGACATGGGGTTATGGTACTCAGAGTGACTCTACGAGAGGGCCACAACAGAAGGGGGGGGATGGTTGGGAAGGAGGGTGGAGTATGTGGCAAAGGCAAAGCCCAGGGAAATGGTTTGAAAGGGTAGAGTCATGACATGAGGCGGGGAGGGAAACCTTAAGCCGGCCTCAGGTGTGTAACAATAAATATTAATGGTCTGTGTGATGGTGTTAAACGTGAGTGCTTCAGGATGTTTTTGAATAGGTACAAGATTGACGTAGCTTTTGTGCAGGAGCACAATTTTAAGCTTAGTCGTGAATTAGAGGTGCCTGGGTTATCAGGCTTATGTGTTGCCGTCTGAGCGCTTAAAAGGAGGAGTGGGTGTGTTGATCAGGGAGGTGACCCCGTTTGTATTGCACAGGAAAGAGGGGGGGAGGGGGGAGAGTATTACGTGTGGAAGGATGGTGGATGGGAGAGAGCGTGGCGTTTGTGTGTGTGTATGCCCCAGCAGAAAGTGACGTGAAAGTGAAGATGGATTTTGTGCGGGAGGAGCTCGTGTACTACCTACGCACGTTACCGTCGGTGGCGATTGTGGGGGGGGGGGATTGGAATTGTGTAGTTAAGAGGGCAGACGTGGAACCCAGAGGAGCGGGATATTTTTCCTCAGTCTTGGGAGACCTGCTTAGAGACCTTCAGAACGTGATGCTTTCGGGGGAGGTCTGTGGGAGGTGGAACATACGTTTATAAGAATGGGATATGCGGCTCGTTTGGACAGGTTATATTTATCTCAGAGGGTTTTGGTAGAGTATTTTAAAACTATTGAGATGGTGTCGTCCAATCATAGGGCGGTATTAGTGGAGGTGGGGTGGGATGCTTTGGCTCGTAGGCAGGGAAGTTATTGGAAACTGAATACGATGGTTTTGAGGGATAGGGAGGGAGTGGAAGGTTTTGCAGTATTTTGAGAACAGCTCTGTGCAGACAGAAGGACTGAGGAGGATGTGGTAGGATGGTGGGATAGTGTGGCTAAGGTAAGAATACGTCAATTTTATGTGAGGGAGGGTAAACGCATTAATCAATTGCGGTATGGTTTGTCAAATTATTTAGAATCTAGATTACGGGATTGTTACGAGGGGGGGGGGGCTGTGGCCGGGGTGTACCCAGTGGAGGATATACACATGTTGAAGGGCAGGATAAGGGATTTGCAAGAAGAACGTTTTGCAGCGGTACGTGTACAGGCGGGGTTGGACGAAGTACTCTGGGGCGACAAGCCATCGGCTTGTGTGCTGCGAGGACAGAAGGTACGACAGCGAAACGACTACAATACCGGGATTGCAAGTCATTTCTTTGGTGGGGGGGTTTAGAGAGGGTCAGGTTATTACGGAAACCACAGGGGATGAGTGCATATGGAGATAGATCGGTTTGAGGATATGGGGAAAAAGTAGTGGGGTAGATGGATGAGGTTTTTGGGCGCAGGTATGTGAGTATGTGCCATGCCAAATGGGCCAGGAGTGATCGGATGCCACTGGGTGGGGTCATTGCAGGAGGAGGACAATATGGAGAGCCCTTATGGATATGAAAGGAAGGAGATAGGCACCCGGCGATCGATGGTTTAACCAAGACGGAATTTTAATGTCACAGCGCTGGGTCTGCTTAGGGGTTCTAGTAGAGGTTAATGAATGCCATGAATGACGGATCGTGGATTAGATGGGGAGAATAACAGGCCATCGGCAAGTGGTGGTGTTGCGTCCCCGCCAAGGGGTAAACAAGAGAGTACCCTTCGGGGACTTACCGAGCCATTTCGTTGCTTTGTTTTTTGCTGATTTTAAATTGTTACGCGACAAATTTTGGGAATCGGCTTTCTTAAATGTGTTGTGGGGAGGGTCGTGTTTTGAGTCCAGTTGGTTGCCTGGTAGGTCAATGGGCGAAGGCCACAGGATCATAAAAGGGGTTCTGAGGACATGGAAAGGGGAGAGGGGGCTTCCGGTTGGCGTGGATTGGCAAGGGGCTTATGAAGGGTGGAACAGAAAGCTTTTGTGTGTGTGTCTTCATATTCTCCTACGACAGGGTTTGGCGTGGAAATAGTGGGGTGGGTGGTATACAGTTGATGTACTCAAACTCGAAGGTAAGGGTGCAAATCATTGGGTGTGTGGGGGTGGGAGTCACCATGGAGCAGGGCCTTCGCGACAGGGATGTCCATTATACAACTTTTGTTTGCATGTGTTCAGGAATAAATTTTATAGGATGGTGGTGGTCGTTCTAAGGACATGGGGGGGGGGATGGTTGAGCAGAAGCCGTGGCCTGGTTGGGGTGGGCTATGTTGTTTGATACCACTATTTTGTGTGAGTGAGGAGACCATCGGTTAGGAACTTTTGGAGGTATAATTTGTACACAGTTTTGGAGGCGAGAGCTACTGGGATGAGGTAATCTGGTAAAAGTGAAATGATAATGGGGCTGGGAGAGTGGGCAGGGAGATTAGAATTGGGCGATGTGTGTGCAGGGAGGACTCCGGGGGACGTCTGACAATCTGTGGGCGTCATGTTGAAGCTGACTGACGTGCTGCAAGATTAGCATTTGAATATGATGGTGGAAACAGGTGCAGCGCATCGTTTGGGAATGCTGCGACCTCCCATTTAGCCATTTAGGAAACGTGCAAATTGTCATCAATGTATTTACTATATAGTAAAGTCCTGGTTTCGTGTCGGCTGTGATGCCTTTACAGGGAACGGCGATCTCGAGTATTCTTAGAATGGTGTTCAAATTTTTGTGGGGTTCAGGGAGCAACTGGTTGCGAAGGGAGGTAGTGACATTGCGGTATGTAGGGGAGGGTTAGGTTTGTTGGACTTGAGAAAGCGTGTGAAATGTGATTTTATTAAGAGGGAAGTGATGAGTGCAGGTGCATGGAGGGGGGGGCAGCTAGATAAGGTACATGCTCACCTGAGGAAATGGTATGAAGGGGCAGAAATGAAGGAATGTGAAACAGTGTTACGTGCCTTAATGTTAGCCAGGGAACCGGGAAAAGTAAAGGTGGGAACTTTGTGTAAATTGTTAGAGAGACATATAGTGGTGCCGGTTGAAGGGATCTACCCTATGTATGCATGGGATGTAATATGGCGAAGATTTAGTAAATTAAGGATACGACCTAGGCTGCGTGAGGTTATGTATCGTTCCCTGCATGGGATTTTGCCATTGGGAGCGATACTCCGAGATAGAAGGGTTATCGAGGGTGGAGGGTGTGGCAGATGCAGTGGGGAAGAGACTGTGTATCATGTTGTCTATTTTTGTGAAGGTTTGGAGTGCATCAGGGTATGGATGAATAAGGTTGTGGTGAGGGTGGGGGGTCAAAGTGTGTCGGTATTGCGAGCGTTGAGTTTTGATATGAGTGGTGTGGATGAGGGTGTGGTAAGGGGTTTAACATATGTAATCGTGGACTACATATATGTTTTGTGGGGTATGAGGGGGAAGGAGGGTGGGGATGTGCTGAGAAGGACTTTGGCGGCGACGTTTTATCGAACCTTATGTCGCAATAGAGACATTTTTGGGAAAAGGTGGGATGAGGTTTTTTCCGCGGGTTATAGAGGCCTAACAATAGGGAATTTATTGGCGTTATAAGGGGTTTTAACTGCCGGGGTGAGTAGGGTGGTAAAAGGGAGGGGGGGTTCAGGGGTATTCAACGGGCTCACCTCCTTGTGTACATAATGATGCTTGATTGGGTGTGATTGGAGGTACTCGTGTGGGACTAGATGAGAGGTTGTGAAAGATTAGTTTAGCTTAGTTCCCTTGATGGGGAATGTGTAAATGGCAGTTTAAATATATAAATTATATAATATGTATATTTTCCTTTGGTAGCGTATTATGTTTCGCTTGTACTGGTCTTGCAATTGAATTTTAAACTTTTCTTGAGAGGATATTCCTTTCACTATGTACCTTGAGGAACTGAGTTATTTTTGCCTTTTTGTTATGCGTTCCTGCATCAGATTTAAAGTAATTACCTATTAGGTAAACATGTGTGGATAAGGATTAGTTCTCTAGATTAAAATTTTTGTATCTATATTTGTAAGTAATACTAGTTAGGCAGTGCTAAAAGGCACAGCGAAGTATAGTCTTGTTGAATGTATGTTACGTTTGGTAAGTTTGTATGTGGCGTGTTAGGTGTTTATAAGGAGTTTGGTGTTGTTAAGTTACTAAAATCATGATGAACCTTTTGGATAATATTTATTCATGTTCTAGTCTTGGGTTCTTTAAATTATTTACATAGCCTAGTATTGTACCGCTAATGTAGCATGTGGTGTATTATCTTGTATTTTGAGCGTGAACTTCACGATATGCAATGTTTTGAAAGTTTGTAATTCATGGTTAACATAATATTGATTTATATTGGTGGTGTATATTCTTCTACTTACTACAGTGTTTTGTGTATAGGAATGTATGTTTCAAAATCTGTTTTTGTCTGTAAATTTGTATTTTTTTGTCTTTTTCATGCATACCAACTCTTAAGTAATACTCATTAAGGGGTTTTTATGAGGTCAGTGTATGACCATTAATTAGGATAATTAATGTATGTTATTTAGAACGGGGACTGTACATACGGGGGGGGGGGGTGGTAGAAATGTCACCTTGTGTCTGCACGGCAATAATGATTATTGGAAAAGGAGGGTTGTAGGTTATGTATATGGGTTGTGGGTTATGTATATGGTTGTGGGGTTTTGTATATGGTTGTGGGTTATGTATATGGTTGGGGTTATGTATATGGTTGTGGGTTATGTATATGGTTTGGGGGGTTATGTATTTGGTTGTAATATGGCCATTATCTATGGTGTTCTTTTTAAATGTACCGGGATTGTGTTATAGGGTTTTGTAATATTAGTATCGTTTTTTTTTAAATTTTTACTCTTATTTAAATTTTTGTATTTGTTCTATGTTTTAAATAAAAATATAAAAAAAAAAAATTAGCAAGAACTCATTTAAAATTAAGTCCTATCTAAAATTTTCTCTAATACGTTTAAAGATATATTTTTTTCATTAATGTTAATATAAAAAATTTTAATTTTGCTCCAAACAAATCTTAGAAAACTTACCTAACCTTATTATAAAAAGAACAATTTATTTTAGCCTAACCCAACAAAATATATTTTAGATTTGTTTACAATAATTTAATACTAAACAAGCACAGTGAAATACATTTTTTTCGTTAGGTTCAGAATGATTTTGGCGAAATTATTGCATACACAAATTTTCACTTGTCCTATATGGCAAGATGAACGTTGCTAGTTAAGCCAAGATCGCAAGTTCTGCCTATTCTCCACGACATATATATATATATATATATATATATATATATATATATATATATATATATATATATATATATATATATATATATATATATATATATTAGGGAAAGATATAAACAGCTATTGGAGGATAGATGGGCTAATGGGAGCATAGGCAATGGGGTCGAAGAGGTATGGGGTAGGTTTAAAAATGTAGTGTTAGAGTGTTCAGCATAAGTTTGTGGTTACAGGAAAGTGGGTGCGGGAGGGAAGACGAGCGATTGGTGGAATGATAATGTAAAGAGAGTAGTAAGGGAGAAAAAGTTAGCATATGAGAAGTTTTTACGAAGTAGAAGTGATGCAAGGAGGGAAGAGTATATGAAGAAAAAGAGAGAGGTTAAGAGAGTGGTGAAGCAATGTAAAAAGAGAACAAATGAGAGAGGTGGGTGAGATGCTATCAACAAATTTTGTTGAAAATAAGAAAAAGTTTTGGAGTGAGATTAACAAGTTAAGGAAGCCTAGAGAACAAATGGATTTGTCAGTTAAAAATAGGAGAGGAGAGTTATTAAATGGAGAGTTAGAGGTATTGGGAAGATGGAGGGGAATATTTTGAGGAATTGTTAAATGTTGATGAAGATAGGGAAGCTGTGATTTCGTGTATAGGGCAAGGAGGAATAACATCTTGTAGGAGTGAGGAAGACCCAGTTGTGAGTGTAGGGGAAGTTCGTGAGGCAGTAGGTAAAATGAAAGGGGGTAAGGCAGCCGGGATTGATGGGATAAAGATAGAAATGTTAAAAGCAGGTGGGATATAGTTTTGGAGTGGTTGGTGCAATTATTTAATAAATGTATGGAAGAGGGTAAGGTACCTAGGGATTGGCAGAGAGCATGCATAGTTCCTTTTTTATAAAGGCAAATGGGACAAAAGAGAGTGCAAAAATTATAGGGGGATAAGTCTGTTGACTATACCCGGAAAAGTGTATGGTTAGAGTTATTATTGAAAGAATTAAGAGTAAGACGGAGAAATAGGATAGGAGATGAACAAGGAGGCTTTAGGAAAGGTAGAGGGTGTGTGGACCAGGTGTTTACAGTGAAACATATAAGTGAACAGTATTTAGATAAGGCTAAAGAGGTCTTTGTGGCATTTATGGATTTGGAAAAGGCGTATGACAGGGAGGATAGGGGGGCAATGTGGCAGATGTTGCAGGTGTATGGTGTAGGAGGTAGGTTACTGAAAGCAGTGAAGAATTTTTACGAGGATAGTGAGGCTCAAGTTAGAGTATGTAGGAAAGAGGGAAATTATTTCCCAGTAAAAGTAGGCCTTAGACATGGATGTGTGATGTCACCGTGGTTGTTTAATATATTTATAGATGGGGTTGTAAGAGAAGTAAATGCGAGGGTCTTGGCAAGAGGCGTGGAGTTAAAAGATAAAGAATCACACACAAAGTGGGAGTTGTCACAGCTGCTCTTTGCTGATGACACTGTGCTCTTGGGAGATTCTGAAGAGACGTTGCAGAGATTGGTGGATGAATTTGGTAGGGTGTGCAAAAGAAGAAAATTAAAGGTGAATACGGGAAAGAGTAAGGTTATGAGGATAACAAAAAGATTAGGTGATGAAAGATTGAATATCAGATTGGAGGGAGAGAGTATGGAGGAGGTGAATGTATTCAGATATTTGGGAGTGGACGTGTCAGCGGATGGATCTATGAAAGATGAGGTGAATCATAGAATTGATGAGGGGAAAAGAGTGAGTGGTGCACTTAGGAGTCTGTGGAGACAAAGAACTTTGTCCTTGGAGGCAAAGAGGGGAATGTATGAGAGTATAGTTTTACCAACACTCTTATATGGGTGTGAAGCATGGGTGATGAATGTTGCAGCGAGGAGAAGGCTGGAGGCAGTGGAGATGTCATGTCTGAGGGCAATGTGTGGTGTGAATATAATGCAGAGAATTCGTAGTTTGGAAGCTAGGCAGAGGTGCGGGATTACCAAAACTGTTGTCCAGAGGGCTGAGGAAGGGTTGTTGAGGTGGTTTGGACATGTAGAGAGAATGTAGCAAAACAGAATGACTTCAAGAGTGTATCAGTCTGTAGTGGAAGGAAGGCAGGGTAGGGGTCGGCCTAGGAAAGGTTGGAGGGAGGGGGTAAAGGAGGTTTTGTGTGCGAGGGGCTTGGACTTCCAGCAGGCATGCGTGAGCGTGTTTGATAGGAGTGAATGGAGACAAATGGTTTTTAATACTTGACGTGCTGTTGGAGTGTGAGCAAAATAACATTTATGAAGGGATTCAGGGAAACCGGCAGGCCGGACTTGAGTCCTGGAGATGGGAAGTACAGTGCCTGCACTCTGAAGGAGGGTGTTAATGTTGCAGTTTAAAAAACTGTAGTGTAAAGCACCCTTCTGGCAAGACAGTGATGGAGGTGAATGATGGTGAAAGTTTTTCTTTTTCGGGCCACCCTGCCTTGGTGGGAATCGGCCAGTGTGATAATAAAATAAAATAATATATATATATATATATATATATATATATATATATATATATATATATATATATATATATATATATATATATATATATATATATGTATATATATATACTTTGTTGCTTCACATTTATTATGTAACGACCATTGTTTTCCTCCCTGGAATTTTTAAATTGCTTTGTTATCATTAATAAAAGTTTTGCCACCCAGGATCGAGTACAGGAGGAAGTAGACGACATATTTGGCGAGAGTGACGCCCCCGCCACTCTGGACGATGTTCGCCAGATGAAGTACACTGAGATGTGCATCAAGGAGAGCATCAGGATCTTCCCTCCTGTTCCCATTGTCTTTAGAGAAATAAAAGAGGACGTTGTTATAAGTAAGAATAATTTTTTATTTAGTTATGGAGGTAGAAGAATGTTTCCTAAGAAGCTGAGGTTATTATCTTTTTTTTTTTTTTTTTTATTCACCGGTATTCTCCCAGCCCGGGTCTTTTCCAAGTAGTGGTGACCCGGCCTTGGCTCCCTATCTGGGGAGTGTCTCGAGACTTAAGTCTCCCATGGGAGGAAGGACAAGTACCTCCTCATCTTTGGGACCAAGTGTCCCCTGGCCTAGCCACATTCCCCGCCCTCACGGGGCTCGTAGGGAGAAGTTAAACCTCTGGTCTGCCATCTACCCCGCCTCAAAGGGGCTCGTGGGGATGGCAGTCTTATGAGCTGCAGATGGTAGCAAGCTCAGACCAATTTTTTTTTTTTTTTTTTTTTTTTTTTTATTTGAATATTAAACATACCTTATTTCATTTGTTTATTTTTAACTTCTCTGTGTTCTTATACAAAATATATTACATGTGATGACCTTTCCTTTTTTATATTTACAAAATAAGAACATTTAAAAATATATAATTACTTAGTTTAATTAAAATTCACAAACCATTAAATCCCATAATTGGTTGAGTAGTCTCAGGAATGTTCAAGTTATCTGCATCATTACTTATTATTTTATTCTTCTTAGGTGGGGAGTACAATGCATGCACTGTACTCCCCACCCTCTAAGGTAACATACACTCTAACAGCATGTCAAGTCATAGAAACCACTTGTGTCTGTTCAATCCGACGTAATATGCTTACACGAGCTTGCTGGGGCTCACTCCCCTACAACTCAGTATCTCTTTACCCTCTGTCCTCTAACCGTTCCTCAGATGACCTCCAGCCCTACTTCCTCAGATTTATACACACTTTTGGTAATCTTATTCTGCTCCATGTTTCTTTAATGTCATAACTGCCTCAGCAACCCCTCCTCAGCTAGGTTAGGTTAGGTAAGGTTCGTCAGGAAACAGGACAAATGTTTCCTGATGCGGGTCTTAGTCAGATGATGACCCGCCTTTGGAGCTTTTGGTCATCTGACCGAGGCCTTCCGCTGGTTAATTATACCTATGGTAACCATAATTTATCTTTTAATTTTTATGCTCCCATTTCTCTATGTAATATTTACTCCACACATTACTTTCTAACATTTCCACTGCCTCCAGCCTCCTCACTGCAACGTTTAAACCCCATGAATAACACCCTTATAAAAGTGCTGGTACGTTCATGCTCTGCTACGATCACTTTTTTTTTCGCCTTTATAGATAGGCTTTTTTCACAGATCCCCCCCCCCAAAAAAAAAAGCCTACCAGTTTCTCTTTGTCTATTTCATGGTTCACTTTTTTCATAGATATATCTGCTGACACATCCATTCACAAATATCGGAACATATTCACTTCTTCCATTCTCCCTACCTCCAAATACAAATACAATAAATTATTTAATTTGGCTTTAGATTGTTGATTGTGATTGTAAATTTAATTTTGGTATAACTACATTAAAATTTTCTCCCCATGAAGAATAACGTATGTATGTAGTTTTAATTTTGAAATAGTTTACTACCACAAGCCAAATGGATGGCACATGTTGATTGTGTTGCAGAACAATGCAAATCTTGATGATTTGATTTAGTGTCTCAATGTGGCAATCAAGAGGAAAATTGCCTGTTCCAGTTTTGGGTTTCGTTCGACTTTTCAGGAGCTTCAATAGATACATAATCTGTCTTAAAATATTAGTTTATTGAATACATGTTTATTAAATAACAAAAAAAGGCACAATACCGTGACTGGAACGATACACAAATAACCCGCACATAAAAGAGAGAAGCTTACGACGACGTTTCGGTCCGACTTGGACCATTTACAAAGTCACACTAACCACTACTACTACTACTACCACCACCTCTTCCTGCCTATATATAGCCGTCCTGCTCCACTTCTGGTTAGTGTGACTTTGTAAATGGTCCAAGTCGGAACCGAAACGTCGTCGTAAGCTTTCTCTCTTTTATGTGCGGGTTATTTGTGAACATGTTTATTGTTAGAAATAAAAAATTTTGAAACAAAGGTAGAATGTAAGGGAAATATTTGGACGGTTTCGGGGAGAGAAATCACTAGCAGGTTTCAAAGGAGTCCCTCCTACATATCTTACACAGGTAATGAACGGGGACAGGAAATGGGGCCATCCTGATCCCTCCAAATGTGAAATCATCTCAGTCAATCAACAAAATGATAAATGCAGTGAGATCAAAACTACCAGGAGTAACAGTCATTGCCCCCACAGTGTCTTGCTAGGAGCACCTCTGGGAAGCAATGCCATTGACACAATTCTCAGGAAGAAATTGGAAGAGTTAAGGAGAATGGAACAACAAATAGGCAATCTGGACACCCACGATGCCTTGTACCTTCTCACAAAGTGCTTGAGTCTGCCCAGGTTGACATATTTCCTAAGATGTGCACCTTCATATGATAACCCTATACTGCACGAATATGACAGTATCCTGAGGCAGATTTTTACGAGAGTACTTAACCTTACTCTAGAAGACGGGCAGTGGAACCAAGCTACACTTCCAGTCAGACTAGGAAGCATTGGTGTCTGCAAGTCATCACAGATTGCACTACCTGCTTTTCTGTCCTCATGTATTGCATCCAGAGATCTTGCAGCGATTCTCCCTGAACATCTCAGGGACAAGATTGGAGTCCAGGACCAAAAGTTCATTGACGGAGCCATGATCTGGGATAATCTAACGAGCTCTGAAACCAGACCTGCTCTCCCCAACAACTACAAACAATCGCACTGGGATGGTCCAATAGTGGAAAATATAGCCTCAACAATGCTTCAGAGTGTGTCAGGGAAGGATAGAGCCCGCCTCCTGGCAGTGAGAGCACATCATGCAGGGGATTTTCTGTTGGCTGTTCCCAAATCCAGCCTTGGCACACTCCTCGACCCACATACCATCCGCATCGGTGTTGCCCTTCGACTTGCCGCCCCTATTCTCGCCGAACGCAGGTGTATTTGTGGCAGTGAAGCAGCAGGCCGATTCGGGTACCACTGTTTTGTGTGCCGTAAATCCGAGGGAAAGATTGCAAGACATGAGGAGGTTAATAACATTATCAAGAGGAGCCTCACAACAGCTGGATGCCCAGCAGTAAGGGAGCCACCCCAGTTATGCAGATCTGATGGCAGCCAGAAGCGTCCAGATGGTATCACCCTTCAAGCCTGGACAGATGGGAAGCAGGTGGTGTGGGATTATACATGTGCTGATACCTATCTCCAATACACCAGGGAGGAAGGAGGGGCAGCTGCCAGCTTCAGGGAGTCCCAAAAGTCTAGAAAATATGGAGAACTTGCCAATCATTATATGTTTGTTCCCATAGGCTCAGAGACCCTTGGCTCATGGAGAAAGAATGCATCTAAATTCCTTAAGGAGCTGGGAAAAAGCCTCATCAGGGCAACTAGGGATCCCAGGGCAGCTAGTTTTCTGTTCCAGCGGTTCAGTGCGGCTGTTCAAAGGGGTAATGCCTGCTGTATTTTGGGCACACGCCCCAGCTCTGAGGAGCTGGACGAGATTTTCGTCCTATAATCGGTGATACACATGTAACAACATGTACTGTATATGCCACCTTTATATCAACAATGCATCTCTTAAATCTTTTGTACCATATTATGTAATAAAATATTTCTACTGGTAAAAAAAAATATGAAAAAATAGGGTGGTAGGGAAAGTGGAATATTCAAACGGCTTCAGGAAGAAATTCAAATATTCTTCCTTGAAGCCTTTTTTATCCACTTCTCCGAGGATATGGGTCCCACAATTTGCACCAGAGGTGGACCCCATCCTGTATATATATATATATATATATATATATATATATATATATATATATATATATATATTATATTAAAATATATATAAAATATATATATATGCAAGGAATTCGCAAGAGCAGGGGAAATATACACAACACTGATCTCTGGCTGAAGGAGACTCGAACCTACAACCTTGGAACAAGGTACGCAGTGCTTTAACCAATCTACCCACACTGGACCAATACCTTGGAGTCCAGCTGTACTAGACTTTGATCCAAGGGAGCCAGCTTCAGGGAGAAGCTTACAGCTTTTCATCTCATCCCTGCATGCATCAGCCTTACTAGAGATATTTAACAATGGGAAGGAAATTTGCAAGAGCAGGCAAAATATACACAAACACTGATCTTTGGCTGAAGGGGACTCGAACCTACGAACCTTGGAAAAAAGGGACGCAGTGCTTTACCAATCTACCTACACTGGACCAATACCTTGGAGTCCAGCTTGTACTAGACTTTGATCCAAGGCACCAGCTTTTAGGAGAAGGCTTACATCTTTTCATCTCATCCCTGATGCATCAGCCTTACTAGAGATATTAACAAAGCAAGGAATTCGCAAGAGCAGGGGAAAAATACACAAACACTTCTCTGGTGAAGGAACTCGAAACCTACGAACCTTGGAACAAGGGACGCAGTGCTTTACCAAATCTACCTAACGGCCCAAAAACCCCTTTGGAGTCCGCTGTACTAACTTTGATCCAAGGGAGCCCCCTTTCATGGAGAAGGCTTTCAGCTTTTCACCACCCCCCCATGATCAGCCTTTCTAGAATATTAACAATGCAAGGGAATTTGCAAAAAGCGGGAAATTTACACAAACACGATCCGGCTGAAGGAACTCGAACCACAAACCCTTTGGAAAAAAGGTATCAGTGCTTACCAATTCCCCCACTGGCCAATAAATTTTGGAGTCCAGCTTGCGCTAGACTTTGAATCCAAGGCAGCCAGCTTTCAGGGGAAAAGGGTTACTCTTTTCATCTATCACCAGAGATAATGTTCTGTGATATTTCACCCCTCTTGCGAATTTCCCCTTGCTTTGTTAATATCTCTATTAAGGTGATCATGCAGGGATGAGATGAAAAGCTGTAAGCCTTCCCCCTGAAAGCGGGCTCCCTTTGGGATAAAAGTCTAGCGCAACTGGACCCCAAAGGTTTTTGGTCCAGTGGGGGGTAGAGGTAAAGCACTGCATACCTTTTCCCAAGGTTCGTATGTTCGAATCTCCTCGCCAGAGATCAGTTTTTTAAAATTAATAAATATAATATATATATTATATAATATATATATATATATATATAATAATATATATATTATATTATTATATTATTTTCAACAAACCGGTCATACTCACGAAGGCAGAGTGACCCCAAAAAAAGAGCAAAAAAGTTTCTCTTTTTAAATTTAGAAATTTATACAGAAAAGGGGGGTTTTTACCCCCTTGCCCCCAGCATTTTTGGGCCTTTTTAGAACACGCATGGTTACGGAGGAAGAATTCTGGCCATTTCCCCCCATGGAGAAAAGAGGAATTAACGGGAACAAGAATAAAAGAAAATTAAAAAAAAACCCAAAGGGGGTGTATTTAATATCTTGTACATTATTGTGTGGCCCTAATGTAAGTAGAAATAGAAAGACATACGAAAAATTTTGCATGTTTATGAGAAAACAAAGAAAAGGGCAACCCTACCATCATGTGAAACAATTACAGGCTCTCGTTTTACACTCCATTGGCAGGAAAAGTACCTCCATGGGTGGTTGCTGTTAACAAACCCCTACCTTATTTATATTGGTTCTCCTTACCCGAGGAGGCCCAAAACAAAAATGGGTTCGATCCTTGGGTACGCATGTTTGTTATTTATCAATACCACCGTTTGGATTAAAAAATATTAAATGCTGCCCTAGGCTAATACCCAAACGGGTGAGAATGAAAATTTCCCTTTGAACTCCCCAACCCCAAATACCGTCGGTGGCGGCCAACACACTTTGTGCTTGCTCGCCCTTCTTGTAGGGGGTGGGGGGCGAGTGGATTTAAAAATGTCATGTGGTTCTCGCTTACCATGAGTCAGGCCAGTACAAAAAGGTTCGAATCCTTGGCTAGCCAGTGGGGGGGTTTAAAAGGGTTGGAAAAGTTTTTAAAAATTAGTATTAAAAATATGGAGCAGAAGTTTGTGGTTAAGGAAAAGGTGGGAGGAGGAAAGAGGGGTGATTGGGGGAAAGTGAAGTAAAGGGTGTGATAAAAGAGAAAAAGTTCGCTTAAGAGGTTTTTATAAAGCAGAAGTGTTTTTAAAAGAAGAGATAAGGGGAGCAAAGAAAGGTGAAAAGAGTGGGAAGAGTGCAAAAGGAAGCAATATAAGTGGGAGAGGCACTGCAAAAAATTTTTAAAGAAAATAAGAAAAAAAATTGAAGTGATTAAACAAATTAAGAAAGCCAGGGGAAAAAATGTATTTGTAGTTAAAACGGAGGAAATTAGTAGAGGGGGGATGGGGGTTTTTTGGGAGATGACGAAAAATTTTAGGTCCTTTTTTAAAGCGACGAAGAAAGGGAGGCGGAATTTCAGCACTGGCAGGGGGGTATACCATCTTTTAGGAGTGAAGAAGAAAAAGGAAGATGTGGGGGAATGCGTGAAAGGGATTACGTAGAATGAAAGGGGGTAAAGCAAAAAATGGAACTGACGGATCATGACAGAAATGTTAAACAGGGGGGATATAGGTTGGAGAGGTTGGGATTTTTGTTTTAAAAAATATATGAAAGAGGGGAAGGTACCTAGAGATTGGCAGAGAGCATGTATTGTCCTTTTATAAAAAAAAGAGGGGGCAAAAGAGATTGTAAAAATTTAGAGGGAAAAGTTTTTGAGATTCCAGGAAAAGTGTTTTAGGGTTATAATTGAAAGAAATTTAAAGTAAGACAGAATGTAGGCTTCGGTGGCAAGGGGGTTTTAGGTAGGTCGGGATGTGAGATCAAGTGTTAACATTTAACAAAGTGAAAAGTATTTTGATAAAAGTAGGGAAGTTTTTATTACATTTATGGGTTTAGAA